>VXBQ01014398.1:1539278-1564524 GCA_013400175.1 Phainopepla nitens | reverse complement strand
CGGCGAGGGAGAGCGCCCAGAGGGGCGGGATGAATGGGCGGGCGGCGTGGCCCCCGGCCCCGGGGGTGCGGCCCCGGGAGGGCCGGGCAGCGGGGAGCCGGCGGCCCCGGGGAAGCGAGCCCGCCGGCACCCCCGCCCGCAGGAAAGTTAAAGCGGTGCCGGCGGGGCGCGGAGCTGGCTGCCGGCCCGCTGTCCTGGGATAGCGAGTTCGGCGCGGGACGTGTCCCCGCCGGGACCGGGCCCTTCCCCGGTGACAGAAATAGCTGCCGGGAGCGGCGGCGCCGCACGTGGGAGCGGAGAAGCAGGTGCAGAACCAAGGCTCACGGCAGTTCTGGAGAGCTGTCCTGTGAGCAGCGGCTGAGGGAGCCGGGGTTGTGCAGCCTGGACAGCAGGAGGCTCGGAGGGGACCTTCTCGCTCTCTGCAGCCTCCTGAAAGGCGGCTGTAGCCAGGTGGGGGTCGGCCTCTCCTCCCAGGCAACCAGTGACAGGACGAGAGGACATAATCTTAAACTGCACCAACGGAGGTTTATAATGGACTTAAGAAAGAATTTCTTCACTATGGAAGTGATTAGACATTGGAATGGTCTGTCCGGGGTGGTGTTGGAGTCGCTGTCCCTGGAGGTGTTTAAGAAAGACTGGACGTGGTGCTGAGTGCCGTGGTTTACTTGACAAAGGTGTTCAGTCATAGGCTGGAGCTCGATGATCTCCGAGGTCTTTTCCAACCTCAGTGCTTCTTTGAATTTTTTGCAGGTGAAGTATATAGAAACTTTGGATTTCATATTTCTCTTCCGTAATCTTCCCTTGAACCCCATATTCTTTCAGGGTAGTGTAAATGGAATTCTTAGCCTGTTATCACCAAGTTTCACAGCCTTAATTCATTTCTTGACTAGATTGTAATGCTCTAGTGGGTCTAGTGGCACTTCATTAGCTCAGGTACAGCACTGCAGCATCAAGCTTTTTGGGGCCAGTTTTGGAAGCCAACTAAATGAAATTGTGAACTTGGAGTTAGAAAGCTGTGTCACAAGTACATGGAATAAATTTCTTCTGTGTTGAATCTGTCAAAGGTACATTGATTTTACTCTGCAGTTTAGACTGTTTTTAGATCTTTTATTGAGAACTAATGTTGTGTAGACTTGTCATTCTCTTAACAAAGATTGAAATACTGCAAAATTGCTGCAGTTGTGGATGCTTTTGTGTTTTTTAAGTCATCTGCATGTGCATCGAGTATTGTCACTTTGTAGATTTCCCCTGACTTGAACCTTTCCTGGAACTATGGAACTTCATAATACAGCATTTCCTGCCTGGGTCTGGTGCCTCCCATGTTCTTAGCGTATTTTACTGTTTCAGTGGCTGGTTGGGTCGGGGTATTTGTGCCTTGTGCGGCTGTGTAATTTTAAAGACCTTGTTCAGCAATTGTTGGTGATGGAACTTAGCCTGAATAGACGGCCTGGTAGCTGAGAGCTCAGATGTGAGGTTGTAGTCAGATGCTGTGGACACTTCTGGACTAGCAGGAGCGCCTGTCTTGTTCATGGTGCCTGGCAAGTGATGCTCTTCTCTGCCTAGAGCTTGTTGAAGTGCCTGCTCTGCCCCACTGTGGAAGTTTGTGTGCAGCTTCCTCTGGGAGCTAAACTTCTCCTTGTCAGTCACAACACAGGGATGTAGCTTCAAGAGAAGCGTTATGCTGCCATCAGACTGCCATTTACTTTTTGGCACTGCAAGAACTTGTAATTCTTTCTTTTGCTTAAACCCAGCGAAAGTTTGTATCTCTTCCTGCTAGCAGAGGCAATGATGCCGCTGTGTCTCAATCAGCTTTCTTTTGCTGGGAACAAACTTACCATTGACCCTCTTCATTGACAGAGGTTATGACTGAACTGTTTGCCTGCAAGAAACTTCCAAGGCTGATGAAAATAAACAGTGGTCCTTCCTGTGCAGTGACTGGTATAGGGAATCCTATGTGTGGTTGTAGAGCACTGCAGAAAATCACAGGGCTTTCTTCTGGGTCATTTTCCCAGCTGTGTTGATGTCATTAAAGTATGTTGCATGTCCCCTATCTGCTTCTGTTTCACCAGGCTTAATTGTTTATTGAGAGGAAAAGAGTTATAGATTCTTCTGCTGCTGAGAGCCAAGACAGTCTGATTTTGAACAATGATGTGGCAGGCTACTTGTTGCTGTGCTCTGAATTTCGTCATGTAATGTTAAAAGAAATCTAATTTTCTGTGCTCACAGTCTAGATCTTTAGCTTTGAGCCCTTTGTTGCTTCTCTTGGATAGTCACAGAGTCACAGCTTATGTTCTGTAGAGCAAAAATGCAGGTATCTATTAAATGTTGCAATGCTAAGTGTAGAATGTGTTTATTAAAAATTACCAGGAATGATTGGAAGACTTGCAGCTGTGAAACTGGAATGGAGTTAAAAGTAGACACATCTTGTTCACTGCCAGAGCCATGTTGTGTCATCCTCTGCATGGATTCCTTCTTATGTGTAGATATCTCCTCTGCATTTTTCCACTTTTCTTCCACTGGGAGGTTTTTGAGAGGCTGTAGGAAGTAAGGCTTAATGATAAGTGGGATCCTCGTGGAAGATGGGATGCGGAATCCAGGAACCATCTCTGACGTGACTGGATGTGTTGGCTGGGAAGACATCAGGAGGTCTCTCCTCTCTGTGCATTAGCTTGGGACACTCCTAGAGCTCAGTTTAACATGAGTTAAACAGAAACTTGTGATGCTGTTTGACTCCACTCTGTGACTGCCTTGCGATACTCAGAACCAATTTTTGGTGGAATTTGCGGTTATCTCACTGCCTCTGACTTCCTGGGTACTTTTTCTTTCTGCCAAATCATGACTTTAGCCTCTTGGCTTCTAAGAACAAATCAAGAAAAGCAGTGATGGTTGTTCATTTCTCAGGTAGATACATGCCCTCATTAACCAATCATTTCCCCATGCTGTTTTTCTGTTCTTCCTCTGGTGGAGAAGATTCTGGCCAGAACTGCAATGCACAGGGCACAGGAACTGGGGTAAGGATCTTCAGCATCTCAGTGGAGAGAGGAGAGAGTTGGTGGTAGGAACCTCTGTCTGTAGGTTCTAAGCATGTGTGAAAGCAGAGGGCTTGAGAGAGGTGGCTGATGAAGCAGCAGGAGGGTCCCATTGCTGAGACAGGTGTCTCTTCAGGCAGCTTTAAACCAGAGTGATGGACATTGCTCTGTGTCACTTCAAGTCAGCGAAGAGCTGAGTTGGTGCTGATGCTATTAACTGTGCTTGATATCTGAGGATATAGTGAGCTTTTAGCCAGAAACACTTTCTGTTCAGGTAGATTTCAGTGGGAAATGTCATGTCTTAGGAAGATTCTGAATGAGTCTTGGCTACCTTAAGTTAAAATTCAGTAGTGCAAGCCCCAGAATCTTAGTTGAATCACAGTATTTTGTCTTGAAGGCAGGATGTGGACTCGGGACAGGCACGAATGCTGAGCTTCAGGCTTCTGCTTCAGTTGTAGTGTGTTCTCAGAACAGATATTGTATTTGTTTTCTCAGTGTTGCAGCCATGGAAAGTGAGAAAAGTAGGAGGGAATGCAGAAAGAGCGTGGCATGCAGCACAGCCTCAGTTATAGCCACTGCTGCACTGCACAGCCTGTTAACTGAGAGTTTGAATAGGGGAATGCTCAGGTGTCCTTTTTACAGAACAGTTATGGCCTGGCAGAGTGTTCAACTAAACAAAGTGGCCTGGGGCCTGCACAGCAGTTATTTGTACTTGCAGAGGTGGCAGCTTCTTTGTCCTCCTAGGAGTATTCAAGAAGTCTTGAGACATACTCCAGTGGCCATCTGTCTTCTGCTTTGTTTTGTGGAGAAGCTGTTGCTCGTGACAATTTGATCTTCATCCGGAATTTCATATTTTTCCTCAAAGAGCTTCAAAGGACTAGAATGATATTGGGATTTAGCACTTAGTCCAGTTCTCTGCAGTGCACGTGGGGCACCCTGACAGATTGATCACACCAGTTATTTTCCTTACCCTTTTTATGGGTTTGATTTGCAGCAGCACAGAGCTAGTTCCCTTTAATGTTTGTAATAATGCATTTGCACAGAGGGAGCATGGTCCGTCTCTCTCTGTGTTGCCAAAAAGATGCTGCTGAGCACAGATTACATCACAGTTCACGCAGGACCAAGGCCATGGGGACCTGGTTACTGAGCATGTGTTTTCTAGGCTGGCTGGCTCTGCTGGTGTGGGACTCTTTAGAAAACAGTGGCATGTTGTTCCTTGTGCTTTCACCCAACTAGGCAAGGCAGAAACCAGTGCAGAACAAGTTCTGATGCAGGAGCTGATGGCAAAAAGCAGCGTGAAGCAGAGTCATCTGTGTGATAAACCTGAGGGCAGAGGAGGGCAGCAGCCAAAACCATGTAGAGACAGTGGCATTGGAGCTCAATATTGAGAAAGAATCTAGAGGGCTTGACAGGAAAAATCTTTCAAACTAGCTATTTAGATCTGCGCTAAGTGAGCCAGCAATATCTCAGAGTTTATTCTTTCAGAAGTGTTTCAACAAATTAAATTGACAACATGAGTTGGCCAGGGCTCAGCGCTGTTTAAGTTTGTTACTGTTTAAGTTTGTTACTGATCTCAGTAACTATTCTAAAACTAGATTGAATGTTCCATGGACTTGCGGCCTAAAGTGCTGCAGTAACAGAGTTGTCTTGCTCAGTAGGATGCCCCAATTAAGTGGAGATTTCAGTAGAAGAGGCAAATACTTCAGTGACTGCCAGATACAGTGGCTGAGTTACGAAACTAAAAATGATGAGTGATGGCAATGTAAGAGAAAGTGCCCTCAGCTCTTTAATGTTATTTCTCATGCAAAAGGCTTGACTGTCAAGACTTCTGGATGTTTGGACTGTGCCTGTAACTTCTTTGGTTCCTAAATAATCTCATGGTCAAAAAAACTTAGCTGCAATTTGGACAGTTTGTAGAAGGGAGGCACTGACTTTTTCTAACTGTTGTATTTGGAAAGCAAGTGGGAATTTTCATCATAAGGTAAGGTAGAACTGAATAAAAGAAGAAGATGGGAGGTGGGCTGAAGTGTATTTCAGTGAATAACAAAAAACTGCAGCAAGGGCAACAGGTGGCATGTGAGAGTAGAAAAGATTGTCTGGTAGACTTTGTTATAAACTGTGATAAATTCAAATTGGAAAAGCCCTTTCACTGGAAAAGGATTACAACCAATTTTGGAATTGACAAATTCCCTTTGAAGTCTAAAAATGTGATTACCATAGTATGTCTTTATTGTCCTAATTATGTTCTGCTGTGATTTGATTAAAAAAAACCAAAAAACAAAAAACATTTTTATTTTGCTCATATCAGCAATTCAGAAATTTTTGCTTTCAAATTTAAATCTTCCTTTCCTCCTGTTGCCTCGAGTCCTGCAAACAAACTAAACATAAACTGTAATTCATAAAGACTTGAAGGTCTTTTGGATTGCTAAGACATGATGTGCTATGGATTTTTGCAATTGGCAAGTTATTTTCTATTGCAGAGATACAGCCCTCTGAGCACTGCTGTCATCTTTGTTTTGTTTTCATCTTGTACAGACGTAAAAAATTTGTTGTAAGATGTTAGGAAGTGTTTTGGGTTAACAGTGAATGTGGTGTGGGCTACAATTTGGGGTGTCTTTTGTATGGCTGCCAGCAGTGCTGGGAAACTGCAACTTATACCCTAAAGGTTCTTCCACTTTAGTGTCTGTAGAGCCGAGTAATTACTTCTCATTTGTAGCTAGGCTGTGGTCGGATGCTGTTCATTTGCCTCGTGGTTGTAAAGCAGAATCCTTCTTAAAGCTCTGTAAGTGGTTCCACCACACTTCCCAATTGGAAATCTACCTGTTCCTGTGACTTAATATGAAATGTGTACACACAGTGCACGCAAAGGAGTTGTTCCATAAGCAGCTGAGCTAGTGAACCTCTATTTCTTAAGGATTTGTGGCCTCTTGCTCCTCAGCCAATCCTCCTTTCCTGGTTTTTTGCTGTATCCATCTCATCCTTTAGCAGCACTGCTAATTTGCTTTCATTCTGTCTCTGCCCCAAGCCCAAAGCAGCTCACTGCTGTAGTACTTTTAATTCCTTCCCCTTTTCCTTAATTACAAGCTGAATCAGACACTGCTTGCTCTGAATGTTTCAAGACTATTTGTGTAGAGGCTAAACAGAAGGAGTCGCTGCTAAGTGACATATTCAGCCTCAGTGGAGGCATTGCTTGCATTCTCTGGTTCCTGATTTTTATGAAAGGTGTAGAAATGCAAAGTAAGGCCGGATTGCTTTGTCCAGTTTGATTGGCATTGACTGAAGGGCAGTGTGTTTGTGTAAGCCTCATTTCCATAAGAAACCAGAGGGAAAATGCTGTAGGAATAAATTAAGAAAACTTGCTTTGAATGCATATTTTTAGAGTTGTTAGTCTAATATGTATATTTAGACAGGTAAATTAATGTTAAAATAAATCAATGATTTTGAGTGTTTTGAAGCAGTGTGTTTTACAAGACCCCCTAAAATTAGGTTGATAGCTTAGCATGATTAATCATGTAACAACTGTTTTATTTCAGCCTACAAGAAAAAAGTGTGTGCATTTCACTTAAATGTCCTTTTTACCTTCCACTTTTCTGTCGATGTAACTTAGAGAATATGGCTAGATTTGGTTTTCTGCTTATTGTAGTAGCTAATCTGGTTAAATTCTATTGGAAATCGGGGAATCTAGCCAAATCATTAAAAGCTATTTATGTTTGAGAGGAGTTTTGTTTGGGTTTTGGGGTGGTTTTTTGTTTGTTCTTTTGTTGTTGTTATATTGGTTTTTTAAAGTGTTGCAAAAAAAACCATTAATTTTGAGAAATCTCCATCTTTAGGGTGAGGAAAACAATGTTCTGGATACAGCAGACTGTTGACTATACCAACTGGGAAAAGAACCCTGCTGTTTTTCTTAAGTAGTATTTTTGTTGCTATTGGGGCAACAGATGAAATAATGGAGCGTGAAAAGTCCTTTTCATAATAGATGAAGTTTTTATGACCAGCATTATTTTTTTCCATGTAATTAGTGAAAGGAATTCAGTATTTGACAGATGAAAACAGCCTAGGCTTCAGGCTGCTGTTTTCTTGATTTTTTTTTTTTGGTCTTTGTCAAAAGCTGCTGATTTGTTTTGAAGTTTAATGACAGAGATGCATTTTTTAAATGGCCTTATCTCAGTGGCAGTGTTTCAAGTACTTTCCAAAGTAATTTTTGTTTCCAGTTTACATGTATAATGTAAATAATACAATGTCAATAGAAGCACATTAAATATGGGAAGGGAAGACAATGGAGAAAACAAGTCACGTTTGTCAAATGAAATTCAAACTTTGCTCTTTACCACCTGGGTTCTTTTTTTATCATTTGCTTCCAGTTTTTTTACATAGGTAGGAAGGCCTGTTGTTAAATATAAGCTTTGTTTTTTCAAGTTTTACTGATGGAAAATGACTTTCAGGTGTTGGTGACACCTATATTTGGATTTCTCTATGAAGTAGTCAGTATCTGTGCAAAATTTATGTTTTCTAAAAAGGGAGGGGGGAGTGAGCAGGGAAAAGCCCATGTGGTTATTTTGGAATGACAAAGTTGAAATTAACATGGACGGATAACTATACAGATCTTTTTCCTTTATTGCAGGAACTGAAAATTCCTCTTTGCAAGGTGCAGTGCTGTGGAAACTGTTACTGCCTATAGAAAAATGGACATGTTGCAGATACTACGTAAAACCACAGAGCGCTTGGAATGTGACTACTGCAGCTTCAGGGGAACTGACTATGAAAACATACAAATCCATATGGGTACCGTTCACCCAGAGTATTGTGATGAGATGGATGCTGCTGGTTTGGGTAAACTTATATTTTATCAAAAAAGTGCAAAACTGTTTCACTGCCATAAATGTTTCTTTACCAGCAAGATGTATTGCAACGTATATTATCACATCAAAGCACAGCATGCAGCACCTGAGAAGTGGAACGAAGAGCGGGAAGAGCAACAGGTAGAAGGAGATTCTGATTCATCCAAAAGAAATGTCACGTTGGAGCCACAAAAACCTACCCTTTCCCCTGAGTCATGCAAACCTTCCCTTTCTCCTGAACTCCCCAAATCTGAACCTGTTGCTTCCCCCAAGCTTCAGAAATCTTCTGTGTCTCCAGAGCCCCAGAAGTCTGCTCAGGTGACTTCCTCAGAGCCAGAGAAGTCAGTCCAGACTGTGTCCCCAGATCCAGAAAAGTCAGTCCAGGCCACATCTCCCAGTCTAGACAAACCAGCCCCAGCTGTGTCCCCTGACCCACAGAAGCCAGCCCCAGCCGTGTCTCCAGAGCCCCGTCGGCACTCCCCAGCAACGTCTCCAGAGCCCCGTCGGCATTCCCCTGCCGTGTCACCAGAGCCCCGGCGCCATTCTCCCGCTGTGTCTCCCGAGCCCCGCAGATACTCCCCAGCTGTGTCGCCAGAGCCAAAGAAACCTCCTCCAGCAGGGTCCCCTGAACCACGGAGGTATGCCCCAGCTGGGTCCCCTGAGCCACGGAGGCATCCCTCTCAAATGCGTAGGCCCGCTTCTGCTTCTTCTCCTGAAACCCGGAGGCCTGCTTCTGCAGTTTCGCCAGAGTCATGGAGACCGGGGCCAACTGTTTCCCCTGAGCCCTGGAGATCTTCACCTCACGAAGTGCAGAAGTCTCCTACAGTTTCTCCCTGGGCTTCAAAGCCTGCCATGTCGGTGTCCGTAGAATCCCGGAGGTCTGCCCCTGAGGCCCGAAGGCCTGGTTCGGTTGTGTTGCCAGAACCGAGGAGGCTTGTGTCTGATTCATGTAAGTCTACGTCCTTTTCTGAATCCCAGAAGTCTACTCTTGTTTCTTCTGAGCCCTGGAAACCCATCTCGTCTGTTTACCCTGAAGGCTGGAAACCTGTTCTGTCCTCTGACACATGGAAGCATTCTCCCCCGGTTTCTCCTGAGCTTCGAAAGTCTAGTCACACTGTTTCCTCTGACTCTTGGAAGCCTTCTTTCTTTCCTGAGGTCCGTAAGCCTGGTGTTTCAGTATCTCCTGAATCTTGGAAGCTCTCGGAGTCACGGAAATCTATGTATTTTTCTGAAACTCAGAAATCCACCCCTGCTGCTTCATCTGAGATTCAGAAACGGGCTCATTTCCCGGAACCTCGGAAAAGAGTGTTGTTCCCAGAGACTCGTAAATCTAATCCTACTGCTTCTACTGATGTCCAGAAACGTGCTGTCTTTTCTGAGCCCCAGAATCAGACATCTACTTCTGCTGTTTCTACTGACGGTCAAAAACAAGCTCTGTGTTCTGAAGCCCAAAAATCCGCTCTTGTTTCTTCTGAAGTCCAGAAGCATGCCCTGTTTTCTGAAGCCCAAAAACTCACTTCCATTTCCTCTGAAGTTCAGGAGTCTACTTCCTTTCTAGAGTCTCAGAAATCTACATCTCCTGAAGTTCAGAAACATGGCCTCTTTACTGAGTCCCAGAAACCTACTCCTGTTTCTCCTGAGACACTCAAGCAAGCTGTTTTCACAGACTGTCAGAAATCTGCTGTTTCCCCTGATGTTCAAAAGCATGCTGTATTTTCTGAGATCCAGAAGCCTCCTGCTGCTCTATCCTCTGATGTCCAGAGACATGCTGAAACTACTGTACCTTCTGAAATCCAGAAGAACATCCTGTTTTCTGAGCCTCACAAGTCTGCTTCGGGCTTTTTCTCCGAGCCCCAAACACCTAGTGAGTCTGGTGAGAGTGACTTTCTCTCTCCCAGTTTAGATGATCAGAAACCACTGGATGATTTATTCTCACAGGATGAACAATCAGTATTAGCCAAAGAATCACCTGAACACATGTTATATTCATGCCCAAAAAAGAGGCCCAAGAAGGAAAACCAGGAGAACTCAGATTCTGAATTAAATAGCAGTGAGTGTGGAAAAACAGTGGCGGACTCAATGGAGATAAAGGAACAAGAATCCAACAGTGACCAAGAGCAGTATGATATGGAGTCATCTGATTACAGCAAAGAGAGCAAAATGGATGCAACTACTCCCACGCAGCCACAGTGTGTGCTTCAGTTTACTGAAGAGAAAGAGGCTTTCATCTCTGAGGAAGAAATAGCAAAATACATGAAGCGTGGCAAGGGAAAATATTACTGCAAAATTTGTTGCTGTCGTGCAATGAAAAAAGGTGCTGTCTTGCACCATTTAGTTAACAAGCATAATGTTCAAAGCCCATACAAATGTAAAATATGTGGCAAAGCTTTTCTCTTGGAGTCTCTTCTTAAAAATCATGTTGCTGCTCATGGTCAAAGTTTGTTGAAGTGTCCCCGTTGTAATTTTGAATCAAATTTTCCCCGAGGCTTTAAGAAACATTTAACCCATTGCCAAAGCCGTCATAGTGATGATACACCTAAAAAACACTTGGACAGCCTTGAACCACTTGAAGAACAAATTTAATCTGTTTTTTTTTTTTCCTTGTGCTAGAAAAGCTGAATTTACGAAGTGTTCAAAAGTGTTACTGTATGTTAACCGAGTAGTTTAGCTGATCTGACAAGTCAGAAGATGCATGGTTTATTGTACTATGTTTAACTTGTCTTATAGCTGTATTACTGAAAAGATTTACTTTTGAAAGTAATTTTGAATGCGTGTTCATGTCTTTGTATTACCCATCAGTAGAGTCATATTTTATTTTTCAGATGTACTATGTTTTTGAGACCAAAATGGATACAAATTAGTTTTGTAAAGATTTGTAAAACATATAGGCAATTAAGGACTGGAGTGGCAAGGAATCCATATTTTCCTGTGAAGACAACTTCTTTTTTCACATTTGTTAAATGTTGTATTTTTAAAAATGTTTTTATCAAGTTCTCAAATCAAAATTCTCACTAAATTGAATGTGAATTAGCCAGAATATGAGGAGCTACCGATATTCCTGGAATAATTCTGCCCTGAGGTTGTAATTGAGTGTATAGACATTTGCTGGAAATTTATTGCACTCAGTTCTCTGACTTGTCTCAGATTTAGAAGCATCAAGGTACTTATTTTGTGATTCTGTATTTTGGCCATGTTTTAATAATGTACTAATATACATTAAATTGATAGATTAACGTCAGACTATGTATAGCTCAACACTCTCTTGATAATCCAGATGTTTGTAATGTCAGACAACCCCTAAATTTCCTGTATTTGGTGAAATGTTATGCTTTAATGTTTTAACAATAAAAGAAACCCAACCTGGTGTTGGCCATAATTTTTTTTGTTCAAGTCAAGAACAAAACCTTTGTGTTCAAGAGAATATCTTTTAAGTATCTTTGGCAACAAGAGATGATACAAAATTGCCCATGAGGTCTCCTTTGAAAGCTTCAACTTCCCAGTCATCAGCCTCAGCCATCAGTAAGCAAGGTTGGTCTAAATTTCCCGTCTCTTTCAGAAAAACATGTCAGATATAGATGAAGGAGAACAAGAATTTATGCACTGTTATGTAGGATGCTGGCCTTTATGTGATTTATGTATTATTTGTTAAAAACACGTAAATACTTTATAATTCAGAAGGAATGTAGATTTTTTAGTGGAGGCAGCGCAAGGAAGAAGGAATCCCTCTCCAACTGAATTATGCCTAGACAAGCTATTTTAAATATGGGTTTAGGATATGAAGGTATTAGTGTTAAATTAATAATAAAAACTCTCTAAGTATAAGCTCCGGCCAAAGAGCTTCAGATTGGTTTGATTGAAGCTTGTACTTGTATCTTTGTTGTCTTTCAAGATGATTTCTGTAAGGAAGGGCAAAAGGTATTTAAAGCTCTACGCTCAGGTGACTTCTTAGTGCTGATTATTAAGTGAAAGAGATGCCTTCCCTCCATGTCTGTGTGAAGAATTCACATGCATTCTGTGGCTTACTGTGCATGTGCTGTGGCTGCAGTGCAGTGTAGGTAGAGTGGCGGTAACTAAAAGCCAGTAAAAGTGAGTCGTTGAGGACAGCACAGAATCATACAGTCATTATTTACTTCCCAGTTGTAAGAAAATATTATTTCTTGCAATGGCAAATATTTAATAATGAAAGTCAGCATAGTGAAATAATTTCCTGACTTAGCAGCATGTCTTCAATATATACCTGTGTGTAATACATTATTCAACTTTCAGGTTCTTTAACTTTTTAAAGGCTGTTACATTAACAGATCATATATATGATTGAGAAAATGCTTCTGTATGAACTTTCAGGCAGTTCCTTTTATATGATCCCTATCTTTGGAGAGGAATCTCTTCTGTGTGCTCTTGGAAGGACACTAGTTTCAATCCTTTTTGCAGAGAATGCTCAAGGGAAAGTACAAAATGGAAAAAATAAAGAAACATCAGAGGATGTTGTTACAGAAAGATGTTAGCTCTGGCCATATGTGCAATACAAACTTACCCTCATCTTTTTATGGCAAAAAGTGGTTAGTTGTATGGAGTGCCCAGACAGGTTTTAAAGCACATTTTCACCAGCATTCATTCAGTCAAACTAAAAGTAATCTTCTCCAGGGAACTTGGAGGTGTTTGTCAGAAAAGCCATTTTTGTCTCAGATTACGACTTCATTTCATTTGATATTTGGGGAGAGATTCTTGTAAGAATTACTATTTTCAGTAATATTTTGTCTTCAGCATAGCTGAGTGTCTAAGTAGCTGTCTTGGTGTATCTTATGTTGCTTATCTCTAGATCAGAGGAATCATGTGGAATGTAACCATTAGAATGTGAACACATATAACATTACTGGTACTGATTGGTCTTACATTAATGAGAGAATTAATTCTGTAAAAAAAACCCTGAAGACCATTTAGGATTCAGTGTTTTAAAATAAGAATTCTGTGCTTCACAATTGTCTATTCTGAGAAAGATTCTATAAAAGAAGTATTAAATTTTAGTTCATTTAGTAGAAGTCAAGTCAAAGGAATTCTTGCTAATTTGTATTGTCTGGCATACTTGACCAGGTATTTCTTCTGAGCTGTACAATCAAAAGAGTAGACTTCCCTTCCTTCTCTCGTTGGGCAGAAGGGACAGTGAGTTCAGATGGGCTTATGGTAACTCTGAAACTGTACCTTCAATCACAGGCATGCTGGCTAAGTTGCTTATCAGTGATGTCTTGACAACTCAGTTACATTATTTGCTTACGTCTGCCTCTTATCTGTCAGTTGTCTGCTGAGTGGGCTTTTTCTTTCACCGCCTCTCTACCTTTTTTGTCTGTATTACTGAATGCTCAGGCAAGATTTTTCTTATACCTCATGAAAGAGTGCCCAAACCACAAGTGCTAACCCCCAACAAAATGGATAAACTGTGTTTGTGTGCTTAATGTTTCATTAGCTGAGCTAAGCCTTGGTGTTGTAGTTGAGACTTGTGGTTCTGTTGAAGCTGCAGGGTAGCCCTCCTTGTATCTAGACACTCCATGACTGCAGCAGAGGTTTGTGCAGGTATCAAAACCAGATGTTCTCATTCCCTGTCTCAAGTGCTTATACTAATATTGACTCATCAAAGTGTACAACCTTCTGAAACCCAAAACCTCAAACTCCAAAGTTTAAGTGAAACTCAATGGAAAAGCAGGCATTTATTCCCAGAGGCTTCCTCCAGTGCTGCAAGAGGAGAAAATTAAAAACAGTTGTTCTGCTCTTTGTACACTCAGCATTTAGTTTTATTCCTTATTCTTCCTCCATGCACAGCCTTAAAACTTGAAACGTATTGAGGAAAAACAACTATTAAATAAAACCTCCTGCATTTTAAAAGTAAAAATAAAAATAAATTCTTTAAACCTAATAGGGAAAAAGAAATGCTTGCATTAAGAAAAAGGTACCTAACATAGGTATATGTCATCCTGACTTTGCAAAAGACTAAAAGTTTTATCAATTACAGCATCCATGCTATGTACATCTAGTTAGGAGTAGTCAGATGTTCACAGGCACAGGAGGGTGAAGTTTCTGGCAGCTTCTCACAGAAGACCCCCCTCCCCATAGCCCTCCACTACCCAAGCCTGGCCACGCAGAGCCAATACTTACTGCTGCACTGGTGGGAAAAACCTGAGCAAGGAAAACGTAGGACTGTAACCAAGTGGAGTGGGTGGCTTGGTGGCTGCAGGCACACAGAAGTCTGATGTATCCAGTGTCACCTTTGTCTTTTCTTCACCCACGCCTCTCTGTTTAGTCAAAGGGTGGAAGTATAGAAGAGCTACCATTGGAGAGGGTTGAGACAGGAGTGACTCAAGAGAACTGAACTCATAAAAATCTGTGGCACCCTAGGGGTGGTGTCCAGGGTGCTGTGAGAATTGGCTGATGTCCACGGCTATTGTATATCATCTTTGATGGAGTATAGGAAAAGTTCCCTGTCATTGGAAAAGAACAAATGCTGCACCCATGTTCAAAAAAGTACAGAACGATGGTCCAGATTTCCCTGCTGGCAAATATTTAATTTCTATAGTTCTGATAAAAAAATGATGAAAACATGTTAAAGGTGAATACTTGGTTATCACTGGCATTCTATAAATGTTAATACTTATGCTGACTCTAAGGACAGAATCTTTCTGAAAAAAAAGGAAAACAGGAGGATGTGCATTGAAGAAATCTTAAAGCTACTTCTATTTTCCCTCATTCTGTAGTTGTCAAATATGTAACATTATAAGGAATCATCAATGCAGTTGTTACAGACCTGAATTGGCTCAGTGATACCCTGTGCTGTTTTATTTTAGAGAAGAGGAGAGCTGGTAATGACCAAATGAAGAGTTTGGAAAAAATCAACTCTGCATCAACTCTGCAGTTCAAATGATGTCTCAGCATGTCGTTAACACATACTGGTAGAGCAACCTCACAGATGGGACAGAAGCTTTTTACATGAGGACCATATGTGCACTAAAGAGATAATGTAATGACCTTTCTGCTGTGCCTTTGGCTTAAGGGGTTACTGCTCTCAGCTGCCTGGCTCCTTTTGTCTGTGCTCTGTTCTTTAGCCCCTTTTGGTTGAACTGTTCACCCATGTGATTTCTAAAGAAGAAATGAATCTCTTAAAATGTCTTGACTATAAATATTTTGTTTTTCCAAAACTAGAATGATTTCTAACTGACTGCATTTATGGTTAAAGGAAGCATCCCACTATGGTGCAAACGGGGTGTTAACATCCAAAAGGGGCAAAAAAAGTCACGTGGAGGTGAATGGTGTGTAGTAATTGCATATTTCTTAGCAAAAGAGCGTGCACATAGCAGGAAAAATTTCTTCACCAAAAGGAGTGTCAAGCCAGGAAGGCTGGAGCAGGCAGCTCAGAGAGTGACCATCCTGGAGGTATTTGAAAGACACGTAGATGTGGCACTTGGGGATATGGTTCAGTGGTGGAGCTTGCAGTGCTACATTAACAGTTGGACTTGATGAACTAAGTGACCTTTCTGACCCAAAGAGTTTTATGATTTTGTGATTCTACATGTGGCCTGTGTAGACCAAAATATTCCTATTTGAATGAGTCCTTCACTACAGGTCACTTCAGGTTCCTTCCAAGGCCCTGCCACTGAGCACTCTGGAACTCGTATCAGCTGAGCCACAGACCTCCCTGTTAAATTAAATGCTTTCTACCTCACTGTGAGGCAAATCAATGTGTATTAGAATATTAAATTGCTTCCTTTAAGTATTTTGCTGCATGAATCAATTATTTAGGTGAGAATTATACCAAATGAAGTGTGAAATATGTTTTCCTCTAGCTTCCAGATGCTGTTCTGCTCTGTACCCAACCTTTTGTCCATTAAGACTCCTCCTCTGTACTCTGAAACAAGTGTCTTTGTTCCAAAGTCAGCATTAAAAATAAATGACAGTATGGAATATTGATTTATCCTAAAAAAAATAAGTGCTGTGGCTAAAGGCATGTTGGAGTTGAAACAAACAAACCATTTAATGAACTAAATGCTCCTGATATGCATATGAGAGAAATACACATTGGACAGAAAGGGGTATTTGTATGCTGATGCAACATGGCTTTTACTAGTATCACTTGTTCACATGTGAGAGATTGTTTTGTTACAGCTTTCTCTCGTATCTAACTTCCTGAAGATTTCACAACTAAAATAATTTTCGGAACTGGAAACCGAACAGACTTTACCCCCTTTGGACTGAGCGCATCTCCAGGGTGTTCACAGTGACTATGGGAGTGCAAAGTGTCAGGAAATATTAGCATGGAAATTCTCACTGGTGTGTTGCAAGATTTGGTGTACATTTTAATCTACACAAGAGGAATTATGGCTTCTCATTGAATTGTAATATACAGACTTTTAGAATTAATTTTCAGCTAATTCAGTATGGATATTATATTTTAAATGAACTTACACGCTGACACTGCTGTTTGTGTATTGCAGATAATGTCATTAATTTTTTAGTCTCCCTATTATCCAATTCTTTTAATTTGCTCTGGAATCAGCAACATATTTCTTGATTAGGCAGTACCTCTGTTGTAGCTGCAAAGAAATCTACCTGAGGATTGCCCAGAGAAGTTGTGGATGCCCCCTCCCTGGAGTGTTCAAGGCCAGCTGGTCCAGTGGAAGGTGTCCCTGCCCACGGCAGAAGGGTTGTAACTGGAGGATTTTTAAGGCCCCTTCCGACCCAAGCCATTCAGTGATTGTACGATTCCGTGTGACATCCAGAGCACAGAAGTTTTATTGTTCTCTGCCTCCCGGAGCTCAGTTTTGGTAAAGTTGTCATTAGAGGGAGCTGCAGAGCAATTTATGAGCAGATCAGCTTTAAACATGCTGAATACACACACACGTAGTAGTAGTAGTAGTAATAATAATAATAATAATAATAATAATAATAATAATAATAATAATAATAATAATACGTCAACGATTGGTTTTTGTCCTTCCTCTGGTGAATTATTTTTGGCCCTCCTCTGACTGATTTCCTTGCCACTGTATCCCGAGTCTTTTGTTTTAAAGCACTTGTTTTCTTTGACACCTCTCCCTGCTGTGCAGTATCCCCATTCCCTCAGCACACGCACTATTTACAAAGGTACTCAAAACTTTTATGTAATCACCAAAAAATGACCTCTCTTTTGTTCTTTAGGCCACTACTCCTCTCATCTTGGTAAGAGAAAGCTCTGAGGGAGTTTCAGAGGAGGTCTGCCCTTCCCACGGAGGCACTGGAGTGCGGGGCTGTGCTCGAGGCCCCCCAGTGCCAGCCTGCTGTGCCAGGGACCGTGCTGGCATGAGCTCTGTGAGTGCAAAGAGGATTGCAGTCCAGTCCACAGCAGCTGGTGCACACAGGAGAGAGACAGCCTGTGGCTGACAAGGGCGTTTAACAATCTCAGACCTGTTGGCTGCCAGAAGATGAGGGGATGAAGCAGGGCCACAAACACTCCCCTCAGGTCTTGCTCACAGCAGTTGCAGTTCCCACTCTTTTTTTGGAAGACCCAGCACAGTTTCTCACTCAAAGTTTACACTGAGAAGGACACACAGAAATCACGCAGTGATTCAGAGTCACACAGAAATGCACTGGAGGGAACTAGTGAGATGGAAAAGAGAAGAAACGTGAGAAACCACATTTAGAACCAGGTTAAACTCTCCCAGGTTTGAGCAGAGAGAGGACAGTCTCCAAGTAAGAAATCGGAACATCTGAATTCCAGTGTAGCTGGTGGTGTCGAAGGAAGTCTGCCTGCAAGGCAGGAGCAGGCTGGGTTTAGTATGTTTCCACTTCCAGCACTGACAGCACTTATTTGTTACTGATGCACAGCAAGATAGTGACTGTCTTGCTGTCACTGTGTTGGAGACGTATTTATTTATTTATTTTATATCTTATTTAATATTAAATTAGATATAATGGAGTTCTTTACTGTGAGGGTGGTGAGGCACTGGAAGAGGAAAATCTGTGGCTGCTCCATCCCTGGGTTTGTTCCAGGCCAGGGTGGATGGATCTTTGAGCAACCAGGTCTAGTGGAAGGTGTCCATAGCAGAGAAGTTGGCACAAGATCATCCTGGAGGTCCTTTACAACCCAAACCATCTATGATTCTCTGTGACATCTGTGCTCTGAGACATTGCCTTTGGATGTAGCCTGCTCGTCTGCAGTCATATTTCCCCCTGAAATCATAGGCAATTTTGCCTGAGTGATGCTGTGCACTACTTGACTTATAGAGGCAAAAGCAGGTTGCAGATACAAAATACAAACAAGCCCTGGAATGTCTGTCCTTCATCATTTTGCATTGACTTGCTGCGGTCTGGGCCATCTCCAGCATTTTTTCTCTCTGCTTTCATTACTCCAGGCAATAATGAAACTGAATAAATGCAATTATGAACTTGGCCTTGACATGGTCAAAATATTTTTGAAATGGGGGAAAATACAGACATACTGCCTTGGCCATGGGAATCTTCCTGCTTCATTTACAGTAAAAAAATATCAGAAATCCTTAATTCCCTCAATTTCATAGTCAATATCAGACTTCTCTGGCACACATCCACTCTTAGGTGTTGCAAAAAAGCATCAGAGACCAAAATTCAGAAGACTTTCATAATTTGATCTTTTCATCCTGTCAGTGAGAATTTTTTTGAAATTTAACTTCCTACTAAAGCAACAAAAGTAAAGTTGTAGGGATGCCTTAATTGTATTGAAATGATCACCAGGAATGTCACATCACTTGGAAGCAAATGCTCCCTTTGAGTAATTGTCTCCCACTGCAAGATGAACTGACAAAATAAGATAAATGGTCTTAGGCAGGATTGTTGGCATAGCCTTCATTGTGGTTTTGAAGCAGCAAGGAAGGATTCAAATACCTATGTGTTTACAACAGAATCAGAGCTATTTATCTAAACTGGTTTATGTCAGTGCATTTATGTGAGAATAGCTGAAGATTCTAGCTTTGCTGATAAATAACAGAAAATTAACCCACCGCCCCTGGCTTGTGCAGCATAGTTCACATTGCTTTGCAGCAGCTGCAGGATGGGTTTTTTACATTTTGTGTAAACAAACAGATATGATCCCAGCACAGGGCAGGGCTCCTGCCAGGCTCTGGCGCAGCAGCTCCACGACCTCCCGGCCAAGAGAAAGCAGGCACTAGAGCCTTTGATGGCTGTTGGCCTGGGCTGTGTCCTATCCAGATTTCTTAAAACTGGCTATTTTATTGTTTGGCTATAAGCTCATTGCTGATTAGATGGAAATGGGTTTGTTTCATTAAAAAAAAAAAGAAAAGAAAAAAAAAAAAGGCCAACTAATTGAGTTAAAACTATGTGATTTATGGCAGAAAATGCCAAAGTTAATTATGGTTACCATCTGTTTCATCAAAACTCTTATTTGCTTTGGATACCTCTGTTTTCAGGTCAGGGCTGGTTTTAATATCTTTCTCAAATTTATTCCAGTGACGAGGCACTTTAAAATTAAATTACCTTATTCTCCATAACCCTGAGCAGAGTGGTGATGTCTGCAGTGACCTTATGGTGCTATTTCTTGTAAAGAAAATATTGCTGTGGCTTTAATCACTGCAAGCTTAGCTCTGTGAGCAGAGAGCTTGCATGGCATTTTCCAGGGATTTATTAAAGGAGATCTGTGTGTTTCTGTGTGAGGCATATTGCAAACATGAACGGCATTATTTTCCCCAGTATCTCCTTTCCACTACCTGACCATGGTTTAATTTCTGATATATCAATTCTCAAAAAACCCACGAAGAATTCACCTCTCCCCATGGCACTTCTGCACACACCTCATTGCCAAGAACTATGTCACAATATATGAGTCAGCCACCTTGAGAGTCGTGCAGTACACTTGTGAGGCAGAGTCTGGAGGAGCTGAGTGACTGGGCATCGCATGAGCTTCTCCCCCATGAGCTTGATTGCAACAGGAGGCCCTTTATAGCAGGCTCCTGCTGTACTGCAGGGCTGCCTGCATTCCCATGGGGATTCTAGCATGTACACCACTTCTTGACTGGTTTCCAGGAGGCTTGTGAGGTATTTGAAATCAATGTTATGTATTACTATCAGCAAATAGAAGAGGCCAGACTATTGCTTAGGTGGTAGCAGAAAGGTGCCCGTGAAGCTGGCATCAGAAAAGTGGCAAAGTACAACAACTTCTTTTAACAGCACATCTGTCTTATTACATACACATTCCCCAAAACATTCATTTCTCTGGCAAAGGTATCACTAACCAAACGTTTGCCATTTCCAAGGCTCAAAGGAACACATGAACTCATGTGTACTAAATCCTATGAATTCAAGGAAAATTCAATGGAGATTTGATCTGCTTCTGGAAGGAAAAATTCTTCACCCTGCTTCCTTCAAAGAGAAACAAAAACATCCTTTATTATTCTTAGTGAGAGGACTGCTGCTGCTACCACTGTACATAGTGAAATGACGACTCCTTCAAAATCTTGCTGCTCTTACGTCTTAAACAAAAACTAACCTAATGGGAGTGATAGAGAATTAGGCAATAAGATTAGAAAGAGAGATTGTTCCTGAATCAGTCCATTAGGATTAACCAGGCTTTGTTCCATGGCAACTTAGCTAAGAATAATCATGACTGCAAATAGTGCTGTTCCAGTTTCTTGGGTGGAGTGCAGAGTAAAATTGCTGGTCTCCAAATGCAATTGTTAACGTGTTTGGCTGTTCTTAAATGTCACTGTGGCTGTACTTCAGCCATTCAGTTAGAATTGGTTTTGCCATCACATGTGATGCATAAGGAATTCAAATCCCTGCAGGCAAGCTGAGTTCATAAGGTCCTTGTATTTTCAGATTATTTCTGGTGGGACATGATTTCTGGCATTAACAGTTGAGGCTGACAGCATTGACTCTGCCAAGAGTCACTGCTTGTACAGGAGGTATGGAAGGAGTATGTGAGAGATGTGGGCCGGGGCAGTCAGGCTGGCACATTGGTGGGTCCTGATGATAAACCAGTTCTCAAGAATGTGGATCTCAGGTGGAGGAGAAATTCAAACACCTCTGTTCATCCATGCTGCAGGACACACAGAGCCAAGCCCTGTTGTGGGAGCAGCTGAGCTGAACCCAAGGAAAGGCAGTGTCACCAGTGACCAGTTTCATTATATTGATTGTGTCAAGGAAGAGTCTTGAGAATCTTTTAAGAATTGTAAGACTTGAATTTCTTTATATTACTTGTTTTTATTTTTCTACTGTATGGTCCCCTACCTCACGTTGCAACACATTTTTATTTTAAATGCATCTGCCTATCTCTTTTATGCTTGGAAATTATGGTGCCTTCTTAATAAACCAATTTAATTTGGTATGAATCATTTCTATGTATTTGATTATGGTGTCACAATCATTTAAACAAAGATGATGAGAGTGAATTTAATCACTTCACTGCAGGCAACACTAAACTTAGTCAGGGTTCAGATAGCATTTATTTGTATACTCAAAACCACTGCAAGAAACTCTGGTAGGAAAAAACCCACCATATTTATTGGCTTATGGTTTAATGTGTGTTTCCAAATAGTCACTTATTTCTCCTAAAACCAGCCAAGGTCCTAGAAGAAGGTGTGTTCAGGGACATCCCTTCTTCACAAGTGCCTCTCTTTAAGGGTACTCACTGGGGTAAATCTGTGCCTTTGGGGCACCCTCCAGCCCCTCCTGCCCACAACCACTACCAGGTCTGTTGATCCAGCAGTCTCAGCTCTTCTGGGCACCCTGCAGCCTCTGTCTACGGCGAGTCTGGATGATGCCAAGAGCAGATGATCTCGTTTAGCTTTAATTGTCGGGCCTGAGCCTGCTGCCCACGTTCCTCCACCAGCTGGTGACGTGGTGGGCACCACCAGGGAATGGCTCAGGGGCTCCTGTGGCAGCCTTGGGGATGGAGGAGCTGCCTCCCACCACAGACTCTACCTCCCCTCCCCCGGCTGCAGACAGGACACAGGTGTCCAGCCAAGACCTGACCCAAATCTGTAAGAAGGGAAAGGAGATTGACAGTCAAGTCATCCAAACACAAATTCACTGAAACAAAACACTTTATTCATCTGAAGGGAGGTGAAGAGCAGAAGAGGGGATGAAGAGAGTGAAGCCCATACATACATTTCCCCATTAACTATAGGTTTTGGTTTGGCTGCTCTCATTCTTGAGTTCAAGGTCACCCTTTATCATGGGTGTTTCACCCAGGTGGTGTTGACAGTTCCCTTTACACACACACACACACACACACACACACACACACACACACACACACAGATGCACACACCCTCCACCTGGCTTCTTTGGCAGATGAGCACCTTTCAACTTTGCTCTCCTCTGTCCTAGCTCCAGATCTGGGTTCTCACTCACCAGGGCAGTCCCCATCTCTCTGCTGTTTTGCAATGGGCTTATGGTATTGGCTGAACCCCACCTTGCCTTGCCTTCATTGCCTTTCCCATTTTTTACCCCTCCAATTACCTGCTTCGATTTAACTCCTTACAACCAAGTGAATAATGGCAAACTCATAAAAATTACAACATCTTTACAATGTAATATTCACCTCTGTCACATTTACCACATGGTGCTCAAACTCTTCATCATGCAGTTTCATTGAAGGTAATTCTGGAGTTTGCTTACTTTTAAAATAGACACAAAAAATGTACAGATGATTTGTGCTTGTGGTTATGTACAGCCCTGTGCGCCTTTGGTGGAAAACGCCTGCAAATCTTGTGGAGATATGACAGATGGACTTCCTGGGGTATGTAATTTGGGAACTCATACACAAGGTTGCAGAAAGCCCATCCCACTATTGGCAAACTTCAGACTATAGAAGATTATCCATGCAATGCATCGAGCACAGACATAGTTTACAACAAAGGGCCCATCCCATCTGAGCCATGCCATGGGCAGTGCAGTTTGCTGCAAGAGTTGTGCATGTGTGGTCACCATACTGGAATTCCCATCTGCCATCCAGTTTTCTTGTCCTGGTAGAAGCCTCATTGTGTGCCATACTTCTGCCATGAGGAGGAGTACATGTTGCTAACCAGCTGTGTTTTGATTCCACTTGATGCCCCTACTCTCTCTTAGGTTGTCTGCCAGATCACTCAGCTGAGGCTGAAATACTCTTTAAGATACTGCGTTAGGAAATATTTATGCAGGAACAATAAACAAGAAAATGTGGCCTCTGTGTTGTCCTTTAGCTTGGAGCTAAAATTAAGTCTGTCAGCAGGAGAGGAGAGCAGATGCTCTGCAGGCCAGTGCTGGTGCACAGGCTCCAGGGCCATGAGAGGGCTGCCCCTCCAGCACACAGCCCTGGGCAGCTCACACTCACAGCACCAGGATAAAGCTGCAGGGTGTGTGACAAAGCACCCTCCATGCCCTTCATCTGCCCTGAGCAGAGGTAGGCAGTCCTTGTGCCACTTATCAAGTGCATTTTTTGGTCTTCAATTCCATTTAAAAAGATAAAAAAATTAGAGAAAAATAACACCCCCCCTTCCCTAAATTACAAGAATTTATTCAATGCTTCGTGCTTTTTGCCAAGTTCATAAAGAACACCTCCTTTTTAACGCTTTGCAGGAAAATGCTGATCCGTTTTCAAGAACTGATTTAATCTGTATATATTGTTGTTTAATATCCTGTGGATGTTTGGCTAAATCCTAATAGAGCAGCCAGAGTGTACCACCATGAGAATTCTATCAAAATCCTCCCAAGGAAAATAGTATTCATCCCAAGGGATGTGTCATAGGTCAAACAAAAGCTGTCATACCTCCTCCTTATTTTGAAGGCACCCGTCCTCTCAACTTTTATTTGCAACCAATATAAAAAAGCTTTTTGTCAGCAATTTGTCTTTTTATTTATATTCTGGTGTGCTAACTAATTATTGCAATTCCACACAGTGCTAATCTTGCCATAATGGTATTTCTAGTATGACAACTTTCATCTGCTGACTAAACAAGCACAGTCTTGCCTTTTCCCAGCATGGCCGTGAGTCAAAAACAAGCCACCGGGAATTGAGGATCTGAGGGCTCGCCTGTACATGGTTTTTCCATGAGTGCAGTTAGACAAGTTCAAGTCAAAGCAATGCGTCCCTCAAGCATGGGTGAAACTGCATTTCTGTTAAAGTCAGCGCAGCTTATCTGAATCAATTCAGTGTAACAAGCAGTCCATGTTAGAATAACTGCTCTGGAGTACCTGGACTGGCTGTCCTGCTCTGGCTGAGACAGTACCACAACATCCACCACCGTGCCAGTGTTCCCAGAATACTTTTTTCTGACAATGGAAGTGGGAAATTTTAGAATGAGTTCTTAGGACAAGAAATTGGACATCATGCTGAGATTTTTCCCTCTGCCTCCTTTCAGATCTGGGAATTAAGAGCTTGAACTCTGAGGGTACAATTGGTTATAGGGAACAACACAACACAGGGAACTTTTGTTGATCTCACACCAAATGACTGGTACAGGGAGCACACCCTTTGCCACTTACCCCAGGGCAGCAAACGCTTCTGACACAGAAGCTCATGCAAGGGGCTCACCAGGCAGAAACCTCACCACAGAACTTCACTGAGGGTAGTTGTCCTTTACCATATGTTGTGCTGTGCATGACACATCTTCTGTATCATGGGAGTTTTCTTTGTTCCTTTTTAAATTTTTTTCCTTTTTTTCTTTCTTTTTTTTTTCTTTTTTTAAAGCCTGACTACCATGTGCTGATGGTGCAGGTACATAATGTGTTTGCTTTGGCAGTGAAAGCAGCTGAATAATTTCCCACTTCTTCCCCCAGCCCAGCTGTTCACCCTGTTCCTCTTGGTTGTGCTGACTGTTTGCATATGGGTAGGACAAGCCAGGACAGAGAAACAACAATGTTAAAAAGTAACTTTCAACGAAAAAACCCTCAACATTCACAGTTGCAAGGAGGACACCGACTTGTGATTGGGACAGGAATACACTGCAGAGGACAAGCAATTTTTAAATACATCACTACAAACATAATTCATACAGGAGTCTGCAAAAGAAGCAGGAAGCAGCTTGCGTTAGGGACAATGATGTTAAAGCTACAAAACGTGTGAAAAACAAGTATTGAAATAAATAGACTAAACAACTAAGATGACATTTAGAGTTACACAAGGGTGTTGTCATCTACTGTGAGCATCATGTGTACTTCTTCAGTCTAATCTAATATGAACATAGAGCAGCAGGTATATCTAAAAAAAGCCTCTTCAAAAACACCAGAGATATCCATCTTGCCTCGGGGAGATGGTAAGGAAGACAGCAAACCAGGTATGACAGCACCTGGAGGCATCATTTAATGTGTGGTTAGAAGGCATTCACATTCCACTCTGATGAGAGCAGTAAACATGGAGAGAGGAGAGGAGAGGAGAGGAGAGGAGAG
>VXBQ01014398.1:1520908-1539261 GCA_013400175.1 Phainopepla nitens | reverse complement strand
AGGAGAGGAGAGGAGAGGAGAGGAGAGGAGAGGAGAGGAGAGGAGAGGAACCATGTAAGTTCAGCATAAAAAAAAAAAGACATAGCCTTTAAGCTTTTTTGGATGCTAAATTTACTGGAGCAAATGAAATGTTTTTATTGCCACTGATATATTCAAAAGCAAGTTTTCCTTCAATATGTTTTTTTCCTTTTTTGTCTTATAGCAAGCTGTTATGATTAAAAAATCCCACCTGTTTCCAAACACACAGCTTTAAGACAAAAGTCTCCCCGCATGAATTCTGGTTTGTAGGAGTAACTTAGACTCAAATTGAATCTCTTTTGGGACAATCCTAGAGCTTGTGTTTTGTAGAACTTCAGACTCACTGATTGCAGAAATTTTTCCTGACAGGTAATTGATGAGCCTACATTGGTTTGTCCTTCCACCCTAAATTGTTACTGGCAAGTAAAGTGAGGTGTCAAGATTCGATGTGTTTTGCAGTGAGGATAGGAATGAAGTGGCCATTTGATTTTAATGGTGACTTTCTGGACCCTGGTTTGCCCCCAGATGACCTTGCTCAAGAAAGAGGAGGGAGAACTTCAGGTTCTGCAGATGAGAAAACTTCCTTCTGAGAATAGAAGCAACACTGAAAACATATGTGACCCTTGAATGTCTTTTCACTGTGATTTTAAATTAAGCTAACAGATATATATTAAAACTTCTGCCATATTTTGAGTGCTGTTTGGATGTAATCTGCACAGTAACAACTTCCAAAATGTCCTCACTGTAAACAGGAGAGGATTTAACAAGCATTTTTATCTCATGCTAAGAAAAGATTTCTGAGCAGGATTAGTCGAGGAGACAGTGTTTGCATTTGAATTACTTTTCTGCATTAAGTTGAAATTATGCTATAATAACACTGGCTTTCCAAAAAAACCCTTTTGGGTGTAGTTCTCCCTGACAATGCTGGAAATCCCATGAAATCACCAGTGATCATATTTCATAGATTTGTGGGTGAAATTTTGAAGGAATTCCTGAGATATTTTTACTATGCAGAGTCAGAAATCGGGAAACTGTGCCTTCTGGCTTTGGTTTTGATGCAGAACAACTCCTACCTTAGTGATACAGTGTTTGCTCCTGTCCATGGTGCTCTGGCAGGAACACCTGCACCAGCTGTCTCCTTCCCTTGCTGCTCTTCCCCCTCACTGCCACACTGCTCAGATCCTCTTCCACCTGCAGAGCTGGGCTTTTAGTGCCCAACACGCTTTCCCCTTTAAATGTTCTCTCTTCAATCTGTCTTGGCAACTTTTATCTGTGGCCTGGAGGGAAATACTTTCAAACCCAACAAAGAACAGATTTCAGCTGTTGACCTCAGCAGTTCTTGCAGCTACATCATTTCCCCGATGCTTGTGATCTGGTAACCGGAGAGGACGCAAGTTGGATGGCTTTTGGCCAGGGAGCTGGTTGCTCTGCACATTTCTGCAATCACTCCTGTCCATTGCCACAAGCACCACAGGGAATTTTTTAAAAAAACCCCAAAGATGTGTTACAGATGCCTCAGTCTTTGCAACTGTATATGAAAGGGAAGCCAACAGCCTGTTGCTGCTTTGGGGACTCACCGTACTGGGATGTGAACAAGACCGTTTTCTTGTGTTCATTTCTGCACAGGCATTGTTGAAAACAGTGGTAAAGCGGTGCTTTTGCCTTGAGCTTGAGATCAAGCCCGTATTCCCCATTCTTCCCCCATCAAGCAGGCTGGCACTTATTTGAACTGATGGTCACAGGGAGTGAAAATTTAGGTAGAATGAGATACCAGCTTACCCAGGCAGGAGACCTGTGCTCCTCTGGGCATGTGAATGACGGATATTTTCTGTGGATCCTGTTCTCTTCTTCTTATGTGTTTGCTCACACAACAATGTATTTACTCATATTTCAACCACATATATGCTGACAACTTTTTTTTACAGCGCATCTCCCCAATAGATTTTTGATAGATCTTTACATTGAATTCCAGCTATTGCAGCACAATTAATACTAAATAGCTAGTCTTGTTGCTTTTGATGTTTTGGGGGTTAGTTTGGGTGCTTCTTCTTTGTTTTGTTTTTGTGTTTGGACAAGCACTTGTATCTCCACTAATAAATTCAAGCTCCTTCCTCACTGCAGTGGTAGGCACTGGAATCATGAAGGATTTGTCACTGCTGTTAGACAGGAGCATACCCAAGGGTATGTCATCTCTGCAAGGTGCCTGATTGTCTTATAACCATCACTCCCAAGGGCCACCACTGGGACAGTCAGACCAGCTCCTGCTGCAGAGAAGGCAGAAACAGGTAAGGGAGCACACCAAGGCACGCTGTACATGAAGCTGACATTTCCTAAGGTCATAACTTGTAACTACCGAAGCAAACGGTACTTAGACCCTTTGAAAATTTTATCTCCACTTCCTAGTCCAATATTTTGGACACTGGGCCAAAATCTGAGTTTCCTTGGAATTTTTTTGGGCATTGTTTGGTACTTTCTCAAATCAAAAGCCAGTAAGCCAGTAACCCAAAGCAAGCCTGGTGAAAAGGCTTTATTCTCAAAATCCTTCTGGGACTGAATGCACAGAAAAGAAAGGCTTTTTTTTTTTTTTTTTTTTTTTTTTTTTTTTTAAAAAGAGTGATAAAGTACTGGAATGGTCTGCCTGGGGAGGTGGTGGAGTCACCATCCCTGGATGTGTTTAAAAAAAGACTGGATGTGGCACTTGGTGCCATGGCTTATTTGAGGAGTTAGGACTTGGACTCCATGATCTTCAAGGTCTCTTCCAACCTAGCGATTCTGTGATTCTGTGATTCCTGATCCCAGCTCCTCTGTCTAGCCCCCCAACAGTCCAGAGAGTAGAGAGATTGCATTTGAAGAGAAAGGCCTATGCAACTCTAAACTTGACCATGTTTTCAGGAAACAAATGTAAAAGTTGTTACCTTGTCTCTACTGAGCATATGCAACCCATTTTTTTTGCCGACATTTGTAACCTGGAAATAGGAAAAAGCACATTTCATGCCAAACTGCAATTTTTTCCTCACGAAGATGGTGATATGCAATCTTTACATGATTTTGTATGTGAAAAACCCCACTTTGGTGTTATTCTGCAATGCCTTATCTCCCTCAGCTGACATGGAAAGAAACAAGCTTCCCCCTTCCCAAAGCCCTTGATTAAATCAAACTGAAGGCAGAGAATGGTAAATTTCAGACCATATGTTCAAAATTATAAACAATTGAAACCAAGGTATTTTTCTAGCCAGAACTATTGACCATATCTACAATGATTAGTTCTAGTTATGTTTCTTTAAACCATGTTCATTTTTATCCCCATACAGATACATGTATGATCTAGAGCTCCAAATACACTGGAAAAGGCGAAACAAACAAACACAGAAATCATCTTCCTGAGAAGATGAACAGAAAGAAAATATAATTGGAGACAGAAACAAAGATACTGTTCACAGAAAAAAAAAAAAAAAGAAAAAAAGAGCCATAGCTGCATCTGCTTAGAGAAATGGCTTACACTCAGATAGTGTGTGGGTTTCTTGCCACCCTTGGCAGCAAATTACTTTCATGCCCCATCTGTAGCTCTTTGAGAGGACCATCCACAGCTTTATCATGGTTTCAGATGAGTTAACAGAGCACAGTCCCCAAACTTTCCTAAGGGTAAAAAAAAGGTTGTATTTTTAATCTTTTGCGTTTTTTACATTTTTGACATATTTGTGGCTATTGCTGCATAGCAGGTAACCTGCAGAGGAGTATGTACATTTAAATGCTTCTGTGACTACCTACTCAGCAGCTTCACCCTCAGCAGTCAGCAAACCTCAAAACCCATTTCCATTTGAGAAAATCTGCCAGGGTGAGGATGATTCCCTAATTAGCCACATCCTCTGTGTTTCACCATTAGATAACACAAGGAAATGTGTTCATGGCTTGCTGCTTCATCAAGCTGCTGTAATGATTCATTCCACATGGACTGGCACTGGGAGAGCAGAAAAGCCCAGGCTGACAGCAGGGCTATGAAGGAGAGCACCATTCCTGTATGACTTCAGACAGTGTCTCTCCCATTGTTTTTGTTTTTTTCACAGATGGAAGTTTGCCCTGTACTGCCCCAAGGATCTTGCCCTCCATTTACCTCCCAGAGTAGATGTTTTTGGTTGGGTCAGTTCCACATATGTGTGCCAGAATGTGTGTTTCATGAATTTGTGTTTCTTATAGGGGTATCAGCTGGACACTAATGTCTCTCTGGAGAAATAAAATACCCAGTTTCCATGAAATCCTGCTCTTGGAGACAGGGCAACTCCTGATGGCATCCTTGTAGTCACAGGACTATTTGCCTACAAGAAGAAATGGGGCATGATGCCCTGCTCCGAGCACTGCACACACAGCACAGTTAATCATCTGTGTGGGATCCCCCATTCAGCTGTGGCTGTCTCAGCACTGGTGCATCCTCCCAGCCCAGGGCCTGGACTCCTTCCGTGGCCAGGGAACAACAGCCACGTGTGTGCATCTCCACAGGCACTTCATCTGTCTTGTTTCAGACATTCTTGAAGGAATGTACAGGAAACCCAAACAAACATTTTTGGATCAAGCTCCTAGAATGCTATACTTCAGAAAGATGCCTGCAGCCCTCTATCTGCAGTAATAGACATCTCTGCATTTTCACTTGATTCCATCTGTCCCAGCATCATTCCTTGTCACCTACATGGAACTTGCCTATGCTTATGATTGAACACTCTGTGTATGTGTAGTCTCAGGGTCTGTCATCAGCCTATTAAGAAATGTGATGGGTGCAGGAATTACTGGCTGTACAGCCTGGTGCTCTCAGTAATTTCAGGGCCTCAGAATTATTTTTGAAGTGCGCACTGTATTTTATACTACATGTCTGCAACACTGTTTCTTAGAACTGCAGAAAGTCATTAGCTTTTAGTCCAAAGATTAACCTCCTCCAGGCATCTTCACTGGGCCTGTCATGTCTGGTGGTTGGTTGGTTCAGTGAGGGTTAGCATTCATCCCAGCAGGAAATACAGTTTTGTGGTTTAGCCCTGGTAGCAGCACATCAGTTAAGTCCTTATTAAAACATGGCTCAAGTGTACTTTGTCAGTGTTTGTGGCCAGATGGCAAGGCCTTATGCTGACCTGCATCAAGGGAAATATTGTGCTTTGATCTCCAGACTGGCCAGCCCAGGCTCCTCCCAAACTCCTCATCCCCAGCCTCATCTACCACTGAGCAGGCTGATCAACTGGGCATTTGAGTTCTCAGTCCTGCTTTGTCTGTCCCCATCACTTTGCTGAAAAGCTTCCTTTCCCTTCAAAAGGTGTGTCCTCTGATGCATTGGCATTGCAGCCCAATCTGCTCCAGAAACCTGCCTGAAGATGGCTGATATCTGTCCAGCAAACAAAATGTTTAATGATATTCTAAGTGCTTTGATATTAACCATGTGTACAGTGTAGGAAAGGTGGGTTTTGGTTGTAATTCTTGTCCCACCAAAAAAAATTGAGTGCTTGTTCTACCATTAATGACCTGCTACACATCCTATTTTCCTGCAGCATTTATTGTACTCATTTAGACTCTGCTGAGGACACAGACAAGGATGAGAAACTAAGATGTGGGTAAAAGGAAAACATATCCTTAAGAAGTCACCATCAACCATTCTCTCCATCAAATGTGAAATGATCCATTATTTCTCATCAAAGATCTTCATCTTCACTGAAAGTGGTTTTTTTTATGTTATGACATATCACAGTATATTGAACTGTAGCATTAATCACTGCATATACTCATTATAATACTCCAGGACTGTAGAATTTCATGGTACAAAAGTACATGCTGCGTCTTTTCAGTCTGAAAGTTTCTTTCTCCAGTTTTAGAGAGGAAAGCTTCTTTAAAAATGATAGTGAATTAAAAGCTGCAAAATTTTAATTATTTGTAGCTTTAAGGATCAAAAAGTAGGAAATAAAAAGCTTTATTTCTAGACTGCTGTATTCGAACTAAAAGAAGATTGTTGGGGAAAAAAAAAAACCAGCCAAAAAGGCAAACCAAATCTCATTTTTAAGAGGAGTTTTTAGGGAGTTTGATTCAGTATACTTTGCACTTTTTGAGGCTATGAGACTGCAACTCCTTCCTGTTTGGCTGTGGGCTCACGGTGAGAAGACTTATGGTTGGGTTTCAATCTTTTGTAAGTGGAAGTGGGAGGAATTAAAGCAAGAACTTGAGTCTCTGTCCTGCAAGCATGTCCAAAGTAAAATGCCCTGGTGTATCTGCACACGAAGCCTTTGTCAGTCTTGGAATCTCTAGAATGTTCAAACATTTTAAAAAAGTATTAAAAAGTATTTTCTCATTGTGTCTGGTCAGTAATATTAATATATGATTATTTTTGTAGCTTTGAAATGTTGTGGAAGCTCTCTACCTTACATCAGCTTCTCAAGCAGGGCGTTTGTCTAGTGTCAAAGTAGCCTGGCATGCCAGCCTGACTTTTAAGAAGACAATGTCCTTAGTATTAGTTGTATCTCTCCTGGGATGCCCTTTTTTTCTATATTTATGAATAAGATAAGTCTGTTAAATAATGTTTGTTATCAGACTTTCCATTCTTAGGAAAGGAGGGGCCTTTTTCCTCTTTAAGGGTGTTGGTTCTACTTTAACTGCTGAGGATTACTCATTTCCAGTACACTGGCAGGTAGCATCGACAACAGGGTGTAGCACCAGATTTTCTATACCTGAGTCACAAGATGTACTATGGAAAGAATATAATGTTATTTAGAAGGAATTACTGTCTCCAGTGTGGGGCAACGTAAAAACTAGCAAAGTAAAAAAGTGGCAATGTCTCACCTTTTCCTTCCCAAAGAAAATGTGACCAAATCCACATCAATCTTTAAAGAAAACATATGAAGCCACTAATATATTTCATTACATCTCCTTCTTGCACTGATAGTGATCTATTTTGAAATAGTGCCTCCTAATTTCTGTAATCATAATTCTATTCTTTTTATTGCAAAGCCGTAAGTACCCTGAGATGTAGCTCCCTGCTGCACAGTTACTTGGAACAGAAAACTACTGTGAGAGGGGATTGGTTGGAACCGTCACTGCCTAAACACCTTTCTGTGTAAAAAGCCTGTCTCTGCAAAGATTTCTGTCGTGGCTGTTGCTCTGCCACTTGCTTGTGGAGCTGCCCAGTCCTCGGCTGCCGTCAGATCAAGCAGAACCCCTCAGAGCGCATCACCTTCCTGCTCTTCACCGTCTCCATGCTCTGTTCCTGTTGGCAGCAGCCCAGGCCAGCTGCCAGCTGCTCATGCTCATATCTGGGTAACAGCTCAACAACTATTTGAAGTACAGTTGATTTGAAGTATAGTTGGCCACCCTTTCAGACACAAGATAGGTAAAATCAGCATTCCATAGTCTGTGATCGCTCCACAAAACATGCGCATGTGATCCAGGAAAGGACTGCAGAGTGCTGTTTGTAAACGGTTGTCATCACAGTCACTCACTGATATGACTGAAGAACAACAAATAGAAGTAGTGGTGAGAGACAAACCTTCAGACTTTGCCCCTTTTTCATGGTTGTAAGTGCAAATCTCTGTGACACTGCTGCACAAATGGTCTCACGTCCTTCCTTGACAAAAAGTGTTGAGGAACCCTGGAATTGACACCTCTCCATTTCTATGATTTTCTCCTATGCAAAAGATAACTTAAATAGCATTTCACAAAGGCAGTAGTGTCTTTTCTGCACTGCAAGTGTGACCCCCTTTAGCAGCAAAAAATGTATGAACAAGCCAGGGTGGCTGAAGCCCCTGCCCCACTCATGAAGCACCTTGAAGAGGAGCACTGAGACTTTTCCCATTTCACTGAAGTACTCATTCCCCACAGGCATTGTTGAAGTGATCCCCGGATCCTCCTTACAACCCCTCCTCAAAATGCTTCTTTGACATTCCACCAAACCTCACAGATACCCACCAGCAAGCAGTGGGCCAGCTATTACAAATTGCATGGCCTTGCTTTGCCTCAGCACTTGATCACTCCCTTGTCTTGTATTGCAATCAAACTGTAAAATCTGGGGTGATGACAATCTCCTCCTTTTCTGCGGACCTTTTAGCCCAACAGGACCAGGCTCATGATAAGGATATTGAAGAGTTAAAGTAAGTAGTCAAAAAAAAATTGCAAATAGTTAAAATAATGAAGAGCTAAACAAAGGAAGTAATAAGTACCTGTATTTAGCACATTATACATATTTTTAAACAGTTAGTAATGGAAAAGATCACCACAGGAATAATAATTGTTACTATTTTTGTCTTATGTAGATCTTTTAATCTACGACTCTCTGAGCATGCTAATTAAAGACTTTGCACATATCCAAGTACAAATAATTCCCATCTGGAAGGGATGGGATGTGAGAGTGAAGCAATTTAATGCCAATAATATCCTCATCTGACATTATCACTGCAGATCTGGGGTTGAGTTTCCATTTTTAATTAGCTAGCAATCTTAGTGTGACATAGATGGATTAAGTACATCCTCATCTACTGTTTGGTCCATGGGCACCATCAAATTATGGATGTTTGCAGTGGGCAGTTACCAGCAAACCTCTGACCTCTGAAGTGACTCGGTTACTGGCCAGAAACATTTGTGTGCCAGTCTGCAGCTGTCAAACTGGGACTCAGCTTCAGACCTGAAGGTGAGAACTTCCTTTTCATTTTACCACTCATTACGTGTGGTAAAATAAATCCTTCCTGCCATTCCTTACTGATGGCATTAAGATTTCAGCTTTTGCTTCGTGGGATGGCAACCACCTCTTTTCTGCAGTAAACAGCAGAGGTGTCAGTATCAACCACAGACTTTTTCCTTGGAGCCAGGCAGCCACAGCCCCAGAAGACAGTCTGCTCATTAGAAAGCAGCAAGCTTTTAAACTTTCACCATATACTTATTTATTAAAACTTCTGCAGTGGTTACATGACTCTTCACTTTACTCTGTGCCCATGGAGAGGGATAAAGGGAATCACTTTCTCCCCTGGCTGCCTTGCTTGACACTAAGGTGAGAGATTCCCATCTCTGTTTCAGAGGTTAGCTACCCATTTGCAAAACTTGCAGGGTCCAACCCTCTTCACTGTTCACAAACTAACAAATGCCCAGTATTTCTTGGAGCAGCTCTGAGTCAGGTTTGGGTAGGTGCCACAAACCCGTCACAAGGAGCCAGGCAGCCAAGTAGGCAAAAGGCACCGCAGTCACATTAGCTGTATCCTTCAGTAGCTGTTTCAGTTGTAATTCCTCTTTTGTTCAGTCTGGAGCAGATGGTGAATCAGAGCACATTTGGGCAGGTGGAAAATCTTCCAGCAGCAGTCTGGAGGTCTGAACTTGGCTCCTTGCTTGTCCTCCCCCCTGCCTGGCTGTGCTGGCCCAGGACGCTGTGTCTGCTCAGATGGCTCCAGACAGAGAAGGGAGCTGGGGAGGAAAAGTGGCAGATGGCAGCTGAAGCTGGATCAATGCAGGAGGACTCACCTCCATACAGCAAGCACTGAGAAGGGCTGGATTTTTTTCCAGCTGTGTTTTAGGTGGCTATATTTTAAAAGCGCCCCTTTTCAGAGAACTTTGATTTTAAAAGTCCACAACCTTTTGCTGTTTTCCCTATCTCACCCTGCCTGTGGGTGTGAAGGGACAGATCCAGACCTAAATTAAAATATCTGTAAGTGTGAAGCTCAGGTGGCAGGACCCCATGGTTCTGTGTTGACTCGATGTAATGCTTCAGCTGTGGGGAATTTTTTTCAAGGGGTGATCCATCTTGATTGCCATGTTTGCTATGTGAACATGTCTGTGCAAGATATGTAATAAAAGTGAGGTAGCTTTTTCTATGGCCTTCCTGAGTTGACAGAAAGCTGGCAAAGCTTTCATAGCCCTTCCCAGGAGCCCTTCTTGTGACCATGCCAACATGTTTTGCAAACACTGAATTGGCCAAAATAGCTGCTTTCACATAACTTAAAATTTGTCCACATGAAGTGCTGAGAGGGGATGAGTAAGAGCAGTGTGCAGGCCTGTAGGAACTGGTATATGCCCCTGCAGTGCTGTTCTCTGTGCAGCTCAGGAGACAATCATGCCCTTGTGCAAGTCCGGGGGCATTTAGCAAAGGCGCTTGGTACCTGCTGCTCTTTCTTTTCACTTCTCTTGCTTTGATTAAAAAAAAAAAAAAAAAAAAAAAAAAAAGAGATGGATTGTGCCACCAGGATGGTGCTGCCAAGTCCTTGAATAAAGCAAGTATCAGACATTTATAATTTAATTTTGCAACCTTGCGACATGGAAAAGCTAAAGAGAGACCAATACATGACAGGAAAACTTGCTAGCAGGATAGGAAAATATGCCAGAGACATCAGGACAGCTTTAAGACTTAGGTCCTCACTACTCACATTGGTTCGGCAGCATTGCTGAGACCAATAAATCTGTGTTTGCTGCTCCACCAGAAATGGTGCAGCGGGTGCCACTAACTGTAGTCTTGCCATAGGACAGAAGTGTCCCAGACATTCTGCTGTGACATCCCTGAAGCAAAGGAGATCTACTATGAAGTTTGCCAGGCTAGGCAAAGCCAAGCTAATCTGATTCACAGAATCACAGAAAAATTCAGATTGGAAAAGATCCTTGAGGTCATTGAGTCCAGCCATTAGTCTGGCTCTGCCAAGTCCACCACTAAATCAGGTCCTCAAGTGCCACGTCTACATGTCTTTGAAATACCTCCAGGGATGGTGACTCACCACTTCCCTGGGCAGCCCGATCCGGTGCTTGACAACACTTCAGTGCAGAAATGTTTCCTAGAATCCAATCTAAACCTCCTCTGCCATTAATTATGTTAATAGTAGACAGGGGACAATCTGTTTCTCCTGGCTTTCATCCTGATGATTAGGACCACTTCAAGCATTTCCTATCTTCTCAATCCATTTTTATCTGGAGGAGGTTTCACAGAACATGCAGTATCTCAAGGAGAACAATACTCGAGTAAATTGAACTGTGTGACTAATTCCAAGCAGGAAGTGGTCTTGATAAGCTTTCCTAGTTCTCTATTTACAGCTTCAAAAGCAATTTGCCAGCCTAGGAGCTGCCTTGTTAGATGACCTAGGAGAAGATGTGCTGGCAAGGGTCCCTGGTCCATCAGCAGGAGGCCAGGCTGGAGCAACCGGGCTCTACTTGCAAGCTGTGTCCTGCAGCACCACATGGTGGGTAAATGGTTATCCTCTGTGTCCTTCTTTTGAAGACACAACATCACCTGTAGATGGAAGGAGTTACAGGGAATCCCCTGCCTGATTGCATGGGGTGTGACCCGCTTCCATGGAGGTAACTCTGCACTGCACCAGGTACCCTCTAAAATAAGCTCAAGGAAAAGTGCTTTGGTCTATTTTAATATCTACACTAATTGCTTTCGTCATTTCACAGACATGAGGTGAAATGACAAAGGTTTCACCAGAAATTGTGAGGCATTGTCATGCCAGTAACTGAAAAGGAAAACATCTGGGTTTCTCAAGGCAATTTTGCAGGAAAAAGCCAGGGATCTACCAAAAGTTTGCTGAAATTTAAAATATTAACTAAGCCTCAGAAAACAGTTTGAGGTGGTACTTCCACAACTGCAGTTTTGAGTGAAGACTAAGGAGGATAGCAACACTCCCTCAAGGCAGATTCCTAGAGGGGAAAGGGGCAGGGGAAGGGGACCCAAAACAAGCCCTGCAGATTGGCAGGGGGTCAGCTTGCAGCACCCAGCCCCTGGTGTCTTGGCGAAGGAGTCCAAGGGCTCCACGGCTGAGGGAGTACTAAAGAGGGATAACACTCTTTAAAAGTACCTCTGGAAAACCTGGCATTGCCCAAAGCACTGTAGTTCTGTTATTTTCCTTTTTGTCAGGGTATCAAACTAGCTGCCAGATTCCCACCTTATTTGCAGAAATGGAAAAGCCAGAAATAATCTCAAAAGAGGCTGTCTTCCAGCATGTAGACCTACGGTATAGGCTCTTGCATCACCATGGAAATTAAGAAATCTCTGACAGCTTAAATCTCACTGAGAAGGAAATAAAATAGTAAAATGTCACAACATGGCAGGATGACATCTGTCCTTCCTGGATACCTAGTGAGATAAACAGTTCTGGAGCAAGGTCAGACAGAGCAACTGAACTATAATAGGCTTCTGTCAGAGGGCTCCAGGGGCAGAGAGGAGTAATGTTTTAGAGTGGTTAAACTGCATTGAAAATTTCTATCCTGCCCCTTGGAAAAACATGTTAGTTAAACATTAATGTGGTTCCTTTGCCAGTGGCACAAGTCACAGGACGGGGACAAGCACAGACAAATGACCACAAACTTGTTTCTCTCACCTTTCACAGATCCAGTGCTACATTCTGGTTTTAGGCTTCATAAATCATATTTACCTTATATTGTTTCTGACATAGTGATTTTAGGAAATAGTATTTCTGGTTAGCCAGCACAGACTGAAGCCTGCTGAAGAAGGTGCTGCTGTGCCAGTGCAATCACTGCCTTCTTTCTCAGTTGCTCAAATATTTCCTACTGTCATGTCATTTGGCTGGACTTTGGTGCTTCTCTGATCCTTCTCTGAGCCAAATTATTTCATTAAGATGGCAGAAAACTAAGGAAAACTGAATCCCTGCTGGGTCTTTAGCAGGGAAATAGATCCATTCACTAAAGAGTCAAATAGCTGGCAAGGAAGGAATGATATATTGGGGAAGAGCAGGGTTTGGGAAGGCAAGGGGCAGGTCTTGCTCCTTGGGAAACAAGGAGCTGTGGGAGCAGGTAGGTTGTCTTGTCTAATTGCATCCATATTGCTCATGGTGCAATGGCACCTCGGCACTCCATCCTCCAGTGAGTAGGGCAGTGAGACAGGCTGCAGGAGCCACTGCAAGATGGGTTTCACTGCTGGCCCTCTGCCTTGGGGGAAGCTATATGGCAGTCTAGGACAGCAGAGATATGAAATACGTGGCCAAGGGAAGGGGAAACAGAGAAGGAGGCTTCCCCTGGCTCCAGTTGCAGTAGTCCCACATCCTATTTTGGTTACTGCATTCCCTCCCCTAGGCTGATTTGCTCCAAAACCTTCCAGGGAAGTGAAAGAATAACCAGAACAACACATTTGCTACTGAAAAGGCATGCAGCCTCGAGCTGTACACATGCAGCAGAAAACAGGGTGTCACAATCTGGTGCTGAACAGGACAGGCCAGAGATAACGTGGATCAGGTAAAGACACAAGGTGCCAGCCCCACGGGGTCAGGAAGAGTGTGACAGGGGATTTGTGCCGTCCCTAGGCTGGCCACAGGAGATGATGGGTGATCCAGCATAAGGCTTGAGCAGCACAAACAGATGATACTAAAGCTCCTATAAAAAAAAACCCCAACTCTGCCAGCACAACAGATTAACGGTGAAAACTTGACTCAGCAGCAAGGGTTTGGTGTAAGTCAGCACTATATATTGTGTGGCTGCAGTGATTTTGACCTCAGAGCCCTAATGCTGGATTTATTGCACTGTGAAATCATGGGCACAGGAAGGCAAATGAACAAGAGAGGCCAAAACATCCAGCACCCCAGGGATAGCGGCTGGGAGGACTAAGCCAGCAAAAAACTAGACCTGCTGGGTCTGGCAGTGTTCAGAGCTCTCAGCTCTATTGTAAGCACTCATCAGAGCAGATAAAGAGCTTGCCAAGTACAGTGTCTATATGAAAAGTTGGGAAGAAAGAATATGATAAATTATCTTTCCATATCCTGATTGCATCTAATTTGGTAATTGACCATCTGCCTACTTTTTTTTAGCCTCTTTTTAAGTCTGTGACATGTGCTTGTTTTCCAAATTACTTCCAGATATAAAATTCTTTTAGCTAACAATTCCTTTTTAATTCTTCCACATTGGATATTTGGGTGTAATGGGTATTGGTGTATTGGTGAAAGATTTTTTCCCATTGCCTTGTTCATAAACTCTTCTTTTTTAAAGTGTGTCATATTCCAGAATAAGAATGCTCTGCCAGCCCTCTCACGTAAGTAGTCCCAGTGCTACAATGTACACACTGACATCCAAAGTTGCAGTTCTACAAACTCCTGTGCACAAAATAAAGGTCCTTTAAACCAGCACAGAACTGACTCAGCTCCTGGGATAGTGTGCTTGAAACGAGGTCTGTAGAAAAGAACTTTATGAGAGAAAGGAACCATGTGAGGAAGATACCAGTATTATCTCTGATTAACAGATTTTTTTAAATAGCTGGAAGGACTGGAGTGTCAGACCTGCACAGTGACAAGGACTGAGTTCACAGAAAAAAAATTAAATAAGCTAAACATTAAATCCACATGGAATGCCATGAATTTGAATGTCTAAAATTTTTCTCCTAAGGAGCTCTGAAAGACAAGTTCCAATACTCTCTTAACAGACAGTGAAAATGCTCTCAAGGCAGGTATGACATGACTGCATTTTTCAAGATGCCTCATCTCCTCTCATGTCCTTTTACTTTCTGGCTCAGCTTCAGATAACATGTAGGAGCCATAGTTTCTACAGAACTTATCACAGGCAGCATGTTCTGGGTGTTACTAAGATAAGTGTTCTCAAATATTTCCATATCTTTTATGAGAAAGTTAAGAATTTCTGCATAAAATTATCAATAAGGAAAATATCTTTCTCTGAAACCAGGTCCTGGTTATTCATGTTACCTGGAAATAGGATAATGAGGATAATGGATATTTTGAATCACAGGTAGTTCAGAAAGAAATGTCAGGGGAAAATAATTTTGAGTTGCATTAAAATGGAAAACTTTCAGAAATGGCTGGTGAAATTAAAAGGTTTAGGAAAAATAATTTCAGGATCAATGAAATACTTGATTTGACTAAATGCATTTTTTTTTTTCTGCTTTGAGCATTGCCATATATATGAAACACTGTAGAAAGTAAATTTCAAGGAATTACCAAGTCAGAAAGGTCAAAAGAAATCCATTTCATTTTGTAAAAAGCAGAAGTGAAACAAACAATTTTCTTAAAAAGAATTTTTTTTTCTCTTAATGGACAATTATTGCCCAGCATCAAATCACAAAAGCTCACAGCATTACTGAAACTTCTCTGAGAAACAATCCCACATTTGTGCATGTAAATTGCTTTCTAGGTGGGAAGAGGAGAGGACAGGAGGGGGATGCAAACAGCCACAGGGACACAGGAGTTGCAGGCCCTGCTGCCCATCTCCTCTGGTGAGTGTCCTGAGGGGCCCCAGCCCTGGTTTGCTGGCAGGACTCAGAGAAAATGAATCCACCTGGGACTCCCAGCCTACACTGTGCAGATGGAGATGCCTTGAGCCAATGGAAGAAAATCAAAACCTCTTGTTCTGAAACTACTTTAATCTGGTGAGAGAGAGACCTCCATATGGATGCTAAAATAAGCAGAAATTCTTACTGACAGCATGACCCATTTAGATTTCCTGTATATGTGGATTTAAGGAAGATACTAGAACACTGATCTTTTGTGACTCCCTTCCCTGTTTGTGGTGGCACCTGCGATGCCACCCTGACTCACGGGAAATTCCAGAGGCAGGAGCTGTCCTCTCTCCCTCCCTCTGGGTCAGCTGTTGGTGCACCAGCCTCCCACTTCTAAGAGCAAAGGGACTGGGCACCTTGAGTTCATACTTTGAGTGATTCTGCTGGGAAAATATGAGTATTGCCTTGGTATTAGCAGCCTAGGTGCAGCTCTGTTGTTTACTTTCACCCCAAATTTTTGAATCACTTTCTGTCTCATTTTCGATTTATGCTTCAGGTTATGTCTTCATCTTCTTAAAAGCTGTATTTGCTGCACTTGCAAAGCCATTATCAAACAGCTATTTGCTGCTGCTAACACAGAGAAGGGAAAAAACATTTCTGCCAAAACCACGAGCATTTCTGCCCTACTCCTAAGGGCAGGATGTCTCAGCTCTAAAGCCTCATCTGCCCATGAACTGTACTGCCTTGTAATGGGTTAACCATCTTGAGGTGGAAGTGCTTATTTCTAGGAAGAAGAATCCATCTGCAGAGGCATATTTATATTAATCTGATGGAAGATAGGACCTTAAGGTGTGTGAGGCATAAGTGAACCCATAAGGATAAAGCCTCACCTTCATATATAACTGGGTGGAAACTTTCCAATTGGAGTATTTTGGCAGTGTGTCATTATTTGAAAGGATGTGTTGCCGCAATGTAGTGTTTGCTTGCTTCCTGCATACACTGTGTACTCCATGGATTAATAAAAAAAAAAAAAAGTATTTTGGCACAGGAAAGCAAATGCACAATAACTATAATGCACAGCACAGAAACTCTGATGGCAATCACCCTGCACAGTAGGGGGCTCGTATTCAGCTAAACCAGTCTTCTGGTACAGCAGGCTCCGGCTAGTGAGCCTCCGTTGTCATTTACAAGCAAGAATATTTAAGTGGTTAGGATATCTTCATTCCATTTTGTTCTGATTTGGCTGGTCTCCTTGTACTCATTCTCCCTGAGCACACTTAAGGGACCAACCCCTTCATTTGCATATTTAGTCGCACAATCATTTTTTCATCAGGTCACTCTTCTGTGAATTGCCATTTGCCAAGTACTGCATTTGGAAGCATTTGCTGGTCTCCGGAGAGGTGATGCTTCACTTGTCTTGGGAGGAAGAAGACAGAAGTCCTCACAGGCAGGAAAAGCTGGGCTAGATGAAAAATGCATTAGCATAAGTAAGATAAAAATTTAAGGTGTAGAAACTGTAATTGCAAAATACATGCAATTGAATTCTGGCATTAAGGGAACCCTGGAAACCACAAAGGAGATAACTGCCATTAGCCTGGGAATGACAGTAAAACAGGTTTAAAGTGAACTGGATTATGTGGTGTTTAGGATGCACTGAGGACATGTGCAATGGTTGGGATGTACCCATACAGCACATCTGAGTGTCACCAGCAGTTTGCCACTGCCAGAAGGGGCAGCCTGGCCATTCTCCACTGGACTCAGCTTTGCCCCATCTCTGTCCCTCAGATGAGAACCTGTGAACCAATCCTCACCTGGCAGAAACTGCTCACCTTTTACTTTTGGTGGGGTTATTTTTGGCCACGACAAGCAGTTTCAGTTGGTGCTTCATTCCAGTACTTGGAAGAGATGGAGGTCTCTCACCCAGTGTGAGCAGGACAGAGCTCAGTTTGCAGCACTGGGGAGCTCACGTACTTTAACTGTACTCTGGTTGTATAACTCAAAGCAATCTGTTCCCAGGCTGTAAGAGTTCATCATCTTTCTCCAGAATTCATAATGCTGCAATATCCTTTTCTCTGTGTTGAGCTTCTGAGTTTAGATGAAAAACCAGTTTGTTTGGGGGCAGTTTGCTTGTGTATCCCTTACACTAAGAAGCAGAGGCCTAGAGTAATTGGTAGGCATGTTCTGAACAGTGCCAGAGAAAGCTATGGCTTTGGACTGAGGATTGCTCGAATTTTGTCTTTTTTTCTGCCCTCCCAGTTCCTGTGAATTTACAGCATCATTGTTTCTCATCATGTCAATAAAGCAGCCCCAAATATCCAGGGTTTGCCCCTACCAAAAAAGTCCAAAAAGATAAATAATGTGAAGACAGATGAAAGTGTCATTCAGATGCAACCATGTCAGTACGGGTTACTGCTGGCATAATTCCTTTTTCTCTGTGTAAGTGTTCTGGTTTTGAGCTGGTTTCAGTACACAGCCTATTCCTAAGAACACTACAACACCAATTGCAGTTCCTGCCTCTTGTGCTGCTATCCCAACTCGACAGCCACTGCTGCTAAACAGCAGCAGAACTGAAGTGCTGAGGAATGTGGATGGGAACGGACTGTCTGGAGTCCAAACAAAGCTTGTAAGGAGAACAGCTTAAACTGCAAATGTATTTGGGAGGTCGAGATTCTGTAGAAAAGATTAATTTGAGACTTTTAGAACAGGAAAGGAGATTTAGCCACACATCTTTCATTAAGTAGTATGAGGAAATCCCCACATCCAGCTTGGAAAATTTTGATATAAATTATTTAACTAAAGAATGACAGAGTCTTCCTGAGCTGTACTAGCTCCAGCTCTGACCCTTTGTGAGTACCAAACTCATAGAATATAATGACAGAAGACAAACACAGAAAAACTGTTACACATACAAAAGTTCTGAAATACTGAATAATGTCCATGGTGATTAAAAAAAATTTTAAAAAAAATCAAGTTCTTAAATTCAAGATGGCATTTAGGGGCTACAACAATCTAGAAACCTTGGCAGAGAAGGAGCACTGACCGAAGGTTATTGTTATTATTCTTTTTCTGGTAAAGCATGAGCCAGTTGTGCTAGAGTTTATCCCAATTGTTTTAAAGGCAGCTGTAATTTTGTTGCTCTCTTAAACTCCTGACTACTTCTGGTTTCTTTTTTTTT
>VXBQ01014398.1:1507509-1520767 GCA_013400175.1 Phainopepla nitens | reverse complement strand
TTTTTTTTTTTTTGGTCAAACCCACAAAAATTTGTTAAGGAGGACTTGGTTAGTTCAGTGCAAATTTCCATTGCTTGCTTTCTGGCCATTGTTTCTTTTAAATCCTACATGAGCAGAGGTAGCTTGATGGGTTTGGAGCTTAAGTTCCCACTCTTTGACAATCCAAGAACGGGAGAACAGCAGCTTGATATAACACTCAAAGTGAAAACTAAGGAGGTGTTAGGTTTCTCCCTAAGTCATCTCTTCTGTTTGCCAATGTTCCTTTTTTTCTCCCCCCACATTAATGACTGCTGAATAGTTTGCAAAGAATGCTGCAGATGAGCAGTCCTGTGTGCTGCAAAGTGTTATATTCCTCTGCCCCTGGAAGGTCCCTGGTGTGAACACCATTACCTATTTGTACAGAGAGCCTAACAGGTTACACTGCAATAGGAGGTGAAGATACAATCCTGTAGAACCCTTAGAAGAGGAAAAAGGAATAGATCTGAAAAAAGATCCAGTGAGAATTATTGCAGTTACGTAGAAAATTAATTTAGTTAGTCACAGAAGATCCATCAGCCTGCTGCCCCCCCTGAAAGAACAGACTCTATGTCCTTGCCTGCAACCTTCCCAACACCTTTTGAGGAAATGAGTATGAACCAAGTCTCTTTGAGAAAACAAGAAAGAACCAATTCCCTTTGTAGCTTTTGGTTTTGAAATATTTCCCTGTCCAAATTAAGAAGTTATTTCACTAAACCCTTGTTCATCTGGTTTTGACCCTGAGGTGGAACTAAACTCCCCAAGCCCCAAAGTCCTCAGGGAGACCACAACTCATTCCAAAGGCAATGGCAGCTCAGCTTTCAGCTGCGGTAGCAGCTAAAGGACCTCACCCTCCATGGTCCCTTGTAAGAGGCTGTGGGTGCATATATCTGGGAGTGGGATGGGGATGGAACAGGGGGAATCAATGTCTTTCCTGGGTAAGCCCAGGTGGGCCTGCATAGGTGTAACATCAAACCACAGTATAGGATCAAGTATTGTGCATGAAGTCACCTCCAGGTGCTGGTTTGCTACTTCAGAGCTTTTCTGATGGCCAGGGTTCCAAAACACCAAACTTGCTTATCGACTTGCTTATTTCCAAAACAAGGAAACACTTTTTACCCTGGAGCAGCAGTTCCAAACTTTGAGGCACAGAGCATTCTGTGGCAGAGCTCGGAGAGGCAGCTGGTTATTCACACAGTGGTACAGGGCTTGTACATAAACATGCCTCTTTTGAAGCTAATTACCAGAACATAAGGAAAGAAAGAAAGAAAGAAAGAAAGAAAGAAAGAAAGAAAGAAAGAAAGAAAGAAGGAAAGAAAGAAAGAAAGAAAGAAAGAAAGAGAAAGAAAGAAAGAAAGAAAGAAAGAAAGAAAGAAAGAAAGAAAGAAAGAGAAAGAAAGNAGAAAGAAAGAAAGAAAGAAAGAAAGAAAGAAAGAAAGAAAGCAAGCAAGCAAGCAAGCAAGAAAGAAAGAAAGAAAGAAAGAAAGAAAGAAAGAAAGAAAGAAAGAAAGAAAGAAAAGTTGGATAGAGTAACTTCTTGAACTTCAATCTGTGGACTAACAATTGGTCTGCAATGCCATAATTTTCTGTGACATAGTTTGTGGTATGCAAATCATGGAGAACTCTGGCTCTCTATTGCATAATTACCATAACAATTTATGTTGTCTTAAAAGTACTTATCTTCAGAAAGTCCTTGTTCCCTCTTTTGGCTTTAGAAAGATTAAAAAGAGTAACTGACACAGTACTTTAACTTCTTGGTGACCATATCAGTCCTGTAGATCCTGCTCAATCAAAATGCTGATACTGCTGCTGATAAAATACAAATTATCTGATAGACACCTGCCCCAAATTTATTCCTGCACTTGACATAAACCACATGTAGCTAAGGTAAAACATCAGAATGTTCTAGTTAATGATAGTTGTGGAGTGAAGTAGAAGCAATGGACATAAATTAGTGTAATACAGAGCAATTCTCAGGGAAAAAAAAACCCTAAGATTTTATTATTATCGCCCTGTGAGACTGCAATTTGCAATTTGCTCTATAATTCCATCAGCTGTCTTTTCTGCTTCTGTGCACAATCAGATATAACATCACATGTCATTAAAGAAACAATTATTCTAGCAACAGACTAATAAATGCCTTCTGTTAGATGCAGGATTTAGCCAGCAAACATAAATAGACCTTTTGCATCAATACCAGTGAGGATTAACAGTGACATTTTTATGTCACCCACTCATTTGTGAATTGCCACATTGTCACTGCAAAACACAGGGTGGAGGGAAAAAAAAAGGAGACAACCAGCAAATGCAAAGTTATCACTCGTGGGAGTGAAGAAACTGTGACGATTTAAAGATGTTAGTCAAAAACTCTAAAATTAGGAAATATTTGAATCCCACATAAATTCCATATTTAAGATTGTAGGATTGAACATTTAATGAGAATTTGGCGAAACAGAGGGTTTTTTTGGAGTACAGTACTTCTTATTCACAGCCTTCCTGTGTTAACTTGGACAACTCATACAGTATTTGTGTGCCTCGTATTTCCTCATGCTTTTAATTTTTGGGGTATATTTTAGACAGTATTTCCCATTCTTATTGGAAGCAGTTTAGTAGTGTCTGCACAGAATCTGCAGATGCTCTGTATGGGTAGGGAAATTCTGCTGTTTTAATGAAACATGGGAACATGAAGATCCTGTAATAACAATTGGCTTCTTTCTCTTCACACGCCACAAATCAAACAAAACGGATTACAGGGAGCAGCAGGGTTAATTTGGTTCTTAACTGGTGGATGGTTAAAATTACACTGCAAAATCAGACAAAATTTCAAAAACCAATTTTTCTACAGAGGTACTTTTTTCAGCAATTAATTTCTTAGACACACATAGTAGGTTTTCTGTAGCACTCATCATCACGGCAGTCAGCTATCCATGCCAGGATATAAATGAAAGTTGTCAGCTAAAGCCTTGCAGCCAGTCTTGCAGTCACACACTGATTTTCACATAGATTCACTGACTAGATTGGGCTTAGGAAGTTCCTTCCTAAGAATATTTTATCAGTTAAGCCTGAATGCAACTGTGTCCTTTAAACTAAGTTTCAAGGATAAAAATTTGAAGATTTAATGATATCCCTTCAGTGTTACTTGAAATTTCATGAATGTCAAATGTTCTAGAAGATTTTGAAATGAGTTGACAGGCTCCCAGGAAAGTCATAGTAAGGTGCTAGGGAAAAGTATGAAAACATCTAGCCAAAAGCATTATGTCTTTTCTTTTTTGTATGTGTCTGCATACATTTGATCTATTTCCTGGGAAGGATCCCTGCCTGGTTGCCATCATTTAAGCAGGCTACAAGGATTCTAGGGACTCTAGGTGAGGAGCTACATCCTTTCCTGTATTTGAACAACATCTGACATTACAGGATACCGACTGTGCAATGTCATCAGCACAGGTTTTGACAGCTTAATGCATTTCCTCCTCTCCCAATCAATTTCCATGTCCTCAGTATCATTTCCCTGTTGTTTCATTCAATCTCAAGTCAAACAAGCAGGCAAAACTTTCGTAAGCTTGCAAAGGACCATTAAAAAAAAGCCACACTGGCAACAAGAACTCCACAGCTTGCAGCAACAATTCCTTTCCAAAAAGAACACTGAAAAAGCAGTATTCTGAGACTAGTAGTATTCTTCATTACTGAACCTCTACTGTAACAGCTCAGAGGGATTAAAACAAGAACAGGCCCCCTGAAGAACACTAGTGTGGAATGTGGAATATTAAAATCATTCAACAGTTACAAAGGCAGGAGCTGTTGCCCTGTACTGCTTTCTTACTGTGTTTACCAGCATGTTTAAGATGGGTTGCTTTTATTTCCAATCTCTCTACAAGAGGCATTTCAGTTTGAAGGGTGTGTAGGAAAGTGCACTTTCAAAATGTTAGTCATCTGGAAAGTTACAGTATTCTTCTTTCAACAGGATGTGATGCCAAGTTTTCCAGAGTTTAAATTCAGTTACACAGGGATCAAAAGGGGCTCATCTGTAAGAGGATGATGTGGGTATTCCAGTTAGCCAGAAATCCCACTAAGCACCCATTGTAAAAGATGCTGCTTTTGGCATGGTTAATGAAATAATAATTGGAAATCCTGTGAACCATGTGCAGTGTTTCTTATTCAAAGCAGTGTATGATTCACAGTGTTGACTTTAAGGTGCACAACACTAAAACCTGAAGGAAAAGTGTGGTCTTTTTCCACACTTACCCACCAACTTTAAATTTTGCCTCTGTTATAATTAAAATGATGTATGTGGAGACCTTTATCATCAACACAATTTTTGTTCTTTCCACTCCTAAAATTTCAAGTGGAAAAGGAAACCTTATGTTTAGTTTTTTCATTTAATTCTTAAAAAAAGAGATTTCTTTATTTGAAGCATCCCCATTTTCTGAGCTTTGTAGATATGTTAATCAATATTTACAGAATTCAAGCCACTAAAAAACAAAGAGAAAAAGAAAGGAGCTGTATGGGACATAGCTAGGAAGGAAGAGGATAAGTACAGAAGGAATGAAGATGCACAGCACTGTGCTCCCAAGAGCTCTGTGCTTTGCCAAGCACCATCAGCAGACTTTTTCACAGTAGGACTTTGCTACCTAGTGGAAAACCAGTTGCTTTGTTTTTAGTCAAGGCTCCAGTCTAGAAGGAATCACACTTTAATTTAGAATTCTCTGATTTGTAATCTGTTCTGAACTAAATCGTAAACTTTGCAATGATGTAAAAAATAACAACTGCTATTCTGTATAACTGATATATCAAAGAGAAAAAAGCAGTCCTTCAGTGCATATAGCAGAAGCCTCTGCTCAATGTTTGCTTGTTTGCAAACATTGCTTTAAATAAATTTACTCCAGTTCCGGGAAAAGGTTTGGGTTCTCATTTTGTTTAAGCCCCACAAATGTAAACACTGGATAAAGGCCACTACCACATTTCTCTTGCATGCACAAGTTCAAGAACTGCCCAGCACTTTAATTATCCCAGAAACAAAAATCTGGCTACAAGGAAGTTGAGATTACTGCAGGAAGTAACTTTTAAAATTGAGAAAATTTCAAGTTAATACCCAAAAGCCTAATACTGCCTAGCATGCTGACAGCTGTCAGTGACCTACTATACAGCCCTTAAAAGACATACTAGGGATATAGTACTGCAAGCTCTTTCCCATGATATAACTAACTCATTTTGCAAAGAAAAAATATCTTCAATGAGATATCTTTAAGAACAATGACGTATCTTATGAACAGATATGAAAATCTTGCAGCAACTCCTTAGTTTCCTGTAGCTACTGTTCAGTGTTGATCCAACTGGATCAGATTTGGAGGTTAATTACAGACTAATTAGGTACGTCAGCTATACGAGGTACTTGGCACCATTTAACACCAAAAGTCTCCTCAGCCCTCCAGTTTCCCCCACAGTTCAGTACATGTCATTTATTCACATGTGAAAGCCACCTGTGTAAATGCCACAGGCAGATGAAATGATGACGCACCTCTGCTTCCATCCCCATCCCAGGAAGAACTGCCAGCAGCTTCAAAGGGGCTCAGACTCATCAGTGCTGGAGCCCACGCTGCGCAGCCGTAGCCTGCAGAGGCGGCAGCTACGACACCCACAGTCTGTTCCACCCAACCCAGCTGTGACAGAAGGGCACATTTCAAGAAGCAGAAGCCACGTGTGAGGTTGGTAGCTTGTTGTGGCTTATATATTTTTTTTTTTTAGGGTTGGGATTAAATGAACAAGATGGTATGTTTTGTTTGGATTTAGATGTTTATTGGTTTTTATTTATATTGTAGTTTTATAAACTGTGAGTTCTATAGTATTTCAAGTTAATAAATTAAAAATAGAGTTTTATTTTTCTTTTTATAAGGCCTTTTAAAGGGTAAATTGTTTAATTAAGAGATGTCACTAAAATTATTTTTATTTTTAATCTAATAACTAACTACTCGTTGCCTGCAACATGGACTTTTTTTATTTAATCACACAATATTACTTAGATCTATGAAGAAGAAGGCAAAGAAGAAGGATAAACTTCTGCCCTAAAACCTCTATCTTGTTTTATACACATTATTATGTTCTAAAACTCTAAACTCTAATTTTTTTTACTATGTGATATTATACACTTCTATTTAAACTATATACCTATAATCTTAGTTTTATCATTCAAGTTTGGAAGCCTTCTCTATGGCCTTAGGTCAAATGTGGTGTTCTCCTGGAGGTCAGTCCCTGCTAGCACAGAAAGTCTAAAGTTCTCAGTGACTAGGGTTCCAACAGTAGCTAGTGGTCCTGCTGTGAGAAGCAGCTGAACCAACAGGACCTACCTGCATTCCTTTAATTATACTGTCCCAAACTGTCACAGTCATTTCTATAAGATGCATCTATAGGAAGATACTGTGCCACAGGTAACAAGGAAAATAAATAGCAAATACAGATGTCCTTTATATTCAAGTGTTACAAACGTTTTCTGGTACTTGGATGCTTTATATTGTGGAAGTGTATGTCCATTGAACAGAGATATGTTTATAATCTGCACAGCTAATTTTGTCTTTCTGTATTTAAAGCAGTAAAAGGGACAGCACCTCTATAGTATGAAATGTCCCAAGGGATTTCTGTGCCTCAACTTATACTGCAGACATGCTTTATCTCTTTTTTAAAAGGAAATCCCCCTACATACTTCCAGAATAGTCAAGCACTCCACCCAAACAACCATCACCCCACCCAGATTTAAAAAGAGACATCTGTTACTATGCCCACCCTTCTACCAGTTTCTCAGGCACTCTTAAGGAACTGCAAAGTGTAATAACTGGGAGGGCTTAACAGCCAGCCAGAAAAAGTGAAAGGCTTCTGGCTGCAGCAGAGAAGTACTGAGGAAATGCCGAGATGCAGCCCACATGACTGAATTATTTTGTAGTTAGTAGCATTTGAGATTAGGTTTTCAAAGCCTCTTTTCATGGAGGAGGGCTGATGCAAGGATACATTCTACAGGCTTTCTGCTTTAGACTGATAGCAGTTGGCTTCAAAGATTTACCTGCACGGATGCAGAGCCGTGCACGGCTCGGATCTGCTCGCTCCTGTCACTCTCGCCAGTCACGCCGCAGGTTTGCCAAATGCCTCTTAATGAAACAAGGGCAGGTTAAAATCGATTAATGGGACTTGCCCCCAGCAACCCAGGGGAGGGGACAGTTTACAGCTATCTGTGCAGAAGGGCAGGGGCACCTAAACACACTACAATGGTTCATTTGGCACGGCTGGTCTAGCTGAAAGAACATGGAATGCTTTTGGCCTGAGTACCACCGGCTCTAAGGGCATCTCCTGCGCCACTAGCGGCTTCACTCCTTGTAAAAGCCTCAGAATACGGTTTCTTCAAGGTTTTACCACAGGAGATGAGCTAACTTGTAACACAGTTTTATTAAAAGCAGACACAAAACCTGGTAGTTTGGCTCAGTTTTTCCAACAATGAGTGCACATTAGGACACATCAACACTAAATTTGGCTAAACTGAAAAATCATAGAAGATAAATTGCGGAACAGCTGTAGAATGATGTTTTGTTATAACAAAACTAGGAATTCAAAATAATGTTTCGTTTTTTTTTCTGTCAAACTGTTCACAGTTTAGCACAAAGAAAAAGGCTAGTCTCCTAATCCCTTCTATTAATCTCAGACTTCTTCCTCCTGTGCACACTCAGACGAGGATATGAAAAAATGAAAGTGTGTACCTTTTTTGTTTTCTTCAATGCCAACAACGAAACAAAATGAGTAACTCAACTATTTTTTTTCTGGGTGAAGTCTCTGAAGTTTGGCATATTGCCTTCAAGTTCACATGCATTCCATATAACTCAAGGTGTATCAAGTTAGGACTGTAATCTCCTTAGCCCTCCTTTCTAGCTAATGGAAAAATAAGTTAGCAATGCAATGCTGAATAGTTTCTCTTCCAGTGAGAAGCCCCAAGTTAAGCTGGGCTCTTCTGATGTACCAGGACTGTGCTGCAACAGCTGTAGCTACACTCAACACAAGAGTTGTTTCTGCTTTTGCAAACAGTACTAGTCACGTGAAGAAATGTCGGTAAGAGGGCCAACTAAAATACTTAGCATCAGACACTGATTTATGTTAAGAGCTCTCAGCAAGACATCTCTGTCAACTATTTCTCTGTGGGAGAAGGGATGTATGTTTAGATACAATTTTCTAAAGAACTAGTCAAGCTATTGCATGATCAACAAGCCTCACGGAGACTGCTCTTCTACCAAGTCCTCCTTTTCCCTCAAAACCTCAGCTGCTTTCACATGCCTCTGTTCTCTCCTAAGTTTCCAAGAACACTTCCTCCTCCCTTCTCTCACTTGTGTCACCATACTACTGATTTAGGGTTGCTTGGCTTGGAGCTGCATGCATCCCGATCCACCAGCACGGCAACAGCTGGTGAGACTTTTTTCAGTTTAGGCCCAAATCTGGATGTCTGTTAGGAGCTACTGGCCACATGAGGTTTTAGCATATCTTCTGGTAAGGCAACAGCTTCAAAGAATTTTTAAATACATCAAAATTCCACAGTCTAGCCTGGTGATGAATCTTCCCTTTACAGTAGCCACCAGCTGTAGTTAAGACACATTACAAAATACCTTAATCCTAAACCCTTTTTAATTAGGTGTTGACCTTTACAAAGTGACTAAAACTAGTATTAGTCTTTCCAGAGTCAGAGATATTAAGCTGCATAAAAGTAAGGTCAGGATGCTATTTTAAGTTAAGCAACACCACTCTCCCAGGCCCTTATTTAGACATATTTGTCTACAACAAATTGTTGTGTCTTCATTCACTTTGACATGAATTATTAGAAAATAGCTGCCAAAGAAAAATGTTACTGTCTTGCAAACAACTCTACTGTATTTTTTCCATGTCTTAATTCTTGAGTGCTAGACAACATTAAACATCCTGATAATTAAAAAAAAAAACCCAACACAAACTAGTAGATAGTTGTAACAGCCAATATGCACCTAAGTATGTAGCATACAGGAGCCAATTCAGAGCATTCATGGGCTCTTTTTATTTCGTAAAACTAAAGTTTACAGATTCTCAACTCATAACCGTTCAGAGAGACAACCACAAAAAAGTGTATTAATAAAACCCAACAGGCTTCCAGGCCTCTACAGTTTTTCGAACATAAAGTACAAAAAAAGATACCACATGTTACATTACAGTCTTGCTGCCTTACACACCATCATAAAAAGTGAACAAACACATTCAGTAACTTCAGGCGTACCATTAAAAAGATACCAGTAAGTGCTCCAGTTTTCTGTACCATAAAACTTTATTTCAGTCACATCTTTCTAAGTAACATATCCAAAATATTTGACTCAAGCATATCTTTAGACTGCAAATATACTGAAATAGGACATCAAGTCTTTCCTGCCTCAAAAAAAAACCCATTAAGTTTTAGGTCATATTATAAAAAATAACCATGTGGAATGTGACAAGTCATAATGTGAAATCAAAGTGCTTTATTCCCATAGCGCAGACAGACACTAGTGGTTATCCAGCCATTCTTTAGTATATCTCAAACACCAAACCAGATATTTGCTCTGTTGCACCCCACCTTGCAAAGACCTTTGGACCATTATGGTGAAATTTCATTAACTGACAGGTAAACAGTGTAAGTGGACCAGCAATCTCACTTTAATACTTCAAATAATGAGTTATACATGAAGCATCTTTTCATCTTTTTTCAAGTTCTGTCAATGATTTTGCAAAGTTCTACTGTATTATGTAACATTATATTCCAGTTAGATCTCCTAAAATCCAAGGTATGCTCTATTTGAAACCCTCAAATTATTTCCCGAGAACAGAAGAGCTGTCGAAGACTCAGTACTTTTGTGCAATTCTTTGCTACTTGTATGTGAAGAAACACTTCACCCAACAGCCTGTATGAAAGAACTATAAACTCTCAAAGCAGAAAACAACTTTAATAAGGTTAGGACATCAGTAGTTGCATGGAATATGTGCTCAATTCAGATGTGCCCATACTGAAGAATACTCACGTTTCAAGTGTTCAGTTAGAAAATTTCATTCCTACAGAAGTCTAAAAACCTACTTATCTTGCAGAGAAAAGTTCAAGACTTAGGCATCTAATTATCTTCTCTGCTACAACAGAATTACCTCTTCATCATAACGTGTTTGATTAATGCCTCCTGTTTCAGACACCCCATGGTACAGGTGTACAGTTTGAAAAGGGAGGACTGAGGGATAATTTCTGGTCCCATCCCACAGACAAAAAGACAAAGCGTTTTTCGAGACTGATTTTATCCACTGCATTTGTGGCAACTAACCCAAAATGAAGGCACATGAAATCTATAACATTATAGCTTATAAATTGTAAACTAAAGCTGAACCTCTCTACAATTTCTAGTCTTTTTGCACAGAAGTAATGACCAGCACCTATGCAGAGGTTCTCTACTTTTTTTAATGTAGCTTTTTCCAGAAATAGTTAAGTGTCACTTGCATGCCTGTGCAAACACTGTCATTTATTAGGTTCTGACATGAAGTGCAGAAACTGGTTGTTTATCTGCATGGAAAGTCTGATGCCAATGCATCAGTAGCACTTCTTTCTCACTGCAACAAGAAACAAAAGTCACTAGGAACAGCCACAGAGAGCTAGCTGTTACCTGAAAAGTGCACAATCCCAGCAGCAGCTTTCCTGTGAGGTGTTCTACAGCTTGTGGCATGCATTTAATCAGTGTCTCAAATTTGGATTTTAACATGTCAAAGTCTATCTACTTTTGGTTAGTTACAGGCCAGGCACGCACACGCATCTTAAGGAAGCCAACTCGAAATGTGCTTTGACAGATGCTGCACTGAAACTGGCCATACTTGAACAACTAAACACAGATGAGCTGCTACACTGAGTAGCACTCAGGATCCAGGGTCAGCTCAATACCTCAGCTCTTGAGGAAAGCTGAATTTGGATATAAATCTGCCTCCTAGATTTCACTGGAACTGCTACCTTAAAGCACAGAAACAAGATTCAAGGTTTCCGAAAGCTTTAGCAGACGGATAGGCTTACAGTCAGATTAAGACTTACTAGGTTGTCAAACAACAGTTCAAACCCTTGGCTATCACTCCTCTAGAAATACAGGTTTAAAAGAACTCAAACAGTACTACCATCACTTAACTAAACTAAAACATGTAATTATGCTGCTTAATTCAGAATGATAATCAGGGATAGAGTTTTGGACTTCTAGCTTTTCACTTTATGTGTGAATTCACACACCTTCCTTTTTTTTTCCTTCCTCTTTTATTTCTGCACAATGTAAGTTGAAGGGATTGGCACACAAGTTTACTAGCGAACACAGACCTGTAGCTATTACATTACAGAATCATATTAGTTTCATGAAGATTTCATGCAATGGTGTCTGTGCTCTTTTATTCTAAAAGAAAACGACTTTCACAGGTAACACATACAACACAATTTTCTGATTTAAATGCAGTGAGTTACACGAAGAACACTAACAAAAACTGACCAGACTTTATAACTGGAACTGCGCTAGGTCTGGCACTTGAGAATTCACAGTGATTAAAATAAAATTGCTTTGCCTAAGACAAAACATAAGATACCAAATATATATAAAAACTCTTTGCTTCTATTATCTTGTATTAGTATTTCAACAGCGATAAGCAAGCTCAGTAGTACCCCAGACAGCAAAGACTTCTGCACACGGTTAACTTTATTCATTGCTTGCAGTGCAATGGATTTTTTTTTTTTAATAACATATTCGTGATGTCAAATCAAGCAATTTTCAACGCATAAAGTCAACACAGGCTCAACTCTTTGATGGATTGAAGCTTGGATTCTGACAGGAAACCCTTCTTTACCATCTCATTTTGTGTACCCAACTCCACACTGTGTCAGGTGGTATTGCTGTTAAAGAGAAACTTAAGGTATTCTTATATATTACTAAGGTGTTCTTTTGACATAGCAAGTTGTTTGCTGACAGTTTATAGTACCAGTTGGTAATGTAAGAGTAAAGCATTTGCCCTTTTCTTTCCCTCACTCACTTCACTAATTCTAGTAGATCCACTAACACAGGTTTACGATCCCAAAGCCTGCTTTTAGAGAGAAAGTAGCACAGCTTTCAAACACCCCAGCGTTTCTCAACCCACCCACTGCTTCCCATTTCAGCACTGAGGGCCTGGCTGAAGCAGCTGCTCCCAGGAGCAGCGAGCTCCCAGAGTCCTGCTGACCTGCTGGTCTCACTGACCACACTGAACTGGGAGTTAAAGCAAGATACTCAGGACCCTTCTGGCCAGAGTCCACGAGTGTAGATGAGCACCCACTCGTACCTGCTTCACCTTCTGTGCTACACCTGAGGGCACTTTGGTCCGTGCATCAACCTCCCAGACCTCCTGCTCCCCGGCCTTATCCAAACACATTGGACTTCGGCCTCAGCTTGAATGATGATTTCAGGGATTTCTCCTCATGCTCTTCCTCCTCAGTGTCACCACGAAAGGAGGGCGTGTTGTGAATGATCTGAGTCCTGAAGCGGATCTTATTAAGCCGAGGCTTCATCCGTCCACTGCCAGAGGCTTTCCTGGCCATCTCCTTGCCTTTGCCTGGCACCGCTGCCCCATCGGTACCTTCAGCATCCTCCCCGGTGCCGTGATGGTGGTGGGAAAGCCGGTAGTTCATGAGATTAGATGGCAACACCTTGGAGAGCCTCCAGCGCCCGCTCCCATTGCCAGCATTCCCTTCCTCCTCCTCCTCCTCCTCCAGGGCCCCCACGAGGTTCCGCATGTCCCCCGAGGTGCCCTGGTGCAGGTACTGCGCAGCCTTGCGCCCGCTGTAGTCGCGGATGTCCACGTCGGCGTCGTAGGCTCCCACCAGCAGCTTCACGACCTCGGCGTGGCCGTGCATGGCGGCGATGTGCAGCGCCGTGTGCCCGCCGCTCGTGCGGGCGTTGATGTCCACGGGCAGCCCGTGCCGCTGGGCGAAGTTGACCAGCGTGGCCAGCAGCTCCTGCCGCCCGTGCTTGGCGGCCCAGTGCAGCACTGTGAAACCGGTGATAAAGTCCCGCTTGCAGAGCAGCGCCGGCTCGCAGCTCAGCAGCCCCTCCAGGCTCTCCCACCGCCCATCCGATGCCGACAGCATCCAGGCGTGCTCCAGGGGGTCCAGTGCCACGGAGCCGGTGGTGCTCCCCTCGTCCTCGGCGGAGGACGAGGCCACCGAGGCGCTGTCCGAGTCGCG
>VXBQ01014398.1:1448383-1506829 GCA_013400175.1 Phainopepla nitens | reverse complement strand
CGGCGGCGGAGCCGCGGCCGCATCCCCTCCCCGCGCTCCTCCCCGCCGCGTGGCTCTCTCCTTCGGCGGCAATTTTGGCTGCGTCTTTCCCTCCCTGCTCTCCTCCCTCCTCAGTCTCGCTTGGCGGGGCTATGGCCGCTTCCGATCCCGGTCAGCACCCGGTAAGTCCCCTCCTCGGTGCGGGGAGCGGCTGGTGAGCAGCCCCTGCGCCAGGGGTGAGCCCGGCGCGGCTGAGGGGACGGAGGGGCCCGGCAGCGCCGGCAGCAGGAGGGTGAGGAGGGTGGCGGTGGCAGCGCGCGAAGGGGTGGCAGTGCCGCCTGTACCTCGCTACGGGGCACCGGGCGCTGGTGAGGGCCGCCTCAGGGCCGGGTTGGGTTAGCGTGGGAGATGAAAACTCTTCCTCACGCCGTCTCGTTCCCAGAGCTGCCAGGCTTTTAGAACGCTTGTTGTTAAAGGAGCTTGTTTTCAGATGTTACACTTTCTTAGCCCTCCCATGGCGTATCGCGTATTTCAAGTAATAAGTTGAATCTTATCTACTGAAGGATTACTCCTGTGCGATAGCAAAGCTGTCGGCGTTGTGTTCTGAAGACGTTGAACCTGCCCACACGGCAGTGCTGGAGCGTTAGTCCCCCTGGAGCGTAGTTGCTACGGCTGTTGGTGGCAGTGGAAATCTCGGGGCTCAGGAAGGGTCGGATTCGGGGTGCCCATGGGCACGTTAACATGGGGATGCCCACCCTGGCGGCTGGGGCCGCGGCATCCTTCCCTGGGCTGGCGGGACCCTCACCCCCTGCATAACCACACGCTGATTGCGGTTTTCTTCGAGTTTTGGAGGGCAAATTTCAGTCGCGCCTGCAAACCTAGTAGCAAGCTAGTTTATTGCTTGGTCTGCTCGTCTGGTTCTGCAGAGGTTTATGCAGAGTGATGCATGTAGTCTGAGACTTAGCTTTGGCTTTGGTACAGCACGGTCTTGTGCAGTTTTAGGCAGAAATAGGTGGCAAATTTAAAAGATAACTGTTTTTTTAGTTTCTTTCTGAAAGAAAGAATAATTTTTAAATGTTACACCGTCTCAGGCTATGGTTTTTTTCATGCTGTTTTTAATTGGCAAGACAACTTTATATAAATCAAAATGTTATCTTTTGAATCATAGAATTGTGGAATGATTTGAGTTGGAAGGGATCTCAAAAAGATTGTCTGGTTCCAACCCCCCTGCTCTGGGCGAGGACAGTTTTCACTAGACCATGTTGCTCAGAGCCCTATCCAATGTAATGAATCTGGAGAAATCCAGACACATTAGTTATGCCACCAGCCTTTAAAAATAGGCTTGAGAGAAGGATTAAGATGTGAGTTAGATGATATTTAGGTGATATCAGTTAGGTGATCGATAGGTGATATTTAGGTGATATTTCTTTTGGAAGTAGTAAGAATGCAGATATGTGGTCAGTTTTGTGGACCTAAATTCTCTGCATATTTGTCAGACAATAGCAGAGGGACAAACACCCGATGTCCTTGGAAAATTTCAGAAGGAAAAATGTAGGCTTCTGCTTTTCTATTGAGTGAATGCTTCAGTTGCTGTCAGGTGGAATAGGTTTACACAGTGATTCTTCCGTAAGGAACGGAGGTGTTGTCCTGAATGAGGGCTTGCTGCTTGGTAGGCAGCAGCAATTTACGCACTGAGACAAGCTACTTGTATTTCTTTATTCTAGTTTGTGCAAAGTAGGGTGCTGGGTGATAACCCACAAAGCGCTAGCTGCCCAGTCATCAAAACTACATTTATACATTTTAGCAAACAAGGAAATCAAGTTACATGGTTTTCTTAATTAGTGTTCTACCTTCTGTTGCTTAATGATTCTCTCGTTTGTCATGCTATTTAGACCGCATTTGCAGTCTTTCTCTTCTTTTGAGTTGGTGGTCCATGACTTGGTGGTCACAATCTTCTGCCAAAATTGCCTTGGAGCTGAGTCAGTTGGAGTTGATTTCAGCATAGTTGCTGAGTTGGCTTTGTTAGTTTCTTCCCTTTATTGGAAGTTCTGCCAAATGTCCTTGTGGCCGGTAAATTTTGCAATCTTTGTGTCCACTGTCATTGGCACATCTAAGCTGTGTTAACCTCCTCCAGGTCTGAGATCATCAAGGCGTGTCAAGCCCTAAACCTTGACAAGGCAATTCTATTGACAAAGTAATTTATCTTTCTAACACCTGGATATCAGAAGGAAATAAATTTATTCCTGCGAATTGTTGTGGGTTTTTTTGTTGTTGTTTTGGGGTTTTGTTTTGTTTTGGTTTTTGTTTTGTTTTGTTTTCTTGGACAGTTACAAATGGCAGTGCAGAGGTTTTGAGGGTAGTCCAGCAAGGCTGGGATTTAGGCTGGTGACACAAAGGTGAAAGGCCTCTCTTCTGCAGTCACACTGAGCCTCTTGCTCTGACTTTTGGTGTGGAGGCTGAGTGGTTTGTGTTAGAGGAATTGTCTAATCCTAGTGACAATAGAGGTGCATTGAGTACCAGACTGAGTACCTAGAGTTCTTAGTTGTGCAGCCACTCTGTCTCAGATGCACTTGTCTTTAAATGGACAGGAAACTGACAGTTCTCAGTGTTTCTCAGCATTTTTAATTTTCTTCTGGTAGAATGCCTTGAGAAATTTTGTTTTCTGACATGCTTTGAATGTGCTTTTTTTTTAAAAGCCCAAAGATGTAATATTTTCTCTTTAAATTGTTCACTTGGCATATGCATTTTCCCTCATATTAGTCTAAAATGGAGTTATCCAATTATAGGAATCAAAAATGAGAATTGGTGCAGTTAGTGCATTGCAGTCTGTAAGTCCATACAAGGAAGTCTTGTGCAAATAAACAAGAGGATGAGTATATGCTCTGAGGAATATCCATATCCTTCTAGCTATAAAAATTCTGAGACTTGCTGTGCACACCTATTAGAAAAGATGTCACTTCAATGGGTTTTTGAGTGTTAAATTAAAAAATTTCTTACCATTGACCGTGTGCCTGTTCACAGGAAACTGTAATGGTTTCCAATTCCATGTGGGTTGGAAATATAAGAGACAGAATAGCATGGACCTGTCACAGTTTCTACTTCTGATATGTAACGTTTGTTTTAAAATACAGTTTATTTGTATGAATCAAGATATTTCCTTTTAGCCTTATGCATTTTAGTATGCTCACTGCCTTGACGTCATGGTTCTAGATTGCTAGTTGACTTTTGGAAAGGAATGTGCTCCTTTAGATATTTCTAATGAAATAGATATGATGCTATCTCAGTGTTCTGGTGCATTTAATGACTGAAGATAATGTTTTAGTTTACCTAAAAAGCAGTTTCAGTTCCAGCTCCTCGGAATTAGTTCTGTACACCTTCCTCAGATTATGCTCTCTAATTTGAATTTTGATACTTAGATTGTTTATAGTACTTTTTCCTAATTTGTAAGAGCAAACCAACTATGTTCTAGTTTCTCCTTACAGTTTTCAGTTAACATTTTCAGTTAGACTTGTCTACTTCATTTCATTCACGTTTCATAGTTTCATAAGGTTTTATGTTATTGTTGTTGTTTTTTGTTTCAGTTTGGGGTTTTTTTTTGAAAACCTGGACTTTATTTTGAGCCTGCAAATCATCCTGTAAAGTAAATTTATTTATTTTCTCAAATTATGGAATAAAGCTGATTTGACAAGTCTTTTTTTTTTCAGACTTTGGCTTTTCTTCATTATGTGTGAAATCATAAGGAACAAGTTCTAGCTTTCTAGTAGAATTAATTTATTGCCGTTGTTAACTGATATTTTAAAATTATTTTTGTGTAGCAAAGTGTTGGCTGTCGAACTTTGTCCTTGTCTGCACATGTTGGGTTTGACAGCTTACCTGACCAAGTGCTTAGGAAATCCATCAAGCATGGCTTCTGCTTCAACGTTCTTTGCATTGGTGAGTAGTGTCTGGGTGCTTTAAGGCTTTAGTGGTATTCCCATCTTAGGAAGAAACTGGAATTTAAATCCAGTTGAGGTGTTAAACAGTTTCTTTAATGTTCAGCGTGAACTGTAATTCCACCCCTTCTCCCACCTTTGTTTATTTGGGTTTGTATGTAGCATTTTCATAAACTATGTGAAGACCAAAAAATGTTGAAAATGGATGTGCCAGCTATTTATTAATTTATCAGCAGCCTTTGTAACAAAGAGCTTCAGATTAAAAAAATTCTAAAATTCCAAGGTGGTATTACTGAAGTATTTCTATACTTATCAAATGTTTCACTCTAATACTTTACCCTCATTCTTAAAACCCCTTTGTTGAATCTCTGGTTTCACAGCTAGCTACTTAACTTTTTAAAATCTATAGAAGTTAGTTCACACTTTTAGAGAAACCAAAGTGTCAAGACACTGTTCTGCTCGTTACTCATTAGCTGGTAGTTTACCCTTATATGTAGGATGAAAAAAATAATGAAAATATATTTAGTGTTCACAAAAAGAATGCATGAACACATTTTGCTCAGAGAAATCCGTTTAGAAGTTTTTGTATACACTTTCTGTGATTATTATGTGTTTATTTGATATGCAAAATGTATTCTCCAATGCTTTGTTTAACTTTAGGGGAAACTGGAATTGGGAAATCAGCCTTGATGAGCAGTTTGTTTAATACCAATTTTGAGGACTCTCCATCATCACATTTTCTGTCAAGTGTGCGACTTAGATCCCAGACTTATGAGATCCAGGAAAGTAATGTTCTTTTGAAGCTGACTGTTGTAAAAACAGTGGGATTTGGTGACCAGGTGAACAAAGCTGATAGGTAAGTGCCCTCTTGTCTCGATGTTATATGGAAGTTTTGGTCTTAATTGCAGGTTGTTTTTTCTTTGTGCCTTGCAGTAAGGAGTTGTCTTACACATGTTCCGAGTGGATGGTTAACTGTTTTCCCTGGGTGCCAAAGTAAACACATTGTTCTTCTCATGTAAGGAGTTATTTTATAATTCAGATGAACTCTGCCCCTTTCTTTATAGTATAATCTTTTATAAATGTGTGTACATGCAGCAGTTTCTTTTGGAATGGAGAAGAGCAGGGAGTTCAATGGGAGGGTTTTTAAACAGCCAAGCAGATTCTAAAACACTGTAGATTATATAGATTAGATCTACAGGGTTTTTAACAGTTTGATTATAACTTATTGAAGACCTTATACTGGGAGTAACATCGTGTGGATTACTGAGGGCCTTTGTTTTTTGTGTCAGACAGCTTAGTTGGAAGATGTAGAGGCAGCACACTGGTGTCTTTCAGAACTTCTTTTGAGTTTCTGCTTTTGTGAATTTTTTACAGGACTGAACTGTCTCGGCAGATTTTGTTTCTTTCAGCTTAGTTGTAAAGAATTTATATTATGTGAGTACCTAAATGGTGGTATTCATATAAAAAAAGAAGGTTAGAGAGTCACATTAAGATTATAATGACAGCTGTGGCTTATGATATGACTGGATAATAGCTACTGCTGGTGACTTGGATGAAAGTGATGCAAGTAGATACTTGTATAGCAATTAGAGGTTTTGATGTGAGGTATAGGAGGTGCCTTTTTGTTCTTTTGGTTTTGTGTGTAACACCTGCTTCTGGATTTCAATAGCATTTGATCTGGTTTGTAAACTTTGTGGAGCAGAAGAAACGTAACAGTCCACTGCATCTACATCTAGCAAAACTTTTTTTTTGAAAGCACATTAGAATCTGGTTTTAAGGAGGATAAAGTATACTTAAACTGTCCGTACTATCCATCAGCTTTTTATTCTCTAATGTTTCTCATTTTAGTTTTTGTCTGTTGTTTAAGAGCTCTCTCATGTACAGCACTTCAAAAGATAAACTTCATCTTATTGCTTGGTACTATTAGTTGCATATTCTTTCTTTTCTTATATTGTACCAAAGGGGTTGTTGTATCTTCCTTATATTTAAGAGTTCTGCGTTTGCAAAACTTAATTGCAAAAATTTAAAAACATCACTTGGGAAGTTTGGTTATAATCATAATTAATTTTATGTAGCTTTTTTCACTAATGATAGCAAAGAAATATTTTGTTTGCATCAGATGCACAATTCTTTTTTGAGTAGCTTTTCAGAAATTAGGATTAGTCTGTACACATAATTTTCTGCCCTACTTGAGCAGCCTTTTGACACGTAAAGCAAAAATCCGCAGAACGATACAAGAGAACTCCCTTCTTAGTCTTTCTCTGTTTAGGAGTAGCTAATATCTGGTTGTTAAATTTTATTTCCTACAGCTATCAGCCAATAGTGGATTATATAGATGAACAATTTGAAGCCTATCTCGAGGAAGAACTGAAAGTTATACGTTCTTTATTTAGCTACCATGATACTCGCATCCATGTCTGCCTCTATTTCATTTCACCTACAGGCCGTTCCCTAAAAACCATAGATTTGTTAACTATGAGAAACCTAGACAGTAAGGTAAGACTTGGAAACAGTTCCAAGAATTTGTCTTACTTTCTAAAGCATCTTGTAGCTTTTAGGTCCAGTACCATCTTTCAGTTCTGTATCGATGCATTTGGTTTTGTAATGTTTTTTTGGTGCTGATATACTTTAAGTTCAGAATAAATGGGCTCTGCAAGTAGCTTGCAGTTCATCACCTGTTTATTTACAAATCAAAAGGAAAGATATAGCAAGAATATTGAAACAAGAAGCACAACTAAGTTTAGAAAAATATTTTAAAAAGTAGAACCACGCTAACTTTACCTTTATTAAACTGTAAACATCGTAGTGAGATTGGATAGGGTACCTTCCACAAATGCTGTAGTATTTCTAATTAAGCTTGTTTCTAGTTTTGGGAGTGCTGGAAATTTGGCATATAAAAGGCTCTGCAGCACTGTGAAGATCTTTTTAGATAGCTGAAGAGGTATGAGGAGCCAGGAACAGAACACCCTGCCAATGTGGCATTTTCTGTGATAGGCTGCAGTAGTGTTTTAACGTCTTGATTTGTTTAGAAAGCTCTAAAATAGCACTTTCTAGTGAAATTGCATTTTCTATAAATCCTTAACTCTCTTCCTTTAATAGGGCTGTGTGAAGCTAAATGTTTAACCTATTTTAAGAAACCTTATATTAGTTCTATTTAATTTGTTGAAATGTTGAAAAAAATCGAAATGTTAAATGCATTTGCTGTGCCTTTCACCTTTTCCTTTGTGCTTTACTAGAGCCCCTCCCGCTCAATTTTTTTTCTGCATTTTCTTGTTTGGGAGAAGTTTTTCCAAGATAATAAAAGATTAAATCAGCTGTTTAATCCACATTTGTAGCTGATAAGACATTTGGGATTTTTGTTACTTTGTTTGAGGATGCATTTTGCATTCTGAACTTCTTAAAAGCAGAGAGCAAGCAGAGGGAAGGTATGGTGGTACAAAGGTAGGGGAGAGCAGGGTCATTCCTGTGTGTTATGTTGTTGGTTTCTAGGTTGTACCCTCTCTTTACTGAACTTCCTTTAAAGTAGTGTTTCTTTCAAAAGAAAAGCATACAGATCTTTGAGTCCCAGCATCCTAAGAAAATACTCCCATTAGGATAAACGAAAAGTAATTCTGCTTTGGGGAATTTTGGCTTCTAGCCACCTACTGCAAATATTTTTAGTTCTACTTTGGCACAGAGAGAGCATGAACCACATGTAACTGTTGTTTTATCCCTTTGCAGTGGATTCTTTCTGATCTTACTACAAAAATATCCGTGTACACACAGAAAGAGTTATATGCTTCAGCTGTAGTTTTGTTTCCATCTCGTTGTGGAGCATGTTTGTGGTGCTTTTAGTACTGCATTCTCCTGGTGGCAGTGAAGAACTCTGAATTTCCCAGGATGTGGGAGTCCCTGGGTGCACTCACGGAGCACAGGATTCCATAAAGAGAAGATGGTACAGCCACATGCATCCATCAAATGTGTAAATCAACATCAAGAGCTGTCTCGAATTTCTTTCTAAATCCACTACGGTGTACACTGTGTGCTTTTGCTACGGTCTGTTGCTACAAAACAATAGCAGATTACACAGCTCAGAGGTAGAGAGGGTTCTTGGAATGGATTAGGTTCATCCTGTACTCTGCAGTCCTTGAAGAAAAAACAGAGTATCTATGGTCAGTTTATTTTTCTCTGTTGTGAATTGGATGACTAGCTAAGAATTTGGACTGTAGCATTTAGACATTGGAAAATCCTTTTAAAAAAATAGATTTGCTTAGGATGGCATCATTACAGACCAGGCATGTTTCATTCACAGACAAAGGGAATCTTTTCCTCTACTCTTTCTTGCTGGAAATAGTGATTGTCCAGCTAAGAACCCTGCAGTTCTAATTCATTCTCGCAGAATTGTATGCAGGTTATGGTTAAGTCAGTATTGTGGGGATTTAGTTTGGGTTTTTTCCCTTCAGAAAGAATGTGCAGAAGTTCTTGTATTGATTCACAGAGATACACTTAAATCAGCCTGCTCTTGCAACCAACAGTGATTTCATATACATGTATTTCTTTTCCTTCTTTGTTGCTTGTCTAAAGCCAGAGTAAATTTTATGCTTTTCAATTTTTATACGATTGTGGTGATTGAATGTCAATGTTGATAGCTGTAATCACAGTTTCTGATGATTTTGTTTTTTACTTTTCTCCTTGGTAGACTTTCTCTGCTATTTGTTTTCTAAGAAATTCTCTCTTGATTAGTGAATGCTTGAAAAACGTTCATGTTGAAAAGACAACTCTCACGTTGAAAAAGAGTAGAGGTTAATTTAATTCTGAGGACTCTGTGTTCCATCCATTTTTAGACCTCTGTTGGAGAAAACCTTAAGTTGATGTCCCTCAGCTAAATTGATTGAAGGTGTGAATTACTGCAAGCTGTAACAGATGGTTTATACAATTCTAAATGAGTTCAGTTATTAAAAAAATATATTCCATAATTTTATTTGATTTTAGATATTTTACCCCATATATGCTTAGATCGTCTGTGCTACACAATGAAGGACTATCATCATATAATCTAGGAAGTCATACTTCAGAGCTGGCTTGCTTCTTTTTTTTTGGGACATTTTGCTTAAGACAGAAGTCTTATTTGAAAAATATCCATTTTGAATCTGTTCTTGACATTTAGGCATTTCCAATCACACAGAATATTCAGAAGAACAGGAAGTGTGTATTTTTTCTTCTTTTTTTCTTTTCATCTCTTTCCTTTTTGCATCTGTGATCAAGGAACTCTTTAAAAATTCTTCATCTTCTGAAATCTGGAAGAGTTATTTTTGTTGTTCTTTCAAAATATTTAGATATTGGCATTCGTGATTTCCATTTAGTTCTGAAACATGTTTATTTTGGGAGTGATGATAGTATTTGTAAGAAAAAATTGGCATCTATAGCCTTCCAAATTACTGCCATAACTATTTTAGGAAATAGGGCAGTTTAATAGAATTGAATTCTGTGTTCTGAATAATTAGTGTAAAGACTGGTAAGCAAGGAGCTTTAGCCTTTGTCACTCCTTTGCTCGTGTCAGACACTGAGAAACTGTGCTGCAGGGGTGAGGTGAAGATGTAGCTGAAAGGAACCCAAGGGAGAGGCTCGGGCTAGGCAGGGTTTGGTAGCCACCTTCCTTTTCTTTGTGTATTTAGATTGTCAGCTTCCATTTAACACCTGAGCCGTGTCCCCTGCTGCTATAAACTAAACATTCTGTTTTTTTAACAGATATATAAATTAATTTTTAACAGATATATACATTAATATTAATACTAATTAATATTAGTTAATAAATAGGCATTGCTTTTGTTTGAGTATTTCGCTCTATGAGACCCCCTTCCCTGTTCTTAGAATCAATTACTTTTAGGGGAGTATATTAAGCAGTTGGTTGCTAGTTCAGTGATGCTCATGAGAATATTTTTCACTGTGAAAATTTGATATCAATTGATGGAAAGGTTTGGACTGTAGAGGAAGTTTTAAACAGCTAATTAGAAAACAATTCTATTTACAAAAGTTGCCACCTCAAAATTGAAGTCTCACGCATTTCATATAATTTATGTCACTTGTAGGTGAACATTATACCAGTTATAGGCAAAGCAGACAGCATTTCTAAAACTGAGCTACAAGAGTTCAAGAAGAAAATAATGAGTGAATTAGTTAGTAATGGCATCCAGATATACCAGTTTCCTACTGATGATGAAACCTTTTCTGAGATTAATACCATCACAAATGTAAGTAAATGACAAAAATATTGATATTTCAGTACTCAAGCATCATTCTCTAATGCTGATTAGTGTCACTGCTTTCACTGTTGTCTTTAAGCTTGTAAATTTGCATGTCACAAGTTTGTTTGTTTATTCTCCTCCTTAAAAAGCTTTTATGTGTTGTTTTTTTTTTTTCCCATACTTGCAAATCTTCCTGCCCCTCTGCTATTGGTACTTTTAACAAAAAAGAGGTTCTCATGCATAAATGTTTTTCTAATATCTGGTTAATTAATATATAATTACTATAATAGATGAACAGATTGATTTGCTCTTTTCCTCAACAGATACAATTTTACTTCCGATAGAGAAGACATTTAGGTGCCTCATGTCTACAACTTTCTACAATAGCAAGTCTTCCACCTGCTTTTTTACTTTTATTTAGTGCTTTCTTTTTAAATTAGGACAGATTTTCTCTGGGGATGAAAAAGTCAGATATGTAACTCTGGCTTATTTTCTGTTGTCCTTTTGGATTGTCCCAGGGGTAGCTGCCAGCTTTCAGCTAAGGCTGTGAAGCTAGATGGCTTTGCCTTGAGCACTCTGTGTTTGCTGCTCTCGTGCATGTGTTTGTAGGTGCACATGACCATGTTTGTGTGTACCAGGGTTTTGAAAGCAGGGAACAGGAGCCAGGGTGCCAGAGCCCATGGCTGTGCATTCCCAACCTCGGTTACCTGGCCAGGGAGTGAGAATGTGCAGCTCGATCAGTAACAGGACCTTTTGCTCTGGTGGTTTGTTACTTACCACTTCCATGCTCTGCTAGTGATTTATTTTCCAGGTAATGGTGTTTCTTTATCTGGTCAGCTGTTGTGGGTCAGCACACAGGCAGTCAGTGCCCTGCCTGTCTTTGTGCCAAGCTCACGGCAGTAACCACGCCACCAGGCTCCAATGTGTGATTGTCACATGAGTGTTACTGGGAGATGAATGTGAGTCATATGTTCTAGAGCAGTTTTCTGTTTGGGGCTGACATTGCCTGGTGCAGCTCAGGATGTGGTTGGCTGCCTTTGCCATTGGGACAGACCTACTGAATCAGGAGCAACCTGCTGTTCACCAGGTCGTTGCCCCTATGTTTTATTCTGCAAAGTGCTTTTCCAGACAGTTGACCCCCAACGTGTGCTGGGGTGTTGGCCTGTTCCTCTTGACATGCAGGACTTAGCATTGCTCTCATTTCCACTTTGTGAGGTGCCTGTTGGCCCATTTCTCCACCCTGTTGACGTTCCCCTGAGTTGTCAACACACCCATCTGGATCTATCAGCTCTTCCTTCAGTTTGTATTGTAGTTTGAGTTTTTTATCAGTAGATAAAAAAACTAGCTACTGATCTCCTGGGGGTGGTTTCTGGTTTTAAACTGCCTGTTGGCTTTTCCTGAAATGGTGTTTTCCTCCCTAATTTATTTCTGAGGTGTTTTTAATGTTTTAACGTAAGAATGCTGACAGATAAGACTTTATTGCTATGACTCCTACAGGGTTATTTGCCATTTGCCGTGGTAGGAAGTATGGAGAAGGTGAAAATTGGAAACAAAATGGTGAGAGCTCGTCAATACCCTTGGGGCATTGTAAAAGGTAAAGGAATTCTTAAAAGTGTTTTTACCAGATTTTTGCTGTTGTTGAAGTATAAAATTCACCAATAATACAAGGGGCTGTTTCACTGGTGCCAGGCTGATTGTATTTTGGATCAACAGTACAAGGAATTCAGCAGTTAATACTTGAGGCATGCACTAACTTGTAGTTTCATCCACAGTGATGCATCCTTGGGATCAAGGTGTGAGATAGTGTGTGTAGCATTTGGATAGGTTAGGATAGTGGCAGTACCTCTAGCCCTACCAAATTACAAACATTTGCGATTGTCAGTAAAGAGGGTTAAAAAAAGAGAGAAATGTGTTGTTGTTCATCTCAAACAGGAAATCAGGACAGGTTGAAATATGTTCACCAACACTTGCAGGTCTTCAGTACTTCAGTGTGTATATTAGAAATGATAAGGAAGTATAAGAGGTATAATAAACAACAAGATACCTTTTCTTAGCAGTATATTTAGTGAACAAAGTAAGTGATGCTGTTTAAGATGTATTTTGACGATTTTGCTACTTCTGCATAATAACAAAATCTTATTTTCACTGATTAGTGGAAAATGAGAGCCACTGTGACACTATGAAGCTTCGCAGGATGCTTTGCACTAATATGGAAGACCTAAGAGAGAAGACTCGTGCATATTATGAGTCCTACAGACGCTGCAGACTGGAAAAGTTGGGTTGCAAAGACATTGGCCCTGAGAACAAACCAGTCAGGTAAAGGGCTTCATGTGCAGCACTTGCTTTCAGCATCCATTCACTTCACATCAACCCAATGCAGAGCAGCATTCCTACATGAAATAAGTTTTCTAAGAAGGAAAGAATTTTTTTTTTTTTAATTGAAGAATGTAGCTGTTCATTCAGTTACCTTCATGGAGAAGTATATGGGTTTAAATGAGCATTCTTTTTAAAAACATGAAAGCCATTTGTATTTCTGAAATCTTTCTCTTCTATAATAAACCTGAGGATATTAATTTTTCCCAGGAAGCATCTTTGTTTTCTTTAGGTAGTGCTTTATGAATTTTTAAATTATTTTCATTATATATTGGCATTATGTTTTACTTTCCTTCTTAAGAATGTCTGATTCTGAATAATGGTTTGGTTGGACTCCAAGTTCAGAAGGAACTGAAGCAAAAACTTTTACAAACTAAGTGGTTACACTGTTGATTTCACACTTTATCTGCCGTAGTAACAAATGTCTTAGCATTTTCAGGTCAAGAAATCTCTTGCTGGACTGTAGGGAGTTAAAAGAGGATTCCAGAGGAGAGTTAAGCAGAAGATTATAGACACTCAGTTGTTTCATGTAATAAAGCTGCTTTCTGCAGGAAGTATTTAAAATTTCTACATCCGTTTTGTTTAATCTTTGATTTCCAGTTCTCTCATCTGCCTCTTCCAGCTTCCGTTGTTTTTTCTTTATGCATGGGACTGTACTTTTATCTGGTCAGAATCCTGCTGAGGAAGAGCTGATACTTCATGGATTGTTAAAGCCTTCATGGTTTAGCAAAGCACTGTTACTGTGTGGTCGTGATAGGAAATACTGACTTAAACCAGGCATGGAAACAGAATAAGACTTTGCATTAAAAACAGTTTCTTCTTGTTTGAACTGAGGCGTGTTTGCAGATTACTTCATTTAGATGATCTTGAGCTGGCCTTGAATCAATGGTCTCTTGGCATTTCTCTTGACATAAAAAGGGAACCAAAGGTGAAAGAGGTTTAGAACCAGCTGAAATCAAGCATAGAATTTTCATTTGGTTTAGGTTTAAGTTTCAGAATCTTAACTTAGGTTTAACTGTTAACAGCTGATGTCTTGTTACCCTTGTCTAGGGAAGACTTTTTTTTAGAGATTTGTTCATGGCAATATTGACTCTAGTGCCTTTGGCTTTTCTGAAGGTGGATTTCGTGGTGCACAGCCATTTCAGGATAAGAGTTAAATTATAAAAACCATCATCCATAGAAGTGTTTTCTTCTACAAACAAAGGAATTATCTTTGTAAAACCCCTACACAGTTTGTGTTTTGTTAACAGCCTGAAATGGCAGGTTCACATCAGAATGTCAATGTTTTATACTTCAGAGCTCATATAGAAATTGTTTCTTGCATATACAGAAGAGCTGAGTTCTCTCTGGTGTGTAGATTTTACTTATGGCCCACTAGATGTCAGTTTTATCGAGAGAGTTTTTGCAAGAAAGTACACTTGGTAATTAGTTTCAGTAAATCACATCTATTGAAAATGTCGTTTTGGAAGGATGAGAATAGATATCCCATAAGAATCTAGAAAAATGAACTTTTCCCCAGATTTACTGCAACAGGAAGAGAAAAGTAAGACTAGGTTGTCCCTCGGTAATGTGGCATAGTGAATGTTGCTGAGGTCTGAAAGAGGTGTTGGTGTTTTGGGAGAGACATTTTATGATACCATAAAAAAGGAAGAGAATTTAGAGGATGTGTATGTAGTGTAATTAGCAGACTAATGCAGCCTTACCCACAAGGTGTTTTAGGAAGCAGTAAAAAGTGTCATCCTCAGCAGTGTGATAGAAAATGTCTTTTTGTGTAGAGGAAGTTAACTTTGCTTGTACCTTTAAATAACTTTTAGAGTAGGGACTATCTAGTTTTAGGCAAAAATGTGTTATTAAATTGTCCTCTTCTTTGTCCTTAAAGATGTTTACAATATATACATGTGGAGTCTAAGAGCTGCAGTTTTACAGTGTAATTAATGTTGCATAGCAGTAAATGCCTGAAGATTAAAATTTCATACTAGGTGTGTAAATAATAATCAAAATGCATGTTGAGAATTCATATTTTGTGCCTGTGATGTAGCTGTCTACATATTAAATTTGATAATAATGTAAATTTAGAAAGCCTTTGCTAGACTTGAGTAATTGGCTGTTTGTAGCATTTGAACACTGACACTTGAGTAGCAAATGTGCCCTGCCTTTTGGCATATTGGGAAGAAGCTGCCTGTGAAGTTCCTGTACTACTTTTTCAGATTTGAAGTAGGACAGTTATTTATTCATCCAAAATTGTATGCCACTGCACCTTTGCGTTTGAGCTAAATATTTTAACCATCTTAGAATGGGATTGGACCACACTCAAAATACCGGTTTTTCATGCCTCTACTGGAACACTGGTAATTCTTTAGGTCTGCCACATCCTTATTATTATTGCTCATTATCAACTGAGTCGAAGCACTGTGCTAGAAATACCTGCCACTAGTTAATCTTTTTTTTTTTTTTAATTTTTCTGATATACCTTAATCGATAGTCAAAGGTTATACAGAAAGTTACAAGTGTTACTTTCAAATTTGAAGGCTTTTAGAAGTGTAATTGAACAAACTTTGAATACCTGCACTGTTTAAACATATTTGCACATTGTGTTCCACTGATAGTTGAATTCACTTCAGAGTCTTTATTTATGAACATAATGTATCTGATTTGCAATTTTAGGCTTCCATGCCTTCAGTCTCATGCAGACAGAAAAAATTGTATATTTGCTATGCTTCTGTAGAAAGGCAGGTGGTAGTGCTGATATGTATGATTAGTTTAGACTTTCTTCACAATCCCTTACTCCAAAACCTCAGTAAGAATACATTATTTAAATAATTAGTTATAACATTTAAATTTTGCAGATGTCTTTGTACAGAATATAACATTCTGGATATCTAAGCCAGAAGAATGAGGGAACCAGTGAACTTGATTTTCATAATGTGCTAAATGAGAAGCAGTGAAATCAGTCTTCAGATAAACCAAAAAATATTTTGCTGTGAGCAGTGGATGAAGTAATGTTGAAAGGATTGGCTTAAGATTTGGTGAACTGTTTTTCCTTCCTCCCCAAGTCTCCTAACACTTAAGAGTGTTTGGGTTATTGTGTTGCTGGCATGCCACACGCAGAAAAGGAGATTTTGGTTCAGTTCTGTCTTGGTGATTCCCAGAACAGTTCAGTCCAGGGGGAGGGCGTATTTCATGGAGTCACAGAATGGTTGGGATTGAAAGAGAACTCAAAGACCATCTGGTTCCAAACCACCTGCCATAGAGGAGCACCTTCCACCAGACCAGGTTGCTCAAAGCCTGATCCAGCCTGGCCTTGAACACTTCCCCACACTTCCACTTGAACACTTAATGGCATCTGCACAGTAAATTGAAAAAATACACTTTTATTTCTCCTCTTCTTTCTATGTGTAATATGATTAGTTACTGAGTTGAGTGTCTTCAAAGTTAATATTTTACTAATTTCAACACCTAATTGCTTTTATCTGATAGAGTAACCTAATCAGGGTCTAAAGATGTCCACATAAAGAAATGAAGGTGTGATTGTAGCATGTAAGCTTAGTCTAGCAGCTTTATCATTCCCAAAGGCAGCATTTTAGCTATCAGAACTGACACCATGTGCAGGAGTGTTTAGTGTGAGATGGCTAGCATTTAAAAAACCTGTGCTGTAGCATTATTGTCTAAACTTAGAGATAGTGTGAATTAATACATCCGTGTGAAAACCATGCCCCTGTTTCATGTGGATTTAGGGATTTAGAATTTCAGGGTGACCTAAATTACTTCACAGCTGATTAAAACCCCTAAAACAAACCCAAACACAAAAGGGTAATTGTTCTGAATTTATTTTGTTGCCATGTAGTGCTCGAATAAGATAGAATAGGAGGAGTGCTCTGACTTTGATATCTTATGAACACTGTCTACATGTGCAATTTCAAGATGTTTCTTCTCTCTTTGGATGATATTTTGAATACAAATAAGAAACTTTAAGACTGAGAAACTGCCCAGTCACCATAAATTTAAAGGTAGAGCTGTTTAAGCTTAGTGTTGCTCTAAATAATTAACTCTTTAGATTTTTTTTTGGTAAGTTTTTCCATTTATAAATGGTTTAAATAGAAACAGTAAAAGATTGGACAAAAACATAAGTGTGTATATATATTAAAAGTATTAAAATGAAATACTTAATATACGTACCTATTTATTTTACATGAGGGTGGAAGGCATGAGTTACCTGGCAGAGGACAGTAACTCATGTTAGCTGGGAAGGACTGATCAGTCAGCACTCAGCAAGTGTTAGCAGACATGAAAGATGTAAAGAAGAGCCCCAGAAAAAAGCTAGAACATTATCCACGGTTCGATCTATTCTTAAGGCAAATGTCATAGAAGACAATGCTTTTGAGTTTCCAATAACCATTAACACAGCTGTGGTCCACCAGTTCTGCTCTCTGCAATCATGTGGCTTAGAGAAGATTGTGGTAAATGTTTTGATGGAAGAACTTGTGTCAGTAAGCAGATTTGCTTTCCAAAGGAAGTTTGGTGTATGAGGTACATCTGTGTACAAGCTCTATTCATATTTCTTGAAAAGCACAACATTTCCCGCCAGCATTGCCTGGCAGTGCTACTATAGACCCTGAAAATATCAAACCTCTAGTAGTTTATTCATATGAACAAATTACTAGCATCTTTTAATTTGCCATGATATCCTTTGACATGAAAAAAGTATCTCAGTTTCAAGTACCTGTTGTTTGAAGGAAAAAAAATTATCTTGTGTACTGAAAAGAGAAGGGAGGCATAAACCTAAAAGTAAAATGTTGATTTACATGCTTTTTTTTTTTGCCAGAGATTTGCTCGATGATCTGAACTATTTACTCCTCCTGTATAGTTTCAAATATAAGTATAGTATATATGCAGTTTATTTTTTTGCTTGTTGAAGAGAGGGTTCAGGAAAAAACAAGCAATCTGGAGGTTTTGGCTGTTGCATGTTGGAAAATTACCCTTTGTTTTGGATGTTGAACTACTTAGGAAATTGAATTAATTCTATATTAATGTAATTCTGCCATATTTAAATTTTGACATTACAAAAGGAGTGCTGTATGTTTTGAAGATCCTGTTGTTTTCTTTCATTTTCATATAGGAACAGTCCGGTTTTTGTTACGTTAATACTCCGGATTAATTGGTTTTTTATGGTCCTACTTGAGGACTGAGGTTTCACAATGCAGAAATTTTGGGAGACTTTTCTGGCGATTTCAGTTTCTTAGTAGTAAGCAGCTTAAAGAGGAAGCTTATGCATGTTGGATTCAGAAAGGTATAAATCAAGTCTTTAGAACATGAGATGCCTAAAGTGCTGTATTTACTTTGAAATGTAAATTTCCCAGGAGCTGTTAGCATAAGTAATTTTACTTAGGGTTGTTTACGTAAATAAAAAAATAGAAAGATGAGATGCTTGCTTCTGTTTAGGTTTCTTTATGAATTTTTATGTGGGAAGATTCAGAAATTAATATTTCAGATGAGTATTAATTGTTTAAATAATTTTCTAGATTGTTGGTTTTCCACACTGAACAAAGCAGAGTGCTGGAGAGTTGCTTACATATTTGAACTTCAGTCTACAGGAAGTCATTGAGGCAAAGAGGCTCGAGTTCTGCCTTGAAATGGAAAGAAAAGAAGAGGAGATTAAGCAACGATTTGTGCAGAGAGTGAACGAGAAAGCAGCAGTGTTGGAGGAGGCAGAGCAACAGGCAAGCGTGCCTGTCTGTCTTGAGTTTGTGTTCTGAGATTTGAAACAGCTAAGTTCTTAACAAAATCACTGGTTTGTATTTATAATTTCCTAATATTATTTTGAATACAGTGCTTTAAATCAAAAGCAGTTTGATTATACAGGTTGATTGAATTAGCAGATTGATTAGACACCAGCAAACAAGAGAATGTCTTTTGAGGAGCAGCTGAGGGAGCTGGGGTTGTTTAGCCTCAAGTAAACAAGGCTCAGGGAAGACTTGATTGCTCTCTACAACTACCTGAATGGAGAAGTGTAGTGAGTTTGGGGTTTGTCTTTTCTCCAAAGTGCTAAATGACAGCATGAGACGAAATGGACCTAAAGTTGTGTCATGGAAGGTTTAGACTGGATATTAGGAAAAACATCTTCACTGAAAGGCTTGTTAACTGTTGGAGAACAGGCTGCCCTGGCAAGTAGTGAGTCACCATGCCTGGAGATGTTTAAAACATTTGTAGATGTGGCACCTGGGGACATGGTTAAGAGTGGACTTGGCGCTGCTGGGTTCATGCTTGGACTTGATGATCTTAAAGGCTTTTTCCAGCATACGTGATTCTGTGATTCTGTAAATGGCACTCTTGTTATGGGAAGGCAGGAGCTCACGGTCTAAAGGCTTTGGTGGGTAGCTGGTATGCATCTGTAGAGTAGGAGTTGATACAGTGAAGTAAGAGACTGATGAATATAATGGTTGTGTATCTTTGTCTTCTCTAGCAGTGTGGTGAGAAACATTGGTATGTCATAACAACACAGTAGATGCTTTTCGTGCGTAGATTGCTCTGTAAAAACCAAGATTTTGGGAAAAAATCTTTTCAGAATGGGCCATGTTTGTTTGCCTGAATTCAAGATTCAATTATTAAATCTAAGCTCAGCCCTCATGCTGGGAGGTTTGAAAGTGTGTTATGTCTGGTATTCTGTTGGTTTGTTTTGGTTCTGGTTTCAAAATCTCATCTGCTCCCAGCTGCCTTAAGACTATTTGAAGATGTGGAATATGTCTTGGCTCTGTTTTTGAAGATGTAGACTTGTCAAGCTGGACTAGCAAGATAGGATCTTCTCATCTACTTTCTGCCAGACTCTTATCGTGGTCATGTGTATTTATATTCAAACACTGGTTTCATTGAAATTGGAAACCTGTTTATTTTTATTATGATCTTTTTGTACCTCAGTCCTCCAGCAAAGGTGTAACAGGTTTTTTTGTGGTGTTCGAGTGCATGTTTTAAATCAGAATATGGCTTAATATTTGTTTTCTAAATCTGTTAAGACCGCCATGCTACTTGTAGGGGAAAAAAATCAGATTCAGTCCTTCTCAGTATGAGGCTGTCCAATTGAAATAATGCTTAGCCCTGCTCAAAGCAGGTTCAGCAAGGTCTTAGTATCTGTACTAACTCTTTGGTATTTTCCTTGTATGATTTATACCAAGTGGTTTGTGAACTCAGCATATTGCAGAATTATGGATATTAGTTTTCCAAGTTCCTGATGTGGGAAAGTGATGATGCAATCACTCCTAAAGAGCATTTGTCATGTACTCTTGCTACTGTATTTGCATCTGGAAACTAAAGAAAGACAGGAATTTCTGTTGTACTTCAGATTTCTTTCACATCCTTCATTTAGAGGGAGCTTGTAGATGCACCTATAAAATTTGTCATGTGCTGTGTACAGCAGACATACTGTTACATTTGTAGTCTTAGTTTCTTCTTTGCAAAAGCAGGATTTGAGGAGAATTTGTGTGTGGGGAGATGGGAGATGAGGAAGGATGAAGTACCCCTTTTGTTGTCACACACAACTTCACAGTGGGTTTAAACTGGTTGAAATACATCTGGAAACTAACCTGCATTAATATGTCAAAAAAAACCCAATCAAAGAACAACTACTGTAGAAAAGTAGGTAGCTTCTTGCAGCCCACCGGTAACTCCCCAACTGGACTAACTCTGTGTACTTACTAATATTTAAATCTGATCAATATACACTTCCCCACTTGGTTTTAGGGAACTATATTCTACTTGAGTCGTCTTGATTTAATCTGTCTGTTGATAATTGGCTCATCTCTAAAGGCCTCCTTATTTTGATACAATAAAGATACAGTAAAATATAGTAGGGAATCTAGTATTCACTTAGTGCCTTCCATGTTTTCCACCTGTCCTTTGAGTGCAGTAGCCTGGATCATGAGAACAGTCTGATAAAAGTTATTATTTTTCTGTATTACTGTTTTTTAGTCTTAATAGTTTTGGGAAATAACTGCAATTTCTATCGACTGTTAACACAAGTTGAGATGGGTTTTACTGTTAATTTTCAGGGAGTTTTTATATTGTGATATCACCACCTTGTGTTGCCAGTGGGAAATGTTATTTTTTGTGCTTTCTTTAAATAGGTATTGACTCAATTTGAACGTGTTATGCTAATGCATCAAGAAGAGGAGCTGAAATTAAGGGAAAAGAAAAAACTTCTAGAAGATGAAATAGCTCAGTTTATTGAGAAGAAAGCTATCACTGAATCAATTCAATCACAAGTGTCTGTCTCTACCCCTGTTGTTAGTTTGAAGACACAAGGACTACAAAAAGTAAGTGCTGATGCTAGTCATGAGAGGCAGCAATGAAAAAATTCTTCACATTCACTTTTTTAACTCAAATTTCAATAATCTTTTAGAAAAGACAGAAACGTGCTCCTAATCTGTGATAAGAAGACAGAAGTGTGTAATGCTCATGCTTGGATTTACTTTTAGAGTAATTGCTTTATGTTCTATGAGCATTGTTTTGTCTTTCTTTTTTTCCATGAAAGAACCAAGATTTTCAACTTGAAGTCCAGTGCTTTCATGTCAGAGATGAAGGAACTCTGAATGTTGGAGAACAGAACGAGAGGGAGAGTGAGAAGCAGGAGTTAGAGAGAGAAATTCACCCAGGGAATTTCAGGAATAATATTTAATTGCAGCACTTAGGTTTTGAATGTAGGATGTGTTAGTAGTTTTATGAAGTGGTCTAACTGCTGTTGGCCCATATTAGATGTGACGTCCTGGTACAGATTTTTGAGAGAAGAGATTGATAAAATTGGCTGTAAAAGCATGAAGTGCAGAATATGACCTAATAAAGATTTCACTTTCTTCCCACCCACCCACTTCTTTCTTTCACCACTCTCAAAAGAAAAACTTGAATAAATGATGAAAATTCAGAAATACTTTCAGAAGTATATATAACATGTCCAACTGATTTATATAAAAAACATTGAATTAAATACTCACATCTTAAATTAAATTGACTTAAATATTTTTCTCCTCCAAAACCAGAAGTATTTTCTTTCCTGATAGCTTATAAATTTACTGCATATAACATTTTGTTAATTAATAACTTCCTGCAGTTGAAAATGGATTTCTTGGTTCTGAATTTATTTATAAATGCTAGATTCTGAAGAACTTTAGAAGCTACATTGGTGCACATATTTCCACAGATATCATCAAGCTTTGACATTTTTGGGGTATATGCTAGAAGCCTAATTTGGCCAAAATTTATTGCATTTCAACTACTGTTACCGAATTCCTTTTCCTAGATTCCTTTTTTTTCTGGATTTACATCTGAAAGTGGAATTCTTGGTAACAGAAGTAATTTTCTGCATTACTATGAGTAACTCCTCTGGTTTAGTTTTATTTCTTCAAAGTATGTTAAGTTTATATGCTTGCTGTAGTTTTTCAGTTCCAGCTTTACCTAATACTGATGACAGAAGACACAATATTGATAATTTCTCATGAGGAAGCAGTGGTTCAGGTTGTGCTCTTGAAGGTATAGGAGTTCCAGTTTCTTACTGAAATGTTTGGCTAATATCTCTTGTTGCTGCATTCTGCAAAAGAATAACTTTTAAGCATGATCTGTACGCGCACACTGTGGTGGTTACTGTCATTGTCATCACAGGCCTTCCGTAGCAGCTCTGCCTTGATATGTGTTTGCCTTACATAAAGCTTGCTTTAAAGCAAGCTTGCTTTAATTTTAATTATTAATTTTAAATATTAATTAAAGCTTGCTTTAATTTTAAATGCATTGTGCCAAAGAAGGTGCCCCTGCCATAACAGTTCCATTCAGACTATGAATAGTCTAGTACAAAAGTATTCACTGAATATATCCACTACAAGCTTCCTAAAGAGCTCTTTTCTAATGATATTGTTTATTAGTCCACTAAGTGTTATTTAATACAACTATTGACGTATTTGAACCGTTTACTGATTTTGCTGACAGATTTTTGTTTATAGGCTTTTATGTACAAGCAACGTTCCAAATTTCAGATACGATTTTTTTAATCAAAATTTCCTGAGATATTTTTGCAATGCTGTACTGTTGCGGTATAGTTCATCTGATATTACTAACTCAGTATGGAAAGTACCTGTGCTTGATGTTTTTGAATCTGGTATTTAGTTACAGTTGAAGATTTACAAAAACTCCAGGTTGGTTAAAACAAGTTCTAAGTGCTCTGTATGTTTTCAATAGCCATGATAACTAATGTGAAACTATAAGAGGTACAGTTCTCTGGAGTTGTGTTGTTTGACTGTTTAAAAATGAAATACTAACTTGACAGAAATAAAATAGATTGGTTTTGCTTAAGTGTTACTCTTGTGTTGCTTCCTGTCCCTCATGTGTTACTAAAAAGGAGTAAGATTTCACATTTAACTGAAAAATACAAAGGTTTTACATCTGTTTTAAATATCTGAAGTCATTTCTTGATTGGAAAAAATAGGTGATTTGTGTGAACTGTACCAGAAGGGCAGTGTGACTTCTGATATAGTTGCCATATACCACTGTACTTACCATATAGTCATGGAATATCTCAAGTTGGAAGAAAACCATAAGGAGTTGGAGGAGACCCTTAAGGTTCATTGACACCAGCTCTCTGCTCCTTGCCGGACTACCATAAAATCCAGAGCATGACTAAGAACATTGTCCAGACACTCCTTGAGCTCTGACAGACTTAGTGTCATGACCACTGCCCTGGTGAGCTGTTCAGTCACCAGCCACACCTTCTGTTTGACTCACACAGTGATGCATACCATATAATTTTGAAGGGGTGGAATGGACCTTAAAGGTCATCTAGTCCCAAGCCCCTGACATGGACAAAGACACCTCCCACAACACCAGATTGCTCAACACTTTATCCTGGCTTTGGACACTGCCAGGATGGGACATCCACAGTGTTGCTCCCCTCCTTGGGGGCAACCTGTTCCAGTCCTCACCACCCTCACAGTAAAGAATTTCTTCCTAATATCTAACCCAAATTTCCCCTCTTTTTAATTTGTACTGTTGCTCCTTGTCCTGTCACTACAGTTCCTGACAGAGTCCCTCTCTGGCTTCCCTTTAGGCCTCCTCCAAATACTGGAAGGTTTGTTCCCCACAACTCTCTCTTCTCTGGACTTAGCTCCTTCCTGACCAAAATGTAGCTTGATGAAAGACTATTTTTTGTTTGACTTTGTACCATTGACTGGGCCATTTGCATTTGTTGGATTAGAAAGAAGGGATATGCCTTTCTTAAAAGAGGTAACAGCCAAATGAAAAGAAAGATATTTTTTAAAAGTGATTTGGAAGTGTTATCAAGTGATCTTTAATAGGATGTAATAATAATCGAATGATGTGTATTGTCAGCACTCAGTTATCTCCCAGTGTGCTGTCCCAGCTGCTGATGTTAGTTAGCACAGCTCTTCATGAGTGTTACAAAACTGCATCAAAAGACAGATTTAGCTGTCTATAGTCTGGCCACTTTGCTGAGGACAAAGACTGAGAATAGTTAAGTACTGTTTGACCTAGATAGCTCAGTGCCTGGCCACTGCTAGAGGATGTGCTGTGCTTTGACAGCTGGGAACCATGCACAGGGACATGTGGTACCACATGTCTTGCTCAGATGGGTTTCTGTGCACTTGCACGTGCTGGCCCTGCAGGACTCAGCAGCAAAACAAAACTGGTGCAGGCACCTGTGCAAGTCTTTGGAACAGGTGACAGTCAAAGGGGGTCTGTTCAATTGTAGCACAAAAACAACATAGCAAAAACCCACCAGCTCTCTCACTTTTCGTTTCCTTATATTCATTTAAATAGTGGAGAATCATCTGTGAGTGTGGGAAATTCCACTGTTATTTTGCTTAAGTTTGCCCAAAGATGAGATACCAGGTAAGAGCACAAGTGCACATCACAGCCTGACAGTCAAATGCAATTCAAATAATTATAAAGGAGCAACTAACAACATTGTCTGGAAATGGAGAATTAATAGTGGTGGTAAATAAAAACATATGTGTCTCCTTGTGGTTTATCTTAGCCTTGTGCTTTTCAGTTGGACACTTCAGAGAGGTTTATCCTTCATGTGAAATGGTTTCAGGACTGCTTATTAAGGTCTCTTTATTGTTATGGTACCTTCTACAAGTGGCTGCTGCAAGATTATTTACACCCTTTACAAATCTGAAGGCTTTGTTTTTTTTAATCCTTTTCTTAAGGTTATTTTCCATACATATTTTGTATACATGTTCACAACCCTATATTTGAAGTTACTTTGCCAGTAACAAGACACAGCTGGTAAGGAGTTTTATCTTAAATCTGGCTGAGAGGCTGGGCTCAGAAGAGTTGCCTGGGGTTGTATCAAGCTGGCAGTCAGTCACCCCAAGGCTGACTTTTAGGGTCAGTGCTCTTTAATGTTTTTGTAAATGAACCATACATAGGAGTTGAATGTACATTAAGGAAGTGTACTGATGATACTAAATTAGGGAAGCTGTGGACTCCCTCTAGGAGAGACAGGCCTTACAGAGACATCTGGATAGGCTACAGAGCTGTGCAGTCCCCAGCTGATGGACATTAGCAGGAGCAAGTGCCAGAAATTCAGAGGAAGTTCCGAAGATTGAACATTAGGAAAAGACTTTTCACTGGGAAGATTTTTACTGTGTTGGAACAGGCTCCCCAGGACAGTGATTACAGCACCAAGCCTGTCAGAGTTCAAGAAGCATCTGGAATATGCTCTCAGTTATATGGTTTAATTTTAGGTAGTCCTGCAAGGAGCAGAGACTTGGGCTCAATCCTTATGGGTCCCATCCAACTTGAGATATTCTGTGATTCTATGATTTTAACTTATGGAAACACAAGCTTTTGTAACAGCAGCAACATAATATTTATATAGAAAGAAAAATACTCGAAAGAAAAACGAGTAATTTTTCAAGACCTTTGTGAAGACTTCTGTAATTCACGTTCAGTGAATCACTGCAAAAAGTAATTTAGTGTAATTCATGGATGGGTAAAATATCCAGCTGGATTTTTATGAAGTACTGAGGCATCTACATCTCCACGTTTCCTTTAATAAATGTATTTTTTAAAATCCAGACCGCAGCATCAAGGCAGCAAAGCACTGATAGTTAAATATAGAAACTTGCAGGATTTTAAACCCGACAAAAAAAGTTTCAGCAGGCTTTTCGCTAGGGTGCGCTAGAAGCACACGGCTTTTGCTTCTGGGGAAAGGGCCCTGGCCCTGAACAGCCCCGTCTAGTTAAACCTGCTTTTGTCGGGGGCTTGGAGTAGCTGGGCCCCAGAGGCCCCTTCCAGCATCAGCGGTTCCGTAATTCTGTAGCTCATTTATCACAAACAATTTTTTTTTCTTCAAATATTAAGAAATTATTAACTTATTTTCTGTAGGAACAAAGGTGTAAGTACAGAAGGCACCATAAAAGTAAGTGCTGTGAGAGCTCTGAGCTGATGTAGTTGATTATGTGCTAGGGCATTAAAATGCTGGAATCTATCTTTATAGTTTGAGAACCTAAGAGTACAATTGCACCTCATTCTGAGCCAAAATCTTTCTAAATTACTTGCTAGAAAGGTGTGAGAAACTAGCATATTTTTCTTGCTGAGCACTACAGGTGAGATGTGTCAGGATGGTTTCTGGGTGACCATCCTGTGAGCTTTAGACTTCCTGAAAAAGAATATTTATGGAGCTACACAAATGTCTAGCAACAGATCAAGTATCTCTTTATTTTGGGGGTACCTGTACTCGTGATCATTAAGGCATAATCTCTCTGGGCACTTCAATGTATCACAGTTTATAAGTAAAATTTTCATAACAAGAAGCCCACCAAACCAGCGATTTCAAAATTAAATTCTGGCTTCCAGCAGAAATTTGCCTCTCTCAGATTTTCATATCCAAGTGTGAAGGATTTTGATATACTCCTATTCACACATACAAATCCATACGTTTTTTGTAAGTGTACACAGAGGGATGTATCTCATGCCTGCTGGTGTCTGTGGATATATAGACCCCTCACAGCGAGAGACAGAGGTTAGCTAAGAGTGGGCCTTAGGGTGTGATTCCTCATCAGTTCAAGAGACTATTTTAGTGCTTCACACTTGCTCTGGATGCCTGCCTGCAGTGCCTGCATTCCCTTGTGCAGGGAGTCAGAAATCTTTACTACCCCATTAGTCCACGTACTTATGGGGGGATGATTGCTCCCGCTGAGAAGAGACAGTGGGGCAGAGCTCTCTGCAGGTTTTACAGCTCTGTCCTTGCAGAGTGGAAACATGGACCTTCTCCTTCCTCTGGATGCTAACTCCTTCACCCGAGGCTTAGAAGAAGCAGGCTGGTAGTCGTCACCCCTTTGGAGAGAAGAGAGAATTACTGGCATGTTGAGAAAGATGATGAGAAGGTGCTGGTGTCTGCATAGCTGTTTTTCATGGCTTCTACTTCGGTTTCATTGGTAAGTCTGGGGAAAGCCAGAGACTGAGTTCCATTCCCACTTGTGCTGGCAGATGAAGATCATCAGTCCTTTCAGCTTCTGGGGAAACAATGATCCCAGTGCATTTTGGCTATCCAGCTGACCAGGAGTGTGAGCAGCCAGGCAGACAGGACACACAGAACTCTGTCACAGCCTTTCCTCAAATGTTTGTTTCCCCCATCACATCATGGGGTGTGACAGGACTCATTTGACTTGCAGGCTCTGGTGAAAAATGCACACTAGTTTAGAAACACAGCGGGCAGTACTGATGCACCGTGCAGAGGAATGCAAAATACCAGTGCTGCTTTATGGCTGTGTTCACAGCAGATGGATGACATCCAAGCTTTGCCCCAAGGTCAAATCAGTATATACCCCCAATAATTTAAAATGTACAAATGGGCAGTGCGAATATCTATGTGTGAGAAATAATTCCGTTGCCTGTCCTGGTGGGGTTTGAGATTGGCATGTGTATTTTGTCTCCAAAGTTACAGAAGTTCTTTTTGCCTGTGCTAACTTCTCAAGGGAAAAAAATCTCTTAGGCAAGTCAGAGCATCTTCTGACTGCTTCTCAACCTTCACTGTATCTATTCTCACAAAATACACTAAGAAGTTAAGAAACACTGCATTGGAAAATGAGATCCACAGTGGGTAGGGCTCAGATTTTTAAGCATATTTAGATTTTTTTTTTTAAATTTGCACCCACACAGTGAAAATGAGCCATGGAAGTAAATACATCATGGTTTTTAATGTGTAATTACAGTCCTGCAGGAAATCTGTGATGGACTACGTACTTAGGCTAACATTATTTGCTGGTAAAAAGCACAGGCCTCTGCTTCCCAGACTGGTACATGGATCTCAATCCTGTTGTTGTTTTGAATGATAAATAAAACAGAAGAGCTTTTGTGGAAAGTGATCTACGTAAGGAGGAGAATGCATTCTGGATTCTGACTACTTTGGGTTAGGTTTGTATGAGACCTTGGTTTCCCTAAATACAAAATTTCAGTGCCTCATCCTGTAGCATCTTGATTTCCCCAGTCACATGGATTTTAGAGAGGAACTCACATACATGTTTAGTATCTCCAAAACCATACTGGGTTTCCTGAAGGAATATGGTCCATGGTGTAGACCTGAGGTGTCTGAGTATGTCCTCATCAGAGGAGAGGCTTCCCTGATCTGTAATTTATACTGAATTGTCAGTCCATCTTGCTGGCCTTCTCCAGATTTATTGAGATGGTAAAGTATGCACTGATTGTGAATGAAAAAAATATTTCCGAGTTTAAGGTCATGCCAGATTTTTCTCATTGCTCCAGTATGAATACAGTTTCTCAAAAATTCCTTAGCTTGGTGGACAAGTTCATTGTCTGAAACATGAGAAAGCTCATTTCAAATCCCTTCTCCAAGTTTGGCAGAGCAAGGGGCTGGGTTTAAAACTTCACACTCTGAAATAATTTGTGAGTGTATTTCTTGTGGTTTCCTACCGAGCAGGACTTTCTCTGAGTAACAGTGCTCTTTGAGAAGGCAGTTGTTTTATGTGTGACTTCTTGGAGGCTCTGGAGTCATCAGAAGTTTAAAAAAAAAATAGAAAAAAACCCACTCTTAACAAACTCCATTCCAAGCTTCTGTTTCTGGGAAGGCAGCACTCTGGCCCTGGGAGCTGGTGCTTGTCAGAAAGCCCTTTGTAACCTCCTGTCTCAGTCAGACCTCAGGCTCATCCCTGACCTCACTAGTCTGGCTTTGGTGGGGCTAGAAATAGTTCGGTTTATGAATCCAGTCATTGAAAATATGATCACAGAAACTAAAGATCACAATAACCTGAGGGCACTGCTGGTAATATTCTTGGTAAGTGAAATGTAATTAGGGTGGGTGGCACAGCAGGTTGTCCCAGTAAGGGCTTGCATGTCAGTTGTGTGGTTTGAATGTGGCATTCTGTGCCTGCGAGGTCAGGAGTGGTCCTCGACAGTTTTATGGGATGATATAATGGAGTTTGTATATTGGCAGAACTTACTGGATCAAAAAGTGAGGATGCTGCATTGCGAGCTGTGAATTAACAGTTGCTGTAAACAGTTGGCTGAGGTTGCTGTCACTTTAAGTAGGCAAATAAAGGAATTTCAACCTAATATGCTCGTTGCTAAAAGCCTTGTTTGGAAACTTGCCTGGATAGGATGTTTTAAAAAAGCCCATACAATCCCTATATGCTGCTAAAAGATTATTTACAGCTTTAAAATCTTTATAAGGTGCAGTAATACAAATGTCGTATCTCAGAATGTAATACCCAAACCAATAAATTCCCTGCCCTCTAGCAGAAAGACAAAACACCCATGCAGGAGTTTCTGGGCCCTGCCTTGTGCAGCCTGGGAGGTGGCAGGTGCACCGGTGAGTTTAACTGGATTGGAAAAAGAAAGTATTTCCTGTTTGATATGAAATGAACTTGAAATGTACTAAAAATGGCAAGCAGCCCATCCAGAACTGCAGAGGAATTTGCAGATGTGTGATTTCAAATAAATGAGTTTTACTCTGGCCAGCATTCAGTCAAGACTGCACAAAAACGACAAAATTATCCCTAATCTTGTAACTATGGCAAATGTAAGAGACACACCAACTGAAGTGTCCTCTGGATGTGTATTCTTGTATCATCCTTAATCTGCTCATCTTTGATAGTTGGAACTCAGTTAATGACTTACTAAAAGGATTCTTCAAATAAAATATTTTCATGTAGCTGCATAGAAAAAAGTAGATATGAGACTCAGGACTTATGTTTTTTGAAAAACCAGATCTGTTTGTAGGAAAGACTGTTTTTTTAAAAAAATACTACAATTGTCTTGGAAATGTAATTTCTTTGAATTTAGGAGGGAAAGGTATATTGTGGTTGCTGTCAGTCTGTGTTTCTCTGGATCTTCTATTTGGTCCATTTTTTGGTTTATTTCTTCTCTTTGTATTTAAAAGGCCCTTTCATAGAGGCTGCCAGTGAGGGGTGCTACGTGATCACCCCAGAGAGAATGGAGCTCCTGAATCTATGTCCTGCTGCCAGCCAAAAATTACGTTTAAGCATAAAAACAAACCCCCAAGCAAAGGAAAGCTGTGAAAGCCTCACTTTATAAAGCGAACATTAAAGGATTGTCGGGATTTTACTCCTCAGAAGCAGCCAGAATGGAAATCCTCGGGCAGTTTGTACTCCGCGAGAGAGAAGTGGCAGGAGGGATTCAGCAGCGTGGGATGTCAGAAGCTGTCTGGCAGGGATGAGGTTTTCGGCATGGGCGACCCGGGGGCAGAGAGGAGAGCGGCTGGGGTGGGCGTGGCGTGGTAGTCGGGAAAATCCTGACCTTCCCAAGGTGGGGAGTTTGATACAGGATGGTCTAAGGCTTGGATGTGGAAGGCTCTTGAGGTTTTTCTGTCTCGTCGTAGTTGTCAAACGCACAAGAGATTATTTTGATTTAAACCAGTTCAACAGAGTATTTTATCGTTGCGCATTTTTATTTTCTTTTAATTCTAGACATAACAGCATATCCTTTCTCTTTCATCTTAGCCTCTTGCTCACTAAATCTGGTGAAGGTTCTCAGCCTTAAAGCTGAAAATGTGCATTACCTAGGTTCAAAAGAATGCTCTTTGGTAATATACTCAGTGGTTTACATCCAAAAAATACCCTTCAAAGTGAAAACTGCACAGCTGATGTCCCTGTCCTGCTGTGTTGACACTGGAGCTGGAAGGCACCTTGGCTCTGTCAGGCACTGTGCAGATGCTCACTGCTTCCTGTGGTGTCTGAGGATGGGTTTGGAAGTAGATCAAAGTAGAGATTAAAAGTGCAGCTATAACCAGGTAAGACAACAGGAAACTCCCTATTTAAAAGAAAGAACTTCCATCTGGGATTTCTGACCTGACTTCTTTTGGTGTTGGAGTGGGTGATGTCTGATCCTCTTAAGGAGGGGCAGTAGGACAGGGGTAGTTCTATTGCAGCAAATATTAGAGACAATGGAAGAAAAAAGTTCACCAGCTGAGATTCAGCAGTGGCAGGAGTAGTATTTTCTCTTTCTGTCAAAGGCAAGATTTGAGTCCTGGCTCCTACAGAATGCTGAAGAGAAAGCTTTTTCTTCTCCTTTCCGAACAAAACCCAATGAAATAAAACCTGTTGTTTAATTTCATTCTGCACAAACTGCTCCTCCAGACACAACGAAACATTTTGTTCTCTGGCACAAGAGGATCGGTGTGCTCTCAACACTCATCTGCTGTGTGAAGTTTATCCTTCAAACTGCCAGAGAGGATTTGTTCAGGGCTTGTGTGTTAATGCCTTGGGCACCCTGATGATGCTCTGGGGTGGGCAGGATCTGGGCTGGGCAGCAAGGGACAGTGCTCATGCCAGGTGGTCTGCAGGACACCTGAGCCTCAACCTTGCTTGGTGGCTGCAGAACATCATCAGAGCCTGGTGGAACTGGTCTGTCTTAACTCAGAAAGAAATCAGGGCTGTCACTGCCTCTTTGCCCTTCAGATAAATGCCCCAATTGCTCAGCTGCTGGTAGCAGGGAACAGGCTGATTTTCAAATTATGTTTTTCCTTTGGGGCTAATTTTCAAAGAATCTGGGGATTAAACCCAAGCCTTTTAGCAAAGAGAAAAAAATTCTGTGTCTCTTTCCCTGTTGGTTCCCATTCCAGCACCAGCTTGCTTTTTCTTTCCATGCTTCTCTGTGATTTCATTTGTAGGTCATAAGGGTCTTATTCCCTTGCCTTAGTGTCTGCAGCATGCCAGGGAGCTGCTGGCAGCAGGGCTGATGCAGCTGTACAATGTGCCCTGGAGGCATGGGACTCTTCCCTGGGAATGCAGTGCAGCCTCATGGTGTTTAACTGCAAGCCTTTGGTTCATGTAATGCAATGGACAAGAAGTAACTTTTGCCATCCTCTTGCAAAAGTTTTGAACATAAGAGCTTGCTGAGTCCTGCTTGGGAGGGTTTGTTCATTATTTATCAAGTCACCACTTTTTTAGGCACTGCTGCACAGTCTGTACTGTCTGCAGCACAGGACCGTGTGCCGTGGCACCCAAAGGAAAGCAGCAGGAGGGAGGAAGCTCTGCAGTGCTGGTGGCACCTTTCTGGGGATACGTGGCTCTGATGAAGCTGCCTGTGGCCCGCTGCATCGTGGCTCTTGGCAAGGCAGAGGCTCTTGCCCAGGGGCAAGGAGGGATTTCTGCATCATTTCCCGCAGGCAATGCTATCGCAGGATCGACTGTGCGGAAATTAAATATGGATCTCCATGTCCTTAAAACTGCAGTAGGATCCCATGCTTTTAGTGCTTTGTAATTCCCACTGACAAAAGCTATTCCAGGCTCCTGCTTGGTCTCTCACACATGCACATGCTTCTTCTTCATCTCTTGCTTTGTAGGCATATATTAGCCCTTGATTTCTGAGTGCCTCCTCCATGAAATGTCTCTGGGTTTGATTATTTTTCCCCTGGAATATTGGCTTGCACCTTCGCCCCGTTATTCTTTTTTTTCTGTGCAAGTTTATAAACTTGTCATGATACTTTTTATATCATTTCTCTGCGCTCACTTGTGGCTGCAACGCCTCCTGGCTCTGTATTGGCACAAAATGCAGCAGCGATTTCCTACAAAGACTGAGGAGAAGACATCAGCTTGACGTCAGCCCAGATGTGTGCCAGCACACGTGCTCCCCGCTAGAGTGCTCCTCTGCTGTGTGTTCTGAAGGAATGAAGCAGTGGTGAGTCGGTGGGTGCTTGTCTGACAGCCGAGGGTGTGAGGCTGTGCCTCGTGCTCCTGCTGCTGAGCGGGGCGCAGCTGGCTCAGCTCCGAGCGGCTGCCTGGGCGATCGGGCTGGGCCATCCGCGTGCCACTGGTGTCAAAAGCTGGGTTAGCCCCATGGACCCCTGAGGAGCGGGGGCTCTCCAACCCCTCCTGACCCAGCTTGAAACCCTGATGCAGTGGGTAGACAGCTCTGCTGGAGCTGTTGATATCAGAGAGAACTTCTAGCCTTTGCTGGTGCTTGGAGATTCCAGACTATCTGTATGGCAGTGTATTTGTTTAGTGGTATGGCAGCAGCCTGGCCAGGGACATTTAGCAAAAAGCTAAAAACTTCAAAGTGGAAGAAGTTGTAGTATGGAGAGAGAGGGGATGAACTTTGGATTTAAACCTTCTTCCCTGGCTGAGGTCACTTGGTTTGTTCAGGCTAGAGAAGAGGAGACTGAGGGGAGACCTCATAGTTTCCTGCAGCTTGTTCACAAGGGGAAGCAGAGGGGCAGGCACTGATCTTTTCTCCCTGCTGACCAGTGACAGGACATGAGGGAATGGCCTGAAATTGTGCCAGGGGAGGTTTAGGTTAGATACTAAAAAAAGGTTCTTCACGCAGAGGGTGGTTGGGCACTGGAACAGGCTCCCCAGGGAAATGGTCACAGCACCAAGCCTGACAGTTCAAGATGCATTTGGACAACACTTTCAAGCACATGGTGTCATTCTTGAGCTGTCCTGTGTGGGGCCAGTAGGTGAATTCGATGATTCCTGTGGGTCTNAAGGGGAAGCAGAGGGGCAGGCACTGATCTTTTCTCCCTGCTTACCAGTGACAGGACATGAGGGAATGGCCTGAAATTGTGCCAGGGGAGGTTTAGGTTAGATACTAAAAAAAGGTTCTTCACGCAGAGGGTGGTTGGGCACTGGAACAGGCTCCCCAGGGAAATGGTCACAGCACCAAGCCTGACAGTTCAAGATGCATTTGGACAACACTTTCAAGCACATGGTGTCATTCTTGAGCTGTCCTGTGTGGGGCCAGTAGGTGAATTCGATGATTCCTGTGGGTCTCTTCCAAATCAGGATATTTTATGATTCTGTGATCCACATGGAACCTGGGATCTCTGTTCATGTTTAGCTCTGAAACAAGAACATTTCCCTGTGGCCAGGAGTGCTAGAAAATAATCTTTCTGGGCCTAAAATGAACACCTATCAAAGACTCAATTTCTGTCATTTTGTAAGACATGGGATAAGTGTGGTAATTGCTGTCTCAGGGTTGGAGCTCCCTTAAGGCTTGCACAAAAATTGAGTAGGTGATAAGAGCCAGGGCTGTGGGCAATTTTACATGGGTGAGTCTGTGCATACGTATCCACTTCTTCTGAGGTACAGCACTTTGCACTGGATGCATGAAATATGATAATCCCCCAAATGGCAGATTGGAGCAGGAAGAGCACTTATTTAATGTTTTTCTACCCTTATATTTTCACAAGAGCTAGATGAAAACATCAGCAGCCAGGAGCTCTTTTGTCCTTGTTTCCGGTGGACGTGCCAGACTGCTTTGTGTCTGTACAGGCTTCACAGGTCCCATGGTCTTCAATAAGGGTTGGAGTTGTGGTACCTTTGGGAACACAAGGGATGCAGGATAGAAATGTGCTAAACAGGAGGAAGGAAAAAGCCAATGGTGCAGAAGCAAAACACAGCAGGACCCATCAACTGATGCAGAATAACCGTGGGCTGACTTGCAGACCTTGTTGGGGCCCTGGGTCTGGTGGCAGAGGGGTGCTCTCAGCACGGCCCCACTGCTGGCACTCCTGTTCTGTGGTTGCCAGTGTGTTGGCTGTGGCAGCCCCTTCGCCCCGGGTCACTCACTGGACATCCCCCAGGGTTGGAACAGCCCTCCAGCCAATCCATTCCCCCCTGTGTGCCTCAGCTCCTGCTGAGCCCACACTAAACCCAAGAAAAGCATGCAAAAGCAGGGGGTAGCCTCAGCTCGGGTCAGGCGTGGCAGTGGCAAAAGTTGATCTGAGCTCACATCTCTACCTGTGTTGAAAAGACTTTATAAATACTTGGAAAAAGGAAAAGAGAAGGAGAAGATATGAATACGACACTTAAAAATTTGAACTATACTGAACTAGGTTGCAGAATGTATTAATTTAAAAACATAAGACATACTTTAATAAATGCAAAGCAATGTTTTAACCGATTAGCTTCTGAAAACCTGAGGTAAAAACTGAGTTATACTTATTTGGGTATGATGGAGGTTTAAGTGAGACATGAAAGAGATGTGTTCTGACTAATATATTGGATTTGCTCTAATTTTATAAAGTCTGGGGCATGCCTGGCACTGTGCCTTCCTTCACTTTCCTGCCACATCTTATGAGCACTTGATGCTGTCAGCAGAGGGAAAGGAGCAGGCACCAAGAGTGGATTTTTAATTCCATATTATCACAGTTTGGCCCAAGGAAAAGTGCCGGCTTAAAGGAGCTATAATCAAGCCCTAAGCTGCAGTCCTCTTACAAAATATCATTTTAGGGTCTCTTTGACTCATTTCTGGTTGTGCTGGAGCCACTAGAAAAGCCTGTACTGACTGCCACGCTGCCTCCCGTACGATGACAGAGGGACTCGGGAGAAAACAAAGAAAAAACTGTAATCGGTGTCGAGCCGTAATGAAACTAAATTTTGCCTTAACTGTGTTCAGTTCTTCTGCTGCTGCTGTCACATGCCAGAGGCTTTTGTTCCTAATTGAAAATGATAGCTCCCCGGGTGCTGGGGAGGCATGTGGCAGCCTTTCATTGCCGTGTGGATTATGCGCCCGCTATATTTCACACACTGCCTGGAGAAATGCGGCAGATTTTATTGATATGAGGGACTGTCCCTCATCGTGGTTTTTTCTGTCTCCCTTGCATTCTTGGTGCGGCTCATTTCCAATTTTATTAACATCTGGCATGTGGTAGGAAGGCTTCAGTACAAAAATTAGCAGAGGCCTAAGAAAAAATAAAATCCCTGGTGCTTGGATTACAGAGATGCACACAAGTATAATTCTGATATTTCAGTAAAATATGACTGAGGGAAAAAAAATTCCCCTGGATTTGTTTGACCACAAAGAAATTAAAGAAATTTAATTTGTCCTCAAAAAGGTCAATTTAGTCTATCAAACCAAGGAGATTAATAGAAGTGCAAAAAGGAATATAGTTTAGAAAGTAAGTCAGCTTTAGAAAGCGAGATAAGGCTAATGACAAAATAAATCACTTTATGACCATCTACCAAGTGTGGTTCATGATTAATGAGGTACTGGGTGGGTGTCCCTTTCTGAGCTGCGGCCCTGCCCCAGTAAGGGTGAAGCAGCAGCTCCCTTGTCCCACCATCACCCAGCAAATTTGCATCCCTGCATCCCTCTAGGGCTGTGCTGAACAGGGGAGATGCAGTGCTAGGCACCATCAGCCACCAGCTGCAGGGCTGTGAGACCAGCCTGCACTGCTGCAGGAGCAGCCTGCACTGCTGCCAGCCTCACCAGCACTGAAATCAGCAGGACACTTCAGCAGAGGGGTTCCAGAGCGCAGTTTCCTCTCCTCACTGCAGAGAGGAGCAGCATGATAAAAGCTTCTCTACATCTGTGTGAACCTGAATTTTCAGTGAGAAAATTGGTTGACCTGGGGAGCTCCTTCTCAAGCCACAGCCATGCCAGCAGCAGCCCTTGCCCACACGCCACCCTACAGCCCAGAGGGGTCTTGGATGCCCACATTTAGCAGTCCTGATTTTGGACTGAGCCCCCCAAGGATCACGTGGTTCAGTAGCAGTGACTGCTGTGCCTGGGCTGGTGGGTGCCTGCAGGTTGGTGTCTGACCCAGCACTGCCCAGGGCTCTCAAACACTGACCCGACCTGACCTGCACCCTGCTGCCGCCTGAGCTGGCACAGTGAGGGGATGACAGGGAAGGGGCCATATTATTGATAGATGAGACCCATCCCAGCACTCCTGGGGCTGGGCCAAAGTGCTGTGGGCTGCTTCGTCCCTTCCTGCTTGTGCTGAACCTCAGGAGTTGCCTGGCAGTGCAGAAGGGGTGGTGGGAGATGCTGCCCCACCAGCTGCTGGAGTATCCAGCCATGTCTAAGGTGGCTTTGCTTCGGGCACCAGCCAGTACTGAGGCAGGGATGTGATTCTCCATATCCTTGGGACAACCTCCTGAGCTGCTGGCTCCCCTTCCAGCACAGTGTCTGACCCCCAAGATGGGGAACGTGGAGGCTGTAACGTGCCCCAGGGCACTCACTGCTTCATATAAATAACCAGACACTGCCAGACCTGATCCTCCCCACCCCAGTTACTCTCCCTGGCTTTCTTGTGCTCCCCTCTCTCAGTTAATGAGTCTTTATTTAGACAAAGCAAAGCAGTGCTTTTAACAAACTGGCTTGGGCAAAATCTAGCATTAATTTGGTATGAGTTTCCAGAGCAATTTACTGTCCTATGGATGGAGGTACAATGTGGCAACTGCTCTTCATATTAAGCCATAGGAAATGCTCAAGAATGCATTTTACTGCCTTTAAATCTGAATGAGCGCTGCTCTATTTAATTAAGGGCTCTTCTGTGAGGACTGGAGAGTTGAAGGAAGGAGGACTCCATTTTTTGCTTCAGTTTCCTTTTAAGGTACCTGTTTCAGTCCTCTGACATTAATAGAAAATCTGGGCATTGGATGATTTCTTAAATGGATCCTCTTGTTGCATCTCCAAACTGGTGGGAGATTATCAGAGTAAAGTCAGAAACTGCCAGAATGGCCATGCCCTTCAGATGAGGGAGTCACAGCTCAGAACTCGGGGTGGTTTTCCTCAGCTTCCTGATGTTGCTTTACAGCTGGCATCTGAAACTCTTCCAATGCACCCTGTGCTCTAGTTTCAAACACAGGTAGACCTGGACCAGCTTAAATGGCATCAATCAAGATGGCATGCAGCTCAGCAAGAATGCCTGGCTCTTTTCTGGTACTAAAGGAGTGATGCATGAAGAGATGTATATGTAAATGCATATATACATGTGTGGTTTATGTGTTATATATATGTATTTATCACAGTAGTGAAGGCAAAGTCCATCATATGCTCACAGAATGTTCACAGAATAAGCTGAGTTGGAAGGCACCCATAAGGATCATTGAGTCCAGCTCCAGACCCTACACAGGACACCCCAGGAGTCACACCTTGTGTTCAATTTGTGGAGCAATAACCACTGTCTGTCCCTCATCTCGGCCACTCCCAAGAGCTGCAGGTTTTTGTCAGCCATGCCATCAAAGCCTTTGGAAGATCACCTGCTGTGATGTCCAACAGCACCAAGTTAAACTGGTGTTCTAAAATTGGTCAAATTTGCGAAACTGCCCATGGTCCTTCTTCTCCCGTGTTTCAGTGAGTCCCTTTCAAGGGATGCCCTGGCTGGTCCCTAAAGGTCTCTGTCACAGAGGCAGTGGGTGAAACCAAAATCCTGGCTACCCTCTCCTAAATAGGGCTACAGTCACTACTCACTGATTTCCCTTTCTACAAATCCAGATTGTCGTGGCCTTTCCTGTGGTATCCACTTACATTCAAATGTCCTTTTATTCACAGATTTGTGTGAGTTATTTGGCTGGTCTACACCAAGTGATCTACAGGTTCAACAATTTATACACACACAACTCGTGTCACTTTCACAGATCTATTGCTTTTTCCTGCCTTGCAGAGATTCATGCTCATTTTTCTGTATGAGACATATTTAAATGGGAAAATAAAAATGACACATTAATCCTTTCCTTCCCTTGCTTCCCAGATGAGCAAAACTCTTGGAGTAAACTCAAGCCTGCTTCTTAATTTATGGAGAAATGCAGAAATCTAAATCAAGCTCCGAGAAGATTAGATTACAAACTTGGAGTGGAAAAACTGCAGGGAGACCAGTTGTGCAAGCTGCTGAAAGCTTCGGGTTATTGAACCCCCTGAGCTGCCACGGACACCTCTTCCCTCCCAGGACAAGACTAAAGCAAACTATTTCTCTGTGGAAAATGCCACAGGGCACGGATGCCAGCAGAGGCACCGCTGCAGATGCTGGCGGGGTGCCCCCGTAGTGTGGAGCGTTGCGCAGGAGCGCTGTGCCGAGCCGCTCTCAAAGTTTTGACTTTTGCAGTGACTTTTTTTTACAACCAACTGGCACAAAAGCTGCTGCACATCCAGCGTGGGGCATCCAGCATGAGAAGTAATGCATGTGGTGGTGTTTCGAGAAGCAGCAGGTCATGGTTGCATTCCACGTTTTCAGCTGCTCCTGTGTAAGAGCGTTGGAGATGCCCGGGCGGTGCTGGCGTGTATAAACCGGGTAATCTAACAAGAGAAATAGGCCACGAGTGCAGCAAATGTTTTCCTGCCTCTTCGAGGCACAGCAGTGTGTTTCATCAGAGAAGAACAAGCTGGGAGCAATAGACATAACAGGATTAAAATGATGGCTGCTCTGTCATTTTCCACACTAACCTGGGTGCCTGAGAATTGCTGAAATATGGTTGAAATGCCTCCGTGATGCATCTTGTTTAAAAAAGTGATTTGTTAAAAGAAAATCCACGCCGAATAACTGAATCTGCTCCATTAAAATAAAATGTAAACACTGGCCTCACGGTTTAACCATCACACTTTTTGATAACCTTTAGGAATTGAAAGGCAATTCTCTCCCCTTTCTGTATTATTATATAACCTCATCAGAAGATAAACAGCCTCCTTACCCCCAAACACTTTGCAATTTGCATTTAGATTGTTTGATGCCAATGTTCAGGATAAGATACTTCCTAGCTCTGTCAAACAAAACCTGATTGTCATTTAGCAGAGTGGCAGTCAATTTATGTTTCCATTAACGCAGATCCCAGACAATTATCTGGGGAGGGGAGAGGGAAAAACATTAACAAATTGCCCTCCTGTCTCCAAGGCTGATTTTCCAGTGGACAGCTGTAGGGCAAATTCAACATACCCATGAGGAGGAGAAAGGGAATGCCTTTCTGCTGTTGCTGGGAAGAAAGATGTGGGGGCAGCTCCCAGACCCCTTGGCTGTGCAGCATCATACATGAGAGAGAGCCGAGTGCCTCATGGATGCAGCAGTGATGTGGGGCAGGGTCACCACCCCTGGTCCAGGGATGCATCAGACTTTGACTCCCAGCCTGATTCAGTGGCAAAGCCATGGGTCCCAGTGGGTTTCCTTGGGCATGAGTCCACTCAGCAGCTGGAAATGCGCTGTCAGACACTGCCCTGTCTCCAGAGTCTTCTGGGCTGTGCCAGTGCTGTCCTTGGGGACCCTGGCCCTTAAGCACTCATTGTGGTCCTCCTTGGCCAGGTGGGATGGCAGGGGACATGCCCTTCTGGCAGTGGGATTGCCCTCCCCTCCTGCCACGCACACCCCACCGCTGCGCTGCTGGGGCCAGCGGGGGGTTGCACACACTGACACGACTGACAGCAGCTCTACCAAGCCCCTGTGCAGATGCAGAACAAAAATGTAATATGCTTTCCTTCTCTGACAGTAAGTTAAAGACACTTGTCCCTTCCCTCCTGTCTTAATGACTTCATTTTTCCTCTGCCTCCTTCCTTAGCTGTGCCCCCATCACTCCTGTGTTCCCCATGAGGATTCCATGCCTGACAAGCCCTCCCCCAAAGGCAGGTCCCCCGTTGCTCGCCCCTGCCGTTTGCTGGAGGCCAGCACTGATGGCCATTGACGAGCCCAAGGTTTCCCCAGGCGAGGTATTTCCCCCAGGGACGCTCACCCTTAACTAAAAAGCCAGTCCTGTCCTTTCCAGTGCCCGCTCTGAGAGGGGTGGGCAGGTAGCACCGGTGCAGCCCCATTCCCCAGCAGCGCTCCTTGCCCATGGGCTTCTCTGCACACACACGTGTGTGTCACACAGGAGCTCACAAAGCTCATAATCCTGTGTGCAGACCATTCCTGTTGTCTTTTGCAAAAACACTGCATTGCATCTTGGCTGGTGCAAAAGAGCCCTTTGTGTTGGACACAGCTTTCAGGGGCTCCTTGGCCAAGTCAGCAGGATGCTGGCTGTCTTTCCCTGGGGCTGCTGGGTCTCCTTCGGGGGCAAAGAAGAGACTCAAGTAGAGGTAGGCTCACCTGCAACTGAGCTGTACTGTAAATGTGGGGGACTCACACAGGCTGTCTGGCACGAGCTGCAAGGGGACCACCTTGGTACAAGCTCTTCAGCGCTCTGGCTCGTGGCCCCTTTGCGGCACCGTGAGGCAGGTGGTGCTGCTTGGTGGCTGTTTCTGAAGGGAGGGTAGACACCCATGCCCCAGTGATTAGAAATACATCTGTGACCACTTGGAAAGTTATTTTTGCTACATGAAAGGCTGAGGCGCGAATACAGGGCCTTCTCCAGACTGTAGCACCTCTTGGCTTTCCTTCCAGTACAGCTCATTTATTTGGTTTGGCACCAACTAACCAAGCCATGTAGCTGCCAGGTTCACCATGTATAAGGAGCTGCTGATGTCAGGAAGAGCTTTTGGCTGCAGGAAAGCCCTGCAGATGTTGTCCAGGTGGTTATGCTCTCCATGAGCATTTAGGAACAGTCAAACCGTGTAACAATTTTACAATGATTATTTTTCTTTCAAAATATGGCCTAAATTTCTATCAGGCACTGGAGCAGAAGCACAGGGTGACCTGCAGTATGAAGGATGGGTGAGCTGTGCGGTATGTGCTGGCAGCAGAGGACAGAGAAATGCCAGAGGAACAGGACCTGGCAAAGTGGAGGGGACTGGCACGCCAGGCCAGCTTGGAAGTAGCTGGCAGGCTCCTCTGTGCAGCATTTTGCACCACACTGCTTGTCAGACAGCCAGCAAGGCCTAGCAGAGGGAGAGGTGTTGCCTGCCCACATTTAACTTCTAGTGGTTCCCACATTTCAGAATTTTGACTCAGGATCCAGCTGGGGCAAGAGACTCATGTCACCTGCCGTGCGGATGACCTGGTGAGTTAGCTGTGCCTCGCTCATCCCTGCCCTATGTGCTCCCTAGCTGTGCAAACAATCACCAGAGGTGTCTCCCAGCCAAATCAAGGCAAACACACCCAGACCCACGCATGGACTCATGTTCCCCCTCCAAATGCTCTGCACTGTGCTGCTGAACGGGAATCTCAGGCCTTGTCCAAAAACGGGCTCACACCCCTCACCTGAGTTAAGGGGCATTCAGCTGCCCAGGGTAAAGCCTGCTCCTTCCCTCTCTTCAGGTCCTTGGCTGTACACTGCCTAGAGGACACATAAACCCTGCTGACACCAGGGCAGGAGGAAAGGGGTCTTCCTCTGCCTACAAACCTGCTCAACCCACCAGGTGACCTTAGAGCACCCCTGAAGCCCATTAACAGTATTTAGAGGCTGCTCTTTCCTTGCCAGTTTTTTGCTTCCACACCCCCTCCTGGCCTCTGTGCCACAGCCTTACACTTGCCACCTTGCTGCCTCTTCCTGGCCTGTACCCACTCTTCTTCTCTGGACCTACACACCTCCACAGGTAAGTTGTTAACTTCTGAAGATTTTGAAGAAATCCCAGATGTGCCAAAAGAAGAACCAGAGATTCTGACTCCTGTTCAGGCATCCTTTACCCCTAACAGGTTTTTATTTATGTGGGAATTACTACAGGGTTTGCAGAGGAGTCTTCCCTATTTTCTTTGCAAACCTCAGAGCCTTACACTACTTGTTCACTTTGTTGTCTATTTAATAGAGAGAGAAACCTCAGCCAAGTTGCCTTAATACTTATTTTATTTAAAGAATCAGAAACACAGTCATTGTAGTTCATTTGTACTCATATCTGCCAACATTTCCTAAACCACATTAACATTCATGTATAACAAAAACATTTTCTGAGCTGTGCAAAGTTCAAAGGAATTGTTCAATTACTTGAACCCATTTCTAGAAGATCAAACCTGGCATTTTACAAACTGAGGCCACCAGAAGGAATCTTTTCTTTTCCCCGCCCTGTTGCAGGAGATGGAGATGCCCCCTCCTCCCTCTTTTCCTGGCATGACAAGTAAAAACCAGACCACAGTATCAGTCAAACCTCTCTCAGTCCAGGACTTTCTCAATGGCACTGGGTCATGTTTTTTGTATCACTGGGCTGTATTAAGTTCACCTTAATACCTGTGCTCCTGGCATGGAAGTGATTTGTCCAAGAAGATTACTCAGTAACCCAAACTGTGATAAGCAATAAAGAGGGCCTAGAAGCAGCTGCTATCAAAATAGAATACCTCCTCCCCCCTCTCTCCCCATATTTTTCCTAGAAGAAGGTATGACTGGAAGGGTTGTTGATCATTCAAAAAACCATCATCCTCCTTGCAAAAATATTTTAAAGCAGTGATTTAATGATATGACATCTGCATGTCTTCCTTGATCCTCTCACACACCAACTTTTGTCCTCTTAGAGTTAAGCATAAAATGGTGGAAATCTGGAACTGTTTTAGATCTGGCTAAACAGGATAGGCAGCATGCAATCTGTCATCCTGTTTCATTTTTCTGACTGTAGTAAATACACCATGGAACAGAATTTGAAGAGTATTTTAACCACTGTAAGTTGTCAGAAAAAATCTCATCTCTGACAGATCTAACCCAGAATTTTTATTGGAATCAATAACACATTTTGGCACTGCTGACTGCCTAACTGTGCAGTTTACTGTTTGAGGTGCAGTGACACCAGTTCTGACCTGGACCAAATAAGTAGAACAGATATGGCTCTAATCTCAAGCAAGTCTTTCCAGAAGACGTTTCTTCAGTCTCTTATTGGTTATAAAAAGGCAATTTCCTCTGAACAGTAACTAAATTTTTAGTGACTGACTCATTACAATCTGGAATATCAACAAATGCGGCAACATCAAGTATAAAAAGAAACACCCTGAAAGTGATGCCTCCCAGTTTGAAGGTGCTATACTTGGCCATGAACTGTGTTTCTGGAATTGGTTTGTTAACATGTGACAGCAAGAAGAACTTATTTTACAGAGAACAAAGTCACAGAGCTGAACTTAAACAGGAATGCTCACTTACATGGGTTTTGATATGTACTAGTACACACGGCTTGAATGAAAACAAAACTTACACCTTCGCATATGAAATACTGAACGCAGTGATGATGTTCACCCACCGGGGCTCTTGGTTTTAATGAGATCATCTCCAGGTTACGGTGCCTCCGACACACTTTTAAACACCCACCACATGTGGGCTCTGGCAAACAGCCAGCTGCTGTCAGAGGCAAGGTATGGATACAGCTATGAAAGGCCTTTCAACACAATTCACTCGAGCCGATGTCTTTTTTAAAGACTCTCAACAATCGCATGACTACTTTTTTTCTCATTCTTTTTTCATACAAATTACTGGCTAAACTCACCTTACATTTATTGCACCTTTAAGTCCCTGGTAGATGGAAGCTTATATTGCCTGACACAGTTTGTATTGTAGCTTGACGACGTTAAGAAATCCAACAGTCTCCAGAACTGTACATTTCTACAGTAAGAAATCACATTTCCATAACACTAATTACTGCTGTCGCAGATCAGCTCTCGTCTCCGTCATGCAACAACAGAGGAAAACTCCACGGTCCCTGCGTGTGCTAGAACCTGCAGTGTTCTTCTTATTGCCATGAAAAAGTCAATTAAAATGACTCCTCTGGGAATGACTTCCAATTCTGGAGTCATTATCACTCTCCAGACAGAACGCTGTGCTTCAGCATGGGTCTTCAGCCACTCTAAATATGTAGGAGAGAGCAAGCATGTGTGTTTTCCACAGGCAGCCCCCCAGGTATATTTATTGGCGACCATGCAGCTTTTTCTCTTTTCCTCTATGATGCAAGAACAAGCAGTCTGATCTCAATCTTCAGGTACATTTCTAATTTCATATGTTGAATGCAAATCTTGTTGCAGCCTCTCTGTTTAACCAAATCTTTAACAATTAAAAAAAATAGCACCAGATGTATGAAAAAGAGGAAATGTCTGATCTAGTAGGAATATATATAAAGTAGAGCAATTCTTACAGTAAAAAGGTACGTCGTACAAAAAAGCAATGGAAAGTGATACCGAAGGACAAAAATCCATGCTGCATATAATACGGGCAGAAGACAGGCAAAAGGGATTCTGCTCAAATAACCACAGTTTAATGGTGGAGCTGTACTTCCTCCAGGACCTCCCTGGCAGTAGTGCCAGGACTTGGGGTGGTGTGGCACTCTGAGTACTTAACACCGACACGCACCGACAAACCCGCGCAGCATATCTTTGAGGTATATAGAAAGCATGACTTTAACATTTTTGACTCCTCATTCTTACTTGCACAATGATGCACTGATCTTTAGCTGGGGTTTTCTCCACCCTCCCCTCTTCTTCCCTTGGTAAAAACAAAATCCCAGTTTAAGAGCTCCCTAGCACACCTCCTTGAACTCTCAAATCCATCTTGCATAGGCCAGTAATAAGAACACTGCAGCTCTGACAAATAAGTTACAGCAATATAACAGCTTTCCTCTTAATTTTTTTTTAAAGATATCTTCTCTATAATTTACACAAAAGGTTAACAGCCAGAGTTTAGGTTACTACAGTCCAGATGGGCGTCCTTTCAGTCTGTGATTCCAGGTGGAAGGCACTACTTCAACATACCACTGTATGCACCGCACACGGTCCCGGGAGCACAGCGGGGCACTGCGTCTCCAGAGCTGCAGACTGAAGGGCCTGGGGGAAGTCTTTGGAAATAAAAATGGCAGTGGTTATCAGTCCAGTTTCTCTTTGCTGTCTCTTCTTGTGCTATGCAGTTTCCCCTGAAAGCTCCTCAGTGGAGAGAGCGGCAACTGGTCCTCAGAAGCTCTCGACAAAGCTCCCGGGGAAGAGGCCCGTCCTGCCGTTCCTCTGCAAGGTCCCTTTGTACCAGCCGTCCTCCCGCTTCTTGTGCACAAACACAATGTCACCTTCCTTCAGTTCGATCTCCGCCTCGCTCTGCGGTGGGTACGGGACCACAACGCGGTACCTTTGGAGAAAAGACGTGCAAAGACTGGGTTAATCTGCGCGTTATGGGAGCAGCTGGGCACCAGCACCAGAGATCTTGGGAAAAAAAACTTTTGGAAATATCGATGTTACATTTTCACACACTAGTTGTATGCAATGCAGCTACATTTTCTACTAAAACTGAGTAAGATAGAAATTTCTGGCCAGCTTGGCTGGACAATTGACCAGGATGTACTCTGGAGCTGGTCCATGAAAGCAGGAATGTGCTGTCAAATGGACCCATGGTGTCCCTGCTCCCAGCTGTGTGCTGAGCCTGTGCCAGGACTTGGCTGCTTTATCCTAGTGCTGCACCTCTGCTGTAACATGTCTTATTCAGCTCTGCATTTGCTCCATCCAAAAATCATAGCATCACAGGACAGAACATTTTGGGCTGGAATGGACTTTAAAGGACTTTAAAGGGGCTAGTTCAACCCCTCTGCCAGAGGCAGGGACATTTTTAACTCAAGCAGGTTGCTCAGAGCCCATGTGTCAACTGCATAAATCAGCTTGGTGTCATCCACAAACTTCCTGAGGGTGCCCTGAGTCCCACCATCTATGCTATTGATGAAGATACTGAACAGCACTGGTCCCAGTGTGGATCCCTAAGAGACACCACTCATCACCAATGTCCATTAGGACATTGAGCCACCAACCGCTACCCTTTGGATGTGACCCTCCAACCAATTCCTGATCCACCAAACAGTCCACCCATGAAATCCATCCTTTTCTAATTTAGAGACAGATGTTGTGAGAGACCACGTCAAAGACTCTACAGAAGTCCCAATATATGATACACTCTCTTCCCTTGTTCACTGATGATGAAAAATGGGGTTTGCAATGCTCCCACTGCCTGTGACACCAGCAGATGTCAGCTAAAGCAGTTCACATTTTTCTTCTTATAATGTTTCTTGAGAATGTACTTTGGGTCCCTCAAACCTGGAAGGGAAGCTAAAATGGAGAGGTATCAAGTGACTTTCAAAGCACTTTCCAAACCAACAGGGAGCCCCAGGCCTGAACCATTCACAGGGCTCTCTAGCAACTTAGTTTTCAAGTGTCACTTCATTTCAATGAAGTAATGATGTGTCTGAGCCTGATACAGCTATTCTGCACTCAGAGCTTATCAGCAGGCGTCCTTCTGAGAGCACAGACCGGGCCATTTTATATCAATGCACTTGTGTGCAGAGCAGGGAATGTATTTCTACTGCACAGTTGTTTTTTCTCCTTCAGCACTTCTGCAGTCATCTGGCATTTGGTTAACAGTCAATAACTGTCTTGCTAATTGCAAAGTAACGAATATAGTAAGATAGCTAAAAGTTGCCAATTGATTACCTAAAGCTCATCTCCTGAGAATTAATATATTCACAACTGCTGCCTGGCCACCAATGTGTGAGTCCTCTTTGTAACAAGGTGAGCTCCTCTTAAGATAATATCCTGTCTCTGGGGATTTTAACATGCCCTGGAGGCTGTGGACTATGCCCTGAGGCCATCCCCAGTGAGACAGTACCAAAGCAAGGGGCTCTCCAGCGGCAGTCACCCATTTTCTTTACAAACTTTGCTCAGGTGCCTAGTGACTTCAGTGCTGAAACTAGGCATTCCACTACGGCATGACACTGGAAATATCAGCTCTGACTCTATGTCTGGACATCTCCACAGCCAAACAACCCATTACTTGGAATAGCATTCAACTCCATTTGGAGCAGGGGTTCTGTTCTAATACCTGACTATGGCTTTTTTATCTTGACGGAGCAACACAGTTGTGGAAAATATATGTGTTCAAGTGCCATCAAAAATTTGCCAATCCTCTCTGTACCTTGGTTAATAAATCTAGTTGTCACTTTCTTCCTCTGTGGAAAAGCAAATAACAGGGGTTGAAATGTGTGCAGGAAAATGGTCTATCAAGCTATCATCTGTGGAACTGCTACACTTATAATATGAAGCTTTGCCAATTACACTCATTATGCAAATGAATGCACACATTATTTCAAACACCCTGCTGCAGTGTTGATTAATTAAATTATCAGAGTGGAACAATTTCAGCTAAGATGATGCCAAGTTTCAGATCTCACTACTCTTATGCACAATCACAGCACGTTGGAGCTCAAGAGCATCAGGAACTCAAGAGGCCTTGAGAAAGAAAAAAGGTTGGACCTCAACATTAGTTGAGTGCTGTGGAGGTACTCACAGACCATTCTGGCAAGCCAGAAAACAGAAACTCAGAAAAAGGTGGTGTCTTGGGCAGGGTCACTCCGAAGACCCAGCTAGGACTGCCAGAACCTCACGTTATACCAAAAGCACAGTGATATCCTTTTAAAGCAAAACTACGTCCTCAGAGTGATGAGCTGCTAGTCCCTAAATGGTTCACATGAGAGGCAGGAATGTGCCCACTGTCATAAAAGGGGTTCTACATAGCATCTTCTTAGCATCTTAGCAAATCTCAGCCACTGCATTACAAAATGAGGCACTTTTTCCCATTTGGGAAACCCTAAATGCTATGGTTGAAATTTAATTACCTACAGTACCTCACAAGATAGTACCTATGAGGTTTTTTGATAGGATAACAAAATACCACCTATGAAAGACCTTGCAAATCAGCTAAGCACTCCTCTGTGAGAGATCAAAAAGATGCGATGCCCTTTCCCAGGAGAGGTTTGAAGCGGAGCCTGGGAGAGGCAGCCCGGAGGGGGCTGCAGGGGCAGCATCCCGGCCCTGCGCCGGCACGGGGAGCTGTGCCGCCCCTCCACACCTCCAGGTGGCACCTCAGCCTCGCTTATCCTCTGGAGTGGACTTGCAAGAACAGCTAATAGCCGTATTTTTTTGGTAGAAAAGGTCTCTTCTCCCAGACATCCTCCCTCACTCCCAAAAAGGCAGTCTGGGATACTTCTATCTATATCTCCCCTTTTTACTTCCCCTTTTGCCCTCTGTTCAAGAAGATGCTATAAAATTGTAGGTTTTCCTATACCAAACTGTTGCTTGGCATTCTAAATGGATCTCAGTCTTCTCCATTTTGTCTGTGTCACATTCCACCTCTAAATTACCAACTTTCAGAAGTGCTAATTAGCTGGGCAACAATTATGATGACAAGTGCGGCAACCACCTCTGACCACTATTAGCAATATTTGGTATTTTCTGTTGTGTAAATCTGTCTTACATAGTTACAATTCTGCAAAATGTTCATAATTTTGGCCCAAATTCTCTACAGCAGTTGTTGTATCAGGCTGAGGGTCCAACATACAGCCCCATGGCCTCATCACTTCCAAGAACAACATGAGGGGTTTTGCAGCACCAGCAGGACCCATATGAGCACTTCCACAAACTGCTCTCAGGTCCTATATTTGGGAGCAAAGATCTGTCCTGTGGTCCCACCGGTCTGTCAGGGATGGTGATCCTTCAGAAAATCACCCGCTCTCATCCAGGTTAAAAACATTCAAACCACCCCAAAATAGCACATGTTTAGGCTTGTGGGACCTCAGAGGCTGCATTTCTCTTCCTTTCTTAGCACTGGGCCCCTCTTGTGTTTTTCTCTTAGGGGACAGACCTGATGTTGGACATCCCCACTGCTGGCTGCTGTGGCATGCTTGGACTGGGCACTTCATCCCTGGAGGCTACTGTCCAGGATGGGCAGTGGCCTGGGAAGGGTCCTCGGTGCACAAGAGATAATACATGAGGAGAGGCTGCAAGTAGTATCAGCAAGGACAGGGGATGGGTTTTGCCTGGGCAGGGAACCCCCAGGGAGCTGGAGAGTGAGGTAAAGTAAGGTACAAGGTGGAGGAAGAGGGAGGCTGATGGGAGAAAAACTGGGAGCAAAGGAAGAAACGTGACTGCAATGAAAACTGTAAACCCTGAGAGAAGGTGTGGGTATAGCTGCTGAGGGAGGAATCTCTGCTGAGCTGACTCTGGGAGAGCAAAAAGCCTTGGTGGGAGGGAGCCTGGGGCAGGGACGTGGCATCCCAAGAAGTAGGAGACTGCATCAGTAGAGGCTGACACTGGGGCTGAGGGTGGGATGGGCACCCTGGCAGCAATTATCTCACTGAGCTGGGAATAGGTCCATCCTCTGCTGTCAGCAAAGACCTTGCAATCCGCCTGTCCCCTGTCTTCATAGCGCTTGTTTTCGCAGCCAAAAGAAACACCTCTCCCACCCAGCCCTCCCTTTGCTACTCCTACTGAAATCTGGAAGGTGCAAATAAGACTCCTAACCTCAAACAGATGTCACGTGATGGCAGTTCTGGTTTTGTTTCCCCTAAAGAAGCAAAATGATTAAAAATATCATGTGTGTAGATACATAAAGACATCGACTACCTTAAAAGAATACGAGCGTTTCACACCCATGCATATGAGACAAACAGGCAAATAAAAGAAGAAAAAGGCAAATAAAATTGTCCATGACTTTACTTCTGCTGCCTTGCAATATAATCTTTCATTATGTGATTGCACGCTATTTTTCCCATAGGATGCCTGCTTCATTTAGTGCACAAGATGCTGCTCTGGATGTGAGTCAAGGCTCCGACATGGGAACCACCCCACCTTTTGCACAGGTTGGAATATCTCTAGCAAGTGACCATGATGAAAGGCACTGAGCAGAGCAGATGTGGGGAAAGTGGCTTCTCTGACTCCTTCAGCTGCAAAGCCTCGTGCCACACTTTCCACAGAGAGAGACTCATCTCATGCACACTGGCTGCGTAGGAGTCCTGTCTGGTCTAAATGACTCATACAGGCCCTCTGTCAGTGTGCAGGCAGGCACTGAACACTATTGATCAGAACTGATCAGTAACTAATGGCTGAACTCAGCCATGGACACTCTAAGAACACCTCAAAATACTCACTGAGTGTATCCAGGACACTGATGGAACTACAGTAACTTAAGAAAATGTGCAATGAGGCAAATTGGGTCTACAGGGCTAACCTCCAATCTGATCCCATTTAGAGTACTTGAATTTGGATGCTTAATGCAAGTTCCTGTTTCTCAAAGTATCATGCAGTAAGGACAGGTTGCATGAGTCCAGTCCTGTGACTCCAGCAGGTCTCTTATGCTTTAGGGATACACAGTCAGTTTTGGAGGCAATGGATAATCAGTGCCAATGGAGCATCTAGCCCAGTTAACCACTGCTCTTGTTTACCAGTGGAGCTCTGTTTTTTCATCCTTTCACTGGAAAATTGAAGGGACCTGCAAGACACCTTTGCACACAAGCCAAAACCTGCTTCTCCATAGTATGATGAGTGAATCAGCAGCCTTAGAAGAAAAAGTCTCAGTTGGGTCTTTTATCTTTCTGCTGGAAATAACTCAGGATTCAATTTCTGAGATGGTTGATGGTTGGTTCCAAGTCCTAAGGCAAGTATCCCTACTCAGAGAAGCACTTAACCATGTGAATACATGTCACTGTTCAGTCAGAAATTACTCCTTGGGTCATTTCTCTAGTATCACTTTCCAGGAATGAAAAGAACCCTTCTTCTGCTTTCGTTTTTTGGCAAAGAAGACATACGAGCATAGCAAAATTGAAGTCAATGGGCGTTAAGCACATGCTTGAATGCTTCCTTGAATTGGGAGCTCAATTTCTAATGTAGCAGTGATTTGTAGAAAGATACATGGAAACATGGAGGGATCTATTTTAAAGGTCAAACTTACTGCTCCCATCTTATTCTGCAGCACTGCTGAGGTTATAACTTGGTTGAAGGCTGCATGAAAACCACAGAAATGCAGTACAGATATGCCAGTCGTGACAATAAGTCTGGCCACAGCTGCTTTATCACAATATAACACAGCAGAGTTAGTGCCAGTTACTATAAAAGAGTCAACAATGCGTGACATGTTCTACTCAGGTTCGCCTCTGGGAACAGTGCCAGGCAGCGAGGGGAACATGACTCACACACACACACATGCACACTCAACTCTCCTGTTTTGCTTAATGTACAGTCACATTTTCTTGAAGGGGGTGGCAGGGGAAGTGTTTTGTTGTGGTGCTGCCAGGCACACAGCACACCCCTCCTGTGAGCCAACAGCGTCGGTGGGATGTGGGCAAGGCTCTGGCCCAGTGCCTGCCTCACGGCAGTGCATCCCTGTACCGGTCCTGTTTCTCACACCAGCAGAAACCGCAGGCTGCACTAGGTGGAAAAGAGTGTGTGGGGCACACACAGCCTGATGGGGTATTCACCTGGCAGTCAATCACTGCCACAGGAAGTGACAAGGACACCACCTGGGAAATTTCTCTGCTCTGCTGCTTGGATTGCTGAATGCTTTATGGCAGAGAGCATCTGAAGGAATGTGGTTTTATAAACTGGTAATGGAAACTGCACCCAGAAGGCAGAGTTGGGCTCTGACTACCCCAGAAAACCAGACAAATATGAAGGCTAAATGACAGGAGAGCTAGGAGCAATTTCCTTCCTAATCCAGTTATCCATAGCCAGGCTTTGGAATATCAAGAAGAAGAAGAAAATTGTTTTCCTCTCTGTGTACAAAAAAAAAAAAAAACAAGACAGAGTATAAACATTAACAGCACCTCCAAGAGGATGAAGCTTGCTTCATCCTTCTGTCTACCTGGCTGCAAGTCCCAGAAAGGTCTGCACTGTCAGGCAGCAGAATAGGTAATTCATCCCTTAAACAGTGAGTGAGCTGCAAGCAATCAGAGCCCTTTTAATGCACCTCTTGGTGCGCTGGGTTTGATCAGAACGTGGATGTGGCGAGGGCTGGAGCTGCAAGCCAACCTCTATAGGAAAAGTAGCGGTGCTCAGCTGCCTGCATGAGCCTCATTTTGAATGCCGTAAATATTAAGGAATGTGCTACTTCTTCCAACCTTTCAGTGCTCTGTTTCTGTGTGCACAGATGGGCGTTGGGAGACAGAAAGCCAAGTACAGCTAAGTGTACTGAAATGCTTTGCAGCTTTTTAAAATTTCTTCCAGCATCTGAATCTGTTTATCTAACCTTTTTTTCCCTCTCCTCCCTTTTCTTTCTCAGAGAATTGCTCCTACTGTGTGGATGAAATGCACCAAAATGCAAACAAGCAAAATATGGAGCTGAGTGACGTTGAATGCAAGTTGCTCCATTGCCAGATGTGAAAAGAACAAGCGGTTTGAAAACCATAATTTGTTTTAAAAAAAATATAATTTGGTACTTCTGAGAAATTTGATGATTTAATGAGCACAGATGGATGTGGGATGAATTTCTAGCAGACAAGTGTTTAATGTATCTGCTCAGATTATTCCAGGACTAAGCATTATCCTTCCTAGTGTATGAAGGTAATTAATATTTCCCATTATGGACATGAAAAAACCCGTACGATCAGTTAAGGAATGCAGATATACTAAGCTAATTCATAAATCAATTAAAGAATCTTGCCTGCTGTGTATAATTATGGTTACTTCAATTATAGCTTATATTCAGATTTAAGACTCAGGAATCAAAATACGTAAAATCAGAGTAAGTTCCTTATCACCACATATTGCAGCTGAAAGTATTTACTCAGTTTTAGCACTCTAAATCTATTTGCTCCTGATTCCAGCATAGCTAAGAGAATGCAGGTAACCTTTGTCTTTCTGATTCTATTCTGTCACTTAAAATAGTCATTAGTTAAATGTTTCCCTACCTGGATCACCCTAAAGTGGACTGAAAAATTTGTAGAGTATGGGACTAGCCCTGGCATATTAAATAATGTGTCTGGAGTTCTCTATAGTAAAGTTTTGGGAGCAGCATATTATCATCCAGTTCTGGAGACATCAGGGGCTGTACTCCCCAGCTTCTCTTCATGGTTACATTTAACCAAAGGTGTAGCCCACTGATTTAGTTACACTGGTGCTAAATCTGGTTTATATTGATTTAACTTTTCTTATAGCATTAATCTGAACTGATGTAGACCAAATTAAATGTGCCTAAATAGGGATTGGTTTTTTACTCCTTTTACTAAATTACTTTTTCATGGATTTTAAGGACAAGAGACTACTGTGACAGTCTGTTCTCACTAGCTTCATTACAATGCTGAAGGACTTGCTTGTATGTATTTCTGCTTCAAGTCTAACAGCTGCACCTGAATAAAAGCATCTCTTTTAGAAAAAAATGCCAAATCTAGTGTAAAAATATTCCCATGTCTGTCCTGACTGCAGTCTCTTACAGACTGTTACCATGCCGTTCCTACACTCTTTACCAGGTGTGCCAGAGCTCCCTGTGGCTCTCATTGCAAGTATATAGCTTTAAATCTTCCATTTTTCTTATGATACTTCTCTGAGTCCACTTCACTTTGCACCAGATTTGCCTCTTCTGAAATAATGCTGTTACTCTGTGTTCACCTGACTAGGAGTTGAATTAGCCCTGTACCAACAGATCTGCCCTTACCCATCACCCAGCTCCCACTTCAGTCCTCATTCTGCAACAGCAAATGTTTTATGTCAGCAGTTCAGGTTCAGGACCCCACTCTTGTTGGGCTGCATTACATACATTAATAACAATTTTCTAGTGATTTCTGCTGTAAAGTTAGATTTAATGCCAGTGAATCAATTTTCAACCCACTTAGTATCTGCAGGGTAGGTTGTGTACAGTTCACTCAGCAAGAGGTTTTATGGTAACAAACCAGATTCCTTAGAAAAGTTTAAGTATGTAATGGTGTCACTGTCACCTTCTCAACAGAATTCTGATCTGCATTCAGTAAAACACTGTATAAGGTATGGATGGTCCTGTAATGTTCCTTATTACACATCATCTGCTTCATGATCCCAACAGGATTTGGGGTCAGGTGCCTTGCCCAGTCCATTCCCTTCAGCCTCTTTCATACACTCAGAGCAAACTAGTTTCTTCGCAACTTCTGAGATGTTAATGTTATTTCAAAATTGTTTTAAATACCAGCTCAAGAGTGTTCCCTAAACACCTTTTTGAAAATTCATCAATGCTTTTGTAAAAAATATGTTTTCCTCAATCACCTTCTGAGTAGAAATAATTTCAACAGCACTGTAGACATGTATTATCTATTCCCTTCCCAGTCCTCAAGCTGTAGTCTTGCAGAAAACATGTTCCTGAAGCCAGTGTGACTCTGCACATTGAGACCCATCTCATTTCTGCAACCCTCAGCTCTTTTCTGATCAATTATCTCTCTCTCCACCTGCTTTTGTATTTTGGTATTTCTATTCTTCTTTTTTCAGGTTTGCTAAGTCAGTTACTCCAAGGTACCAAGGTGGCTGCTGAAATGGACTCCAGAATCACTGGTACATCCCTCTCTAGAAACCAGCTACATTTTTGGTAACAGGCCACTGAAGATGGCCGTATCTGTAAGTACTCTAACTAAGAAGAATTTGAAACAGCCTTTGGTATTGCAGAACAGGACATGTCCAGATAGCACATAATATGTCAAGTCCTTAAGTTAAAATACTGGAATCCCATTTAAAATGTGGCACTTGCCAACAGCATTTATACCATTTGGGCTGAGAAAGCACTGCTGTCTCCACATTTAGACCAGGGCTGGGGAGAGTCAGTGGCTCTTAAACACTTCTTTAAACCTGCACGGCGTACCAAATGACTTTCAATGGGCAGATGCGTGTAAGCCCTGTCTTCCTGAAAGACAGCTGAGCCACACACAGTAAATCCACAGAATCCAAAACTGCAACAACCCTTGAGCAAGTTAAACTTTCATCCCTCCTCCAATTGTCCCCTGTGGATGCAGGCAACCTCCAGAGAAACACAACTTACCTTTCCCGGGGCAAAGGCTTGGGCTCTGGCCGAATAGCTGCCATGGAAGAGAGGGGTGGCCTGGCAGGTGAAGGGATGGAAAAATTTAAATCCAAGGAGCCTGTTTTCCTGTGCAGAGGCTCCAGCCCCATGGCTCCTTGCATTTCACTCTCGATAGGGCAGGAGCCGGCTCTGCCGTGACTGGAGAGGGAGGACAGCTCAGGCCCCACGGCCCCTTGCAGAACTCCTTCAATGGCTGTCTGGGGGTCGTGCGTGGGGGACACAGATGGTGGGGAGCGTGACTTCTTTTTTGTTGATGCTCCTGCTAGAAGTTTCAACAGCCCGCTCTTCTTCTCCTTCTGCAAAGGAACCCAACAAAACACAGGCAGTGAGCAGACATACCAACTCCCTTTGCTTTCGCTTTGGAAAACCTCATTGTGTGAGGCAGGAAACCTCTCAAAACTGCCACAGAGGTGGATCCAGGAAGAACTTGAACTTTCTATAATAAAGATCCTATGAAAATCCCTCCCCATTGAAAAGGGCTTCAACTAATTCAGTAGAGTAAGGACCACACATACTGCAAAGATTATCCCCATTTTCAAATCTATACAGGCAGTGATCATGCACCTTTTGAAAGAAAGAGCGCACCTACACTGGTACAGCAGAGATACAAACTTCCCATGCAGAGAAGACAGCAAGCAGAGTGTTGCCCTCTCTCTTCAAGAAGAATCCTGTCCCTCAGTAGAGATACATCCCACAAGTAAGACATCAGTGCCCACGGCTAAAACCCTCTGCTGGGAAGCACAATGGGCTGAAGAGAGATTTCAGATCCAGCCCACTGCAAGAGAAGCATTCATCATTACTGCTTCTTTTAGTGCCTGATGCAGATTTACAGGAGGGAGAATGGAGGCATGAGAATCTGGTTTAACAGCTCTTTCCAGAACATCCTCCCCTTCACATCCTGCATCACACAGCAATGACTATTCGTGCCTCCCTCCCAGAAGTGGGTCACTTCCCCTCATGTGTTAAGGTAAAGGTATCACCTTGACGTTTGAAGACAGACCACAAAATTCACAATTGGCAATTGCAGTGGCAGTGCATGGGAGGTTTCAAACTTCTACAAGAATTTCTGACACAGAGAAATGAAAAGATGATAACAGCACCCTTACAATTAATGTGAAAAAAAAAGTTTAGCCTGTGTTCCTGAGGAAACACATCTGACCTTTTGGATTTTATAACAGTGTGAGAAATCCTCCAGCACATTTACCTCAAGCACACACAAATACCAAATACTGTGTCCTTCATCTTGAAAGTTTTTTGGCTAGAGGTTCATATGTAGAAACTGGACATCCTCTGGAATATGCTCCACAATGCTAGGTTAGAGTTGCAACCAGAAATGTTGTGCAGTAAATTTTTCCATTTTTTAAAAATGATACAAGAAGTTTTGCACAGGTCTATTAGATTTCTTCTTCTTCTTTTGTCAGAAGTGCAAGCCATTACCCAAACTATCTTCAGAGGCTCAGGGCTGTGAAGTTTAGATGTATTTGATAATTTGTTCAATAATGCAATCCCAGGGGATAAAATCAAACCCAGAAACGGCAAGACTTATGGAACAGAAACTCTCTCTATATATTCAAGTAGGAACACTCGTTGGAAATACAAGCCAGTAATTTATTTATTCTCTGTAGACAAAATGTCCCATGCAAGGTTTAAAATTATGCTCTTTTATGTTCTGACTGCTAAAGTAATTTCTCAAAGCAGCTTTAAAGAATAGAAAGGGGACAATAAAAGAAATATAAGCTTTTAGAAGATGCTTGGATTTACTACAGTAAATGTACTTGGAGTATCTGGTATTTCTGCTTCCAAAGTTCTTGTGTGTGCTCTTTTACTGTCACAGACTGGTAAGAAAACAGAAATACCCTTAGATGTCAAGACACAGAAGAGATAAAATGAAGCATCGTTGTTTTCACAGAGCCAAAGTCCACTGATTTTTGAAGAGCAGAGTCTGAACTGTGCATCCAGACGCTGGTCTCCTGCATACCACTGGTTATGTTTTAAAAGAGTGTTTCACACTTACAGGATTGAAAGGATCCATCCTGTCAAGATGTTCACCCAGGCAGAATCCACGGAACCTAAGGGAAGCTGGCCATATGGTACCATCAGGTCAAAAAAATTAAGTCAATTCCCCTGGAAACAACAGAAAATCAGACCAAATGCCCCTGATAAAGATCTTCTTTCCCTGATGGGAAGGGACCGTATGGAAAGTGCGCATTCTGGAATTCACCTGAAACAGCAGAAAAAATGCTCCAGCGAGTTTTTCTCTCATTGTCTAATTAAGAAATATTGTTGCTGTCATGGTTATATAAAATTTTAAAGCTCTTAATGAAATTGCTAAACTCTTCTTTGGCTGTGGCACACTGAAACATCAGCTCTAATAATCCCAGCATCCTGTGTCAATATGCATTTGAGGGTGTCCAAAGGTCGGTGACAGAATACAATTGCCATTGTGAGGCTCTGGAGAAACGGCTATTGTGCAGCAGTGAGCACTCTGAGGCTCTTTAAATGGCAGGCTTGCAAATGCAAAGTAACTATGTGAACTAAAGCCCTGTTTAACGAACATTTAATATTCCTATGTGGTAGCAGCTTTCCTAATTTTTGCTTCTAATTTAAATACCTTGGCAAATTTTCATTAGAAAAACCTTGTGCAACTTAGACCATTTAAGGCACAGAAGCAAAAATATTTGGAATGAAGGAGGTGCATATACTCACACCCATCTACAGGTTAAAAAGCAGATGAGTCTGACAGTCATTCAGTTTTATTTACAAGAACAGCTTCCACTCTACAGGGTTAGCCCTGGCATAAATTTCTACTCTTAAGCTACTATCTCTTAGAAAACAGAAAGCTATAACGAACTTGCTCATCTATCCTTTGTTCTACTTCAATAAAAGAAAAAATAAAGAAATTATTTTTAGCCCCCCTTGAGCATTTTACTAAACTTTTGTAACTAAGATCTGTGGTCTTGGAAAAGAGAAGATGACTTAACTCAATTGCTAGCCTAGTCAAAACCTGACCAATACCATCCTTCAAGTCGTGGCCTCGGGCAAGATATTTAGAGGTGACCTGATACCAACCACTTTGTGTGTGTGGAG
>VXBQ01014398.1:1429253-1448336 GCA_013400175.1 Phainopepla nitens | reverse complement strand
CTCCCTTTGAGTCTGGCTCTCAGCCTTCTGGTATCACGTGGCCAGATGCTCTGCTGACGCTGCTCAGAGCATTTCCAGCAAAAGGACTGATAATTTACTGTGATGTCTGTCATGAGAAACAGATTGGGTCTGAACCTTCTGTGATCAGCAGTTCAACCTAAACCATTACATGCCTCCCTCTGTCTACAAAATGGGACTCCTCCTTGTGCTGTGGGAATTAGAGATTCTAGTGTTACAAAGCTCTACATTTCTTTGGGATCAACCAGCCCTTTTCCATGGTTTTAATAGTAAAAAAAAAAAAAAAAAGGGAATGGGATCTTAGTATGCAGTCCCAGTAGTGATTTATTGCAAATGTCCAAGTATTATGAATTCATTTAATATTTAGTGTAATAGCAGCCATCCTTCACAGGAAATTAATATTTATATGTCTATTCAAGACAGTCCTTCAGCAGTTTCACTGTAAATCAATGAAGCATTAATGGGCATAAATGCTGTAGAGAAATCTACACCAATTGGTTATAGACTGTGTTGCTTTTGAAAAGAGATAAGAAGTTTACAGGGGACATATCTGATGACTTTCAGAAATGTTTCTGAATTTAAAAAAAAAGATAGTTTACCTTTTTTTCCATTCACAGATGGTTGTTTCATTGTTTTCTAGGAAATCTGTAATCTACTGAAACAGCTGTGTAATTATTGAGTTTTCTTTGTCTAGTAGCTACATTTCCAATTGACTGCAAACTGTGTTTGACATCCCTGCCCCCTGAATCTGCCAAGGTCAGACCTTCACATCTGCGTTGATGGATGGATTCATAGTGTGGACAGCACTTCTCCCATCTCCTGGTTACTGCCCACACGTTTATATGAATTTAAATCATCACCTTTGTGTTGCCCAGGTTTTATTCTAGGACGTTCAGAGTCAAAACTTCCAAACCATTAATTACAAAAGGATTCAAAGGAAATCAAAAGAACAAAATTAGCCCTTACAAATAAATTCTAGGCTGTTTCTAGTTAAGAAAAAAAATGGACTGGGAACACAGACAGTATAGATAACTCAGAATTTTTTCTCTGGCACAGCTGACAGTGGAGGCTCTGTTCCTATGGTGTAGCATGAAGGAATCTCAGAGGAAATCTGCCCCTAGCAGCACAGGGATGGGATGGGCAGCACTTCTGTGACCCTGCAGCATACCCTTAGGGAAGCCAGCATTTGGACAGGTGTAAGTTCCTCTCAATAAGCCACTGTGAGAATGTTTGGAAAAGTGAGTACTGTCTGAGTTTAAGAACTCACGACAGATTAAAACAAAATTAAAGTCTGAGATATGTAAATGTTGAAATATTTTGCTTCACAGTAATTGGGGATGATTTTTCCCCTCATTAATAACTCACTTGAAGATAATAACTAGCTCTTCTTTCAGCTTCAGAGATGAGATGAGCACAGAATGCAGCTACTTCATTGATGACTGAGTGATAACGGAGTCCCCTGTCTGCAAAGCAATAATCATGCCATAATCTAAATACCTATTACATGTACTGGCTATATTAATAAAGATATATTTTTCAAACCACTCAAATATACAGATCATTCTGGTTTAGTTTTCTTCCTCTGCAGCTTAATTTTCTACCTATCCAGGTTCATTAAACAAATGAGGAAATCTTACTGCAGCTGATAGGAAAGCTGTCTCTCTCTAGTCATTGAAATGAGGTAATTTCTCATGCAACACCAGTTACATCAATAGATAAGAGAGCCAGAGGGAGAAGAAGAGGTTTCATTTAAAAATGAAGGAAAAAGAAACAACATTGCTTAAATGCTGCCCTGAGCCCTATGAGGGCTCAAATGCCCTCACAAATCAGGAACTCATCTATCAGTCAGTACCCCCAAACCACCACTTTTATTGCTTGTTTAACTTGGTCAGTGCCTGCTTGAGTAAATATAAGTTAGTGGCTGGAGAAAGTGCATTTTTATTCTGATTCCAGTGCAGCTTCCGGTGATTGATGCTTGCATTGAAACAGTAGGTCATATTTTGGATTATGTCTCTGAGGAAAAAAGCTATCTGGGTTTTTAAAATGTGTAAAACTATATGATTTGAGATTCTGATAATCATTCAAAAAGTCCTTCCAAAACCACCCCAAACCAGTATCATCTCAGAGGGAATATCTTTCAGGTCTGGAATATCTTTGGATATGTATTTATCATGTGCAATTTGCCACTATGTCTCATGAGGCATTGATGACATACTGAACAAGACAACAGCAATTACTTAGTACATAATTTCTTCTGAGTTTAGGGAAAGACTAGTCTGGTATCATATATCGTATGGAAATACTTGCCAAAGATTTAGTTTTTAATGAAAACAACTGCTCCTGGCCACAAGTCTATCATTATAATCCCACTATACATGTTACTTGCCAAGAAACAAAAAGGATTTTAGGGTCACAGTATCTTTAGCTTTTAAATTCCAGTGACAGTAACATGCATACAGATGTGCACAAAGTATTATATTTGTTTATTAATTATTTGAAGATCGATACTATTAAAAACTGGGGAAAATAAGTAAAATGTCTTGCTAGACCTGACTGGGAATTTTAAATGTTTTAAAAACAAAACTGAGAATAAGAAATTAGTGTTCAGGTCCCAATACAGCAAAGCACATAGGCACTTCATCATGAGCTCTTGTTGAACCGAGGCCGATGCAAGGCTCTAGAGACTACAAAAAGAGATAAAGAGGGAATCTAAAAATATATTTCAATATTCAATTTAGATGGAATATTAGATCTTTCAAACACTGGAGCAAAGTTAAAGGCTAGCTCAAAGGAGGAAAAAACCAAACAAACAACTGAAGAGGGAGCAGGGAGTCTCAGCTATCGTTAAGCTGCCTGGAGGCTGCCGGATTCAAAAGAGGCAGAGAGTCAAAGAGACTCTAACAGGGTTAATGGTGAATGAGGGACAGCTGAATGAGGGACAGATGACCTGCTCCACTGATACTGCAGCAGTTTTAGCGCTGCTTCTTCTCAGGAACAGCTGAAACGCAGCACAGGGAGATGAAAACTTGTGCTGTGATGAAGTAACTCAAAGTTGTGTACAGATAAACCGAAATGCAAGAACACCACCAAAGAAGTGATGAAACCATCGTTCTCAAGAAGACCGTGTAACATTTCCACCTACTTCCAAGCAGCCACCCTCTCTACAACTAAGGTCAGATGGATGTGTTTTAGTCCTCATTTTAGTCCACCTCTTCCTTTGAAGTGTGAGCAACCTCTTTAGTACACAGGAGAAAGGAGTAGGCCTGATATCCTGGTAAATTTGACATTCAGCTTCTTTCTTTGCTCAGCAATCCACTGGATTTAAATTATCCTACAGCACAAAGCACTGAGATCTCCCCTCTCTGCTCCAGTCTCCTGCCCACCACAATGCCTACAACAGAGAGGCATAAAGTATCTCCTTTGGGCATGCTTGGAAAGCAGAAAACTGACAAGAAATACTGACCTACATAATCCCTTCCTGTGCAGACAGTACTTGGGAAATAGATTGGTTTTTTCCCACAGTACAGGAATTAGGGGGAACCTAAATGAGATTATCAGGCAAATGGCTGAAAAGAAAAAACTGGAAGCACTTTTTCACACAACACATAATTAAATGGAGACCTCATGCTCATAGTATTGTGGAAGCCAAAAGTATGAAGAGGTTCAAAGGGGATTAGACAAATTAATGGAGAACAGACCTAGCAAGGGCTATTAAAACAGTGGTATGAATCCGAACTCTGCTTCAGTAAATCCCAACAGGTAAATGAAACAGTACTTAGAGCATACACAGGGTAACTCCACCTTGCTGTAAAGAGACTGTAAAAACAGCAGCATTCTCAGAATTATTGCTATGGTAAAAAATTTAGGTATTTTGGCAAAAGCTTAGGAAACAGGACAAAACCAGGAACGAGCTCTCCCCTGTGCCCTCTCAGCTTTGGGAAATCAGCTGTTCAGAGACTTCCTCAGCTGCAAGGGTCTGAGAGAGGGCAAAAGGCAGCCATCAGGATGCAGTGTCAGCCAAGGAAGAGACACAAAGGGGTGGGAACCACAACCCCAGAGCACTTTCACAGCCCTGCAACTGCCAGTTGGATTCCTCAGCTCCATCTCTGCTGTGCAAACCACAGATCAAGGGCTGCTGCAGTCACACTGCACCAAGGAGCCACAAAAGTACCAGTGACAGGGCTGACAAGGCAGTATTCCTTCTTGGATACCACGTTGCTTCCTAACCTGACATTGCACTGCCTTTGTACACATCAAGGGCTTCCTTGCAGCTGCCATGGGGGTCTCCTACACTGTGATACACTGGGTCTTGAGGACCTAACCTAATCTGAAGCCTAGAAATGTTACACCTTTGTTTTAATATAAATCAGAGTGCCTACATGATTTAGGCAACTGTGGTAGACTAACTGTACTTTCTAGAGAATTGAAGCAGAACACCTGGACAGACCACAAGGGTTCCTGTGAAACCTTAGGCTCATTTACTCAAACTAGAGGATAATCTATCACAGCTTGACTGACAGCACAGGATTCTGAAATGAGAAAAAGGTGTACAAATAAATTAATTGCTAGATGAACTACTTCAAATTAATCTTTCTAAATAAGATGATTTAGGCTGACTGGTTAGTTTGCTGCTCCTTGTCTCTCATAAGGAAGTGAAAACGATTTATCAGTCCTGGGAAGCGTTGGGAGCAACACTCACATTTTGCAGAAAGCCAGAGCAACCTCACTCACTGAACACCTGAATGAAAGAGAATCAATGACAGAAGTTACAAAGTACTTCGACATACTTTAGCCTTACACGTAGTTGGCTCTGGCTCTACCCATTCATGAGGGATAGATTTTGTTTCAGAAGTAAATAGTTAAAATTGCTTGGCCTTCCTTTGTAATCTTGTTAAATGACAGGCAAGTGACACTTGTACTTTTATGGAAAGCAGAAACATGAGAGTAAATGGTTTGGATTAGTGGAGGCTATCTTGTGCTTTATCCCTGATGTATCTATTCCTGCTTGGTCGATCTTGTTCCAGCAGCTGTGCCACCTCAGGCTGTAATTTCAGCACTTCCAACAAACTACACGGTATTGGGCTGGCCTGCACTCAGAGGGAAGACTGCTTGTGGAAAAATCAGGTATCACAGAGGTATATTCTCCTCTCAAAATCAAATTCCCATTGGAAGAAAAAAAAAAGATTTGTCAGTGGACAGTACAAAATTGCCAGAATTTGTGTGTATACTCATTACGATGAAATAATTCCTTCCAAGGATTAAACAGCTCCTAGAAGATGCATTTAGCTGGAGACAGAGGAGTCAGCTCAGACTGACAGAATACATCACATTTGCATGGACTGCGGCCTAGAGGGGATCAAAGCAGAAGTTCCTCTTGCTTGTATTTCTGAAAATTATCCAGGCTTTGCACTGCTGCTGGGGAAGCCTGGACTGAGTGAGGGACAGGAATGAGAGGGGCCCTGATTGTCCTCAGATGGTCTGACATTTTAGAAGCAGGTCCCCGACACCATCAAAGCCACAAGCATGCAAATTTTGCACTCTCTGAAGGCTGACCTCCAGTTTTGGCAGCTATCACAGCATCAAATCTGAGCATTCCCCAAAAGTTTCTGATTTATTTCAACGCATCAGGCCTTGTCCTTACTCCCTCCTACCATCAAGACAGCATATCTCAAACAAAGCAAGTGATATGACTAATGTGCTCAAGCTGATGGCTTCTTTTCTGGGTGTAAGAGAAGCTCAGTCTCTGAGCACACAGGGGCACACAGGGAGTCACAGGTGCTCTTTTTCCATGGGTATCACAAGCCCTGCTGGGATGTCTCTTGCACAGGGACAGAACTGTTGTCCTGCACACTGATGTGTGATCAATTACTGAAGTGCATAAGCTTTGCAGGCAAAGCAGCTGAAGTTTCTGTAACCTCCCCTGTCAGCTGTGCTACAGGCATTTTCACTCCTACTGTATTTCCAAGCAGGCCTGTGAACTACTCCTAGGACACACTTAGATGGCTGAAGTAGTTTTCTCTCATGAAGATCAATTGATCAAGTATACTCTTCAAGAAATGAAGAAAGAAACTCAGAATAATTTAAAAGTATTGCAAAGAAAGTGGCTGTCAGTGTCAGATGAAGGACCAGGCATGTAAACGACAATTTCTTTAGTAAAGTCACCAAGGAACTGTCACTTTCCAAATTCCACAACACTTGGGTTGTAATTACTCGAGAGCTTTGCCACAGCAAAAAGCTTGCTTTCTCAAGTCCTGGCAGCATATGTCATAAGAGCAGCCTCTCCTCAGCAAAAACTAGTATTTCATCTTTTTTTCTAGTCTCATTTTTTTCTGCTTAAAAAACCAAAAACAACCCCACCACCCCCCATTTTCTTAAAATACCTTATACTAAAGACAGGTCTTTAGGAATATAAAATTCCTCTTTGTTAAATTAAATGCAGAGCAAGAAGGGTCAGCAGTAAGAAACAGAGCTAATCAAAGGGAATAACTAGGGCATAAGCAGGGAAGGGGAACCAAAAGCACTGCAGCGTTTTTTTTCACTTTTGTACTAACCTTGGTTTTACTTTGCTATCCTGTCCCTCCATTCCACCTTCCCTTCATTTGTCTGTTTAGCCCTCTTCTTTTTCCCTGCCACATGACCTGCAGATATGACCATGTAAAGAAATGCAACTGTTACACTGATTTAACTAATTATATCTTGTCATGTGTGCTACCCAAGCCAATGCTCTCCACTGCCTCATTCTATCCCAGCTGTGAGACAAACCACGTTAGCTCAAATGGCAGGCTTAAAGTGATTTGGGTAACCCAAGATGTGTGAGGATATGCTTTATGCCAGAGCTGACAGTAGAGTAATATCAGTGATGCAGCCAGTGAGAAACATCTCACATAGGCTACACACAGACTCACATCTGTAACCTCAAGTGCTCTCTGAACACAAATTTGTTGCATGTCTGGATTGTGCTATGCAATAAGGCAGTGACATCTGGTTGGTGTTTTCATTTGCAACTACTGCAGAAATAATTACCAGTGACAGCACATACACAGCATATTCCTCTTCGCTCTGCCAGCTAGTTGACTGATGCAGAAGAGGCCAGTGTGACCTGAAATAAATGGTGAATCCTGCCAACCAATGGAAAGAAATAGTCAATTTTTACACATAAGCTGGAAATGCTTCTGTGAAGATGCTGGGCAAATATATCTCACATCTGAAAAGGATGGAAACTATATAAGGATAAAATCACCACTGCACTGGAGCAGAAATGACAGCTTTGTCATACCATCTCTGAGCCTGCCTACCACAGATGAAGATGAAAAATCCTTTACACAAGTCAGAAAATGGTGCAAAACTGCAGGGGGTGATGGACAGACTGGCAGGCTTTCTTATTTTCATTTTAGCAAAACAGAATGGGCAAACATTAACTTAGAATTGTCCCACCCTCCATTTGATCCTGGTTGATGGAATGTCTCTGCCTATAAAGATAACAGAATTAGTAGCCCATCAGTTAAGCAATCACGACTTCTATTCAAGGTCCTGTGCTATGATTACTTTGCTGTATCTGACAATCTTACCAGAGCAGAGTAGGCAATATGATGAATATCTCGAAAGTTTGTTCTTTCAACTTCTTCCTGGCAGAACAGCAGTGTGTCTGTTTGAGAAGCCCTTTTCAGGCTCCCTTTTTAAAATTCAGCAGTATTCATGCAAGAATTCCAACTACAGATAACCAGATGCTACCAGTTGCTTTGCAATGTTTTCCAGTTAATGATTTTCTGTCAAACCACGAGGACATTTCAAGTATCTACCATCAGGCCTTGTCTTATACCCAGTGCTAGTCAATCTTTCCATTAATTACTTGCTGCGTGAGCTAGTGAGTGTACTTCTAAAACCAGCAGTGGGTACTGAGGTGACTGAGTCCACAAGCACTGTCCTGGTTTTACCTGGGACAGAGTTAATTTTCTTCACAGTACCTTGTATGGTGCTATATTTTGGATTTGCGACCACACAATGTAACAACACACCCTGTTTTAGTAAGCAAGCAGCCCCTGCACGTTGTTAAGGCCTTTTCTGCCTCTCACCCACCCCATAAACAAGGGGGCTGGGGGTGCACAAGGAGTTGGGAAGGGATACAGCCAGGACAGCTGACCCTAAGTGACCAAGGGGATATACCAGACTATGTGGTGTCATGCTCAGCAGTTGAAAGCCTGTGGAAGAGGTAGGAAGTGGGGCACATTCAGGGTGATGGTGTTTGTCATCCCAAGTCACCATTACTGTAACAGAGCTGAAGACCTGCCTGCCAGTGGGAAATGGTGAGTGAATTCCTTGTTTTTCTTTGCTTATGTGCCCAGTTTTTGCTTTACCTATTGAAGTGTCTTTATCTCATTCCATGGGTTTTCTCACTTTCACCGATTCTTTCACCCCTCCCACTGTGGCAGGGAGCGAGCGAGTGGCTCTGTAAGTCTAAGCTGCCTGCCAGGGTTAATCCACAACCTAAAATGGAGAAAGTATCCCAAATCACCATAATGAAATCTGCAAAGACAAGCATGATATGCAACTGTTAGGAATGAGAAATCAAATGCACAGCTGCAATATGAGGAGTGACTAGCCAGCCAGCAGCTCTGCAAAGGCACGTAGAAGTTACACTGGGCCACAAACTGGGAGTGAGTCAGGATGCTGCTGTGAAAAGACAAGCTTTATCTGTAAACAACTTATATACAAGTAATGGAAAGTGCTTATTCCACCCTAATTTGCACTAAAACAAGATCTTGGCACAACTCCACTCTGGGACACTTCTCTTCAAGACTCCAGCAAGCTGAAGACTGCTCAGAGGAGAGATGGAAGTGTAATCAGAGGTCTAGAAAACATTACTGTGAAGAAAGGCTAGGAACTGGTCCCAGTGAGGTTGAAAAAATAGAATTCTCAAGGACTAAACACATTATTAGTTCTCTAACATGTGAAAGGCTGTCAAAAGAAAGCCGATCAGCAGTTCCATCTGCAGCAAGACATGAAGAAGCAAGACTGAATTATAACCATAAAGGATTTGTGAGGAATAGTAGGGAATAATTTTCTGACCTGAGGAATATGAAAGGACGGGAATGGATTATTCAGGGAAGCAGTGGAATTGTCTTAATGGAACAACTTCAAGAAAAGTTAGACATCTGTGGTGGGTAGCTGGCATCCACCTGACCTTCTCACAGCTGATGAATGGAAATCCATTCCAGGCTTTGGGGCCACCATGCTTACTACCTCTCCTGTGCCACTGTTTCTGCTGGCCAGTTGTATCTCTCAGCCAGGTTCATTCTAAGTCTGCCAACTAACCAGTATCTGCCTTAGATGTAAAACCGGTCCAGAAAAATTTTAAAAGCTGGAAAATCAGTTCCCTCTTTTATGTCCTGATCAAAGCCTAGCTCATGCATTTCCCTTGCCACAGCAGGCACCACTGTGTTCTAGGATCTGCCTGTCTGACCTCCCCCTTTTTCTGTCTCAAAACTAAAGATATGAAAAATAACATGACACTGTACAGGAGGGAATGGAGATCTCTGAGGTCATAAAAAACCCCACCTAGTTCCATTAAAAAATATACTAGTTTTGGACTGATCATGAATTGGGACAAAAAACAGCACAGGAAATCTACTTTACTGCAAAATAAGTTGGCCATGGACTTGCATTAAATTACTTCTTCTCTCCCAGAGGCACCTGATGATGAAGCCCAATGCCAGTCTGCTTTTAGTGTGCTGAATACAGGGATCTGGGACTGAAGGTTAGTATTGCAGCTTCTGTAGTCTTAACTTACAGAAGCATGTCAGTGAATATGAACCAAATAAAATATATGCAAAAAAAGGCAAAGCAACAGGTTGAGTTCTGCCTTTATAATAAACAGCTTTTTAGAAGGTTGACTGCTTGACACACTATATTAATTGATTACAGGCAGCCTGCAGATGTAGTGTCAGAAAAGTGACTTTTGAATGGTGTACTTTTTGAATTCCTGAGACTGATCTTTTCTCCAGCCGGCAAAATAGTAACATTTTTTTTCAGTCCTTCAGAGATGAGCACTGACTCCATGTCTTCACATGGTCCAAAGAGAATTACTAGATGCTTGAGACATTCAGTTGAAAAAAATAACAACTCAGACTGATTCTAAAGTGGCTTTACTATTTGGCAAAAGAAAGACCGAGGGCTTGTAAATTTTTATGCTGCTTCTGCAATATGAATAATAAACAAAAGTGTACAAAATAAGATAAATATCACTTTGCTATAACTCAGTTATGCCCTCGAGTTACATAACAAAAATAGAAACATGCCACAGATATTTGTTGACTGTTTTAACATGCTATTCCTAGAGTATTGATGTTTTGTCAGAAACTGCAATTTCTTTCAGCTTACATCATTCTTCTAGCAGAGCTTGCTGAAAGATTTCTGCATAGATATTTTAACCCACCTAGGTAAAAGAAACATGGGCACTGAAAAGTTGATTAGAGACAATTTTCACATGAAAGTTCAGGCTTTGTCTCCATAAAAAAACTGCATTGGCACTTTAAATTCTTGTAGCTCAGTGAGTAATCTCTGTTTCCTCTTAGTTTAAGACTTACTGGCTTGTGAATTCACAGTTGGAAAACCACTGAAGAAAACAAATGAGTCCTGAATGTACGGGATGCCAAGATGCCACCAGCTCTGACACACTGCAAGCTGTTTCATTGTTTTCAAGGCATCCAGCTTCCTACTCTGTTTTTCTGCTGGCATGGTTTCATCCTGCATGTCTTCCTTCCTAGGAGTGGTGGGGTAGTGTCAGCTCATGCCAGCTCTGTGCGTTACTGCTTCAGGCAGAAAGGAGAACTACGGAGACAAGAAGAGTGTTCAAACTCTGGGTTTTTTAACCCATGCATGGGGACTGGGAGCTTGATGTCACGAGGGAATGAGAGCTCAAAAGATGTTCTTCAGGAACAGAGCAGGGAGAGGGCAGAAGCCATGAGAGGATGCTCAGCTGCAGAGCTGTGTGGTCTGGGGTGAGGACTGGCCCCTGTGATCCCGCAACAGGCGGAATGTGTCAATGTCTTCCATTGATAGCACAAGAGCACTTACATTTCACCCAACTAATCCAAGGACATACTTGCCATCCCCACCCACAGCCTGGCCCCATCCAGCCATCTGGTCCTGCATGATTTCTTCTGCAGGCAGGGGAATGCCATGGGAACGCCAGTGCCGGGATGCTCACACGCAGACACACACTCGCGCACACATACGCCTCCAGCCTTCTGCTTCCAGTGCTCCCTTGCATGCTCTTTCTTTTGTCAGTTCTACTTTCTTCCTCAAGCCGTGCTAAGGATTTAGCAAAAGCTCGTGGGTCCTCTGAGCTATAAAATTAGGTCTCTACAGGTGCCAGGAGAATTCTGTGCCTTGGCATCCAAACAGCTTCATCTCCAGTTAGTAGATAAACTGAATTTCCTCTTGAAGTTAAAGCACTCTCCATCTTCTCTTCCCCAGGATCCTCTTCCCTTAAGGCCGTAGAATGCAGCACAGAACCACTCGAAAGAGTGTTAGAGAAATCCACTGTGGACACTTGAGAAATCCTGTGACAGCACTGTGAGGCAGATAAGCAGAGGCGGGGGGAGAGGAGAGAAAAAAGGAATAGCTTTCGGAGACTGCCTGGCAGCAAAGTCAGCGCCTGAAATATCTGTGGGGAGTTTGAAAGCATTTCCTAACATCAAAAATGTGAAGAAGAAAAAGAAATTTTGATCAATGACTTATTGCCCTTGATCTAAGCAAAAGAATCCCAGCCAGTCAGAAATAACTGAAATCTGTTTTATTGTAAAGCTTAAGTTTTCTATGTTTTGACAGCTGGGGCTCATGCTTTTGGCTGGGTAATTTGCCAGCCTTAAAATATTCATCACTGAGTTGCCAGGTTTTTGTCCTTTCAAACTGAGCTCTAACGATGAAGGAGAAGGTGCTGGAGAGATTTTAAGCATGAGTTTTCTGCCCTAAAACAGAACTTTGTGGCCCAAGTTCACATGACCAGAAAAAGAGGTTTCCACTCCCTGTCCAAGTTTCTGGTGAATCACTTGCGGGTCACTGAGCCAAGATTCACATTCGGGAGCATGGGAAGCAGCGGCTCATTTGTGATGAAGACAGCCCCCTTGCCTTTGCTGAGAGGAAATGGATTAACAGTATGTATTCTGTTCACCAATCTTGAGAGAACTGAACTAAAATATTCCAGAATAAGGCATCCTTACCAGGAAACAAACTGGAACACATTACACTGAAAAGTCATAGCTGATTCTGAAAATGATCAGTGAAATGCTAGTGTTGGTGGCTCCTGGATCATTCAGATGTCTTACAGAGTACTCAGGAAAATTAGTGTCACAGAATTTATTCTTTTTTGATACAAACCTTTAGATTACTATTCCAATGTTGCTCCCTCTTAATGCATCCTATGCTTGTTCTAAGAATTCAAGTCAAGCTCTTCTGGTCTTGTGAAACTTTTTTGTTGTTATGTCTTGCACTGTTTTCATTTAATCACTTGGTAGTTATTGTTCCATTTCACACCTGTGCAACTTAGTGGGCTTTCTTAGTTGAACATAAGGGAAATTATTTTCCCCAAATTGAAAAATGTTAAATAATTTCATATCTGCTAGGAAGCCTGAATTCCTCTTCCAGAAACTCAGGGTTAGCCTTATTGACTTGGTATCTGAAAAGATTGCTTGCATGAACTCTGTCCTTAGCTTCCTCTACTCATCACAGGTGACCACTATTTTTGTCACATCATTTTATATCTACAAAGTCCTTGCAAGTGCTCTGCAGTTCATTTTTGAGACTGATCTTTCATTTTCTGGATAAGGAATAAAATGTCTTTGGGGATATGAAGTGATAATAAATCCCCTTCACACAGGGACAAGTTAATATGAGAAAAAGTTGCAATGCAGAGACTACCACTTAGTAAGTGAAAAGTGAAAGTGCATAACTGTGTAGGACCTGGTTCTTCAGGCAGTTTCAGGCTGACCATCTGACAGCTTAATCGGACAGCTGTAATGTGAACTAAGGTCAAAGAGCTTATGAAGCCAAATTTTTTAAGGGCCTTTGATTTAGTCTCCAACTCTACATAAAGCCAGGGTGGGAGACTAAGTGTGCAGGCAGGAGGTGTGCACTGAGGGATGCTGCCAGGAAGGACTGGGCACTGGGCTGCAATTTAGGAAAAGGAAGAGAAAGGCGCTGACAGGAAGGGGGAGTGGTGGAGGGGAAGTCTCTCAGGTCATGTCTATTCTGGCATAAAAGATAAGGTCAGCATTTAGCAACAAACCTATGTCTGCATCCATTAACCTTGGTGGGTTTGGCTTATATCAACTTCCTGCACAGATGCAGCCTAACCTCAAGTCCTGTGTGCAGTTTTGGGAGCACAAAATAAGAAACATATAGGGCTATTAGAGAGCATCCAAAGAAGGGCTATGAAAACAGTGAAGACCCTTGAGGGGAAGTCGTGTGAGTAGCTTCTGAGGTAACTTATCTCATCTTGGAGAATGAGAGGAGACCTCACAGCAATCTACAACTTCCTCAAGAGGAGCAGTGCAGGGGCAGGCACTGATCTCTTCTCTCTGGTGCCCAGTGACAGGACTCTAGGCAATGGCCTGAAGCTGTGCCAGGGGAGGTCTAGGCTGGAGGTCAGGAAAAGGTTCTTCACCCAGAGAGTGGCTGGGCACTGGAACAGGCTCCCCAGGGAAGCGGTCACAGCATCAGCCCGACACAGCTCAAGAAGCATTTGGACAATGCTCCCAAGTACAGGGTGTGCTTCTTAGGGTTGTCCTGTGCAGGGCCAGGAGCTGAACTTGATGATCCTTGTGGGTCCTTCTAGCTCAGGATATTTTATGATTCTATGAACTAGTGCCCTCCCAGCACAACATAGGAGCATGGTTTGTGGCACACCACCTACCAGGACTGTTCTTGATGAGCAGTCTGGATGTAGCCATCCTATTTTGGGCAGAAAAGCAAGCTTGGAAGCATGGATACAAGACAGGCAGGGACACTTGCAGGGCCAGAAAACAGGCCTTGGCTTGTTCTGTTTTGCAATGTAGTTCTCACACCAGCATCATGCCAAACATACTGTATCATTTGAGGAACGCGTTTATTTTGAGCAGGATTGATACTTGAGAAAGTGAGTGACACTGGTGAAAACAGACAGATGTTTACTGATTCATTCTTCACATGCAAAACTGTTGGTGTGTGTTCAAAGTAATTTTCTGAAGATGTATCTCTTCTTATCTTAACATCAGGAAACAGCAGCCTAGTGTATTTTCCCATTTGTTGTGACTTGTTAATCTAGATCCTCTATTTATTCCAGGGACTAAATATAAAGCTGCAAACAGACTTGTTCTCTCAGCATACTCATAAGAAATGTTTAATTTTACACTGCCAATTTTCAAATATTTCAATATACTCTGGCTAGGTAAAACAGCAAGGACTTGCTGTAACACAGTGATGAATTAATGACTTGCTTGATAGTGCAAGCTCTTATTTTCCTCTCTGTCAGCTCTTGGGCCAGACATTTTGGAAGAGTTTAATCAAAATCCTCATCAAAAGCCAAATGAGTGGATTGTAAAGAAAGTTTAATTACAGTGGTCAAACCACCCAGCATGATTTGCTTGATTTGATTAACATAATGAGGAGCTCATTTAATGAGAAATGCATTAATTCATTCAAACAAGTGGTTTTATCAGTGGTATTAAGCATCAACCCAGATTATGTACAGCAGAAACTATTATAGCAAAAATTGAACAAGGTCAAAGCAGTAGTCATACCATAATTACAAGCTCTCAGCTGTAATCTACCAGTTGAACTTGGGTAATATTCACCCTGCCCAAAAAAAGCAGGATCCCTATTTTAAAAAGCCTCCAAAACATACAGTTTCACTCCAACTCCACAGCTGAGATCTCCATCTCTTTCTTTCCCATGTTCAGAAGATTTGGGAACTGGGACTGAATTTTTTGATTTTCAGATGGCTACACATGCAGATATTAGTAAAAAATGACAAAGAGCTCAAAGGAACCCTGCCACCACTCCACGTCCTTAAAGGAAATTGATATAGTCCATTTGCTCTTTGTTTTATCTCTCTCCTGACCCTGTGATGTCTTAGGGATACTCCCATCCCTAACCTGGCATAGAGTGATTCTGGGGAAAAATTAGTATTTTACTTCTGGGGAAAGGAACCTCCTTTTTGGAAAAACAAAAGAAAAACTGCCTCAAGTGGGAAGTATTTGAGAAAAAGAAGAGAGTCTCCTTCACACTTTCCTCTCTCCCACTGCCTTCTTTAGATACATTTCACACCCTATATTTCAACTTCCCTGTTTCAAGACCCCTTCCTTTGGGCTTTGCATGGCACCCTTCACCTGGACCCCCTCACACCCCTTCTTTGGTGCTCCCTGCTCTACCTCCCAGAGGCTCCAATGCTCTTCTCTCTCCTATGCTGCCCTGACACCATTATCTCTTTAACTTCTGCCGTGCTCCCTCACCTTTACTCAGGCCACTTGCTACTGCTGCAGTGTCTGCGCTGCCCCTGCGGGAGCTGCCTTTCCTGCTGCTTCCCACTGTGCCTGCACAGCACTGAAACTTCTTTGATTTTCAAGTGCCCTACTTCTCAGCCTGCTTGGCTGCCAGAGTACTTTCCGAGTACTGTTGCACAGTGGACTTAAGCACTGTCTGTGGCACAGTTTTTTGCCAGCTACCATCAGCAGCTGGAAAAGGAGAGCATGCTCAAAACTGTTCCCTAAGCAGACAGGAGGCTGGTCAAGGAGCTGAGATGCGAAGCACAAGCCCAGTTGCAGATGGGATCCTCCAGGATTAGATGCATACCAACAAGGGAAGACTGCCACGGAGGCAGAATTTTACCTCCTGATTAAGTCAGCAGGAACATGACAGTAAGACACAATTATTAGGGTACCTAAATGAATATAAGTACCAAGGTTCACCTGCAGCTTTGGAAATATAGATCAAAATCTTCAAGAAATAAGCTGAAGCAGAGAACTAGAGATATCTAAAAATAGACCTAAGGATTTATTTGCTATATTAGTAGAAAATGAGCAAGAAAATCACTCATGCTGATCTGAAATCCATAATGCTTAGGATTATTTCTGCCAGTTGCCTTTAAACCACAAGGAAATTGGTAAAAGTTGGAATTGGAGTCCCTTGCTTTTAGAGAAATCTTGGAATTTGCCTATATGTGACTGCTGCATACCAACAGGAACCTGTGATATTGGCATACAAGCATTTGCACAGAGGAAAGCATTAACAGTGATGGCTGCACCATACACTCAGCAAGGCAGTTCCCAAGGTGAAGTCGATTCCATCTTGGAACAAGCAACACAAACAGCATACATGGACTCACTGCAGAAGCTGCCCCTCAGTGTCACATTTAGTATCCCTGAGTGGAATCCATGTGGGAAATCACAGACCATAAATTTTTAGAAGATAATTTCTTAAAACACTTTCCCTCACTATCTCCCAGTCCAGCCTTCATGCAGACAATCAACATTACTAAAGTTATAATCTGAAGAAAATTCCCCAAGGACCAATATATCTCACCATACTAGAGTGATAAATGCAAAAATTGCAATTTATCTCCACAGCCCTCAAAAGAACCATGAAAACCAATAGATCCTTGTCATGCCCATCCCTGAATGCAAACCACTTCTTCTTATGTACTATGTGCCCTCTGTACCACAGTGAACTCACACTGACAATTCCTGCACGAAAGAAAACCATGGTTAATAACAAGAAAATGTCTCCTAAATCAGTTATTCTCTGATCATTCAGCCTTCTTCCTCAATGGTATCCTTCAAAAGACACCAGAAAGACTAAGCCAGGATTAAAGTTAACAATTTCATGGGACACCAAAAATTGTTGATTCTAACAACAACACTAATTTTATGGCACATTACAATTTACATCACATATGACTTGCTAATCTCAGTGTCTCAGGAGATAATTACCTGCGCATTTCTTCCATCCTGTGTTCAACAGAGCTGAAGACCTTATTCCCTCTCCTCTTACTAACTTCCCCTCTTTTCCTTTAATCTTAAAATACCTGACTGATTAATATAATGAAATTGAACTCAGAAAAATTGCTTCTGATCTTTGCTTATCTGGCAGCTTGCTAGCTTGTCCCTCCTTCTGTTTTTTGCTCCTTGATCTTGTCTGATTTTTTCCTATTACGTGTGCTGATAACAGATACTGCCTTTCTCCACTGATACTCTCTCTGAGTTTTCTGACACTTTCCTATTTACCAAAAAACCTGCCCAATCAGCCTTCACTTTGAAAATATCAAGCCCTGTTACAGATATGGTTTCAGTTCTGACTCACAGATACCTTTCTGAATACTTATATGGCTTTAATTCTGGCATTATCCAAACTCTCAATTGCTTCAAAGACATATTTGGGCTTAGCAAAGAGTAAGAACACAATTTATCTGGCCAAACATCAGTCACTATTTCTAAAAGGAAAGGAAACATTGCTAATTCAAATCTTTCTAAAATGAGAGTGAACTATAACATGGACAAGATTCAGGAATACTTTGCTCACCCGGGGCAGTTACATATTACCCAGTCGAGTCAGAAATTACAATTTTTACTTCTCTCTGATACTTCCCAGATAGTGAACTGGTCTTTGGCAATGCCCATTGCAATGATATTGTATATTATTTCCTTCTCCGCTTCATGCATGGAGTTCAAAAACCTCTTAACTTTACTTCTCTGCATCCCAATCCAGTAACTTTAAGCTGTAACAGCTTGGGAAAGATTAACTAGTATCTTAGGACTGTGCTTGATATAATTTTGCCTACAGACTTTCAGCGTGCAGGATCACATAAATTAAAATATACGGACCTATCACTTTATGTGTTTTAGGAAGTAATAAATAAGCCAGTACACAATGCTTTGAGGCAATGTGCAGCTCTAGTACCTCCTGCCAAATGCTATTCCCTTCCTTGGATTTGCAGAAGAAGCAGGTGTTGCTCTGTTTCCACCACACACAGTCCTTGACGCACACCTGAGAGTTCTTCGTAAGCAAGTACCTAAATGTCACATCCAGGGCAGAATTTCTACACCCTTCTTCTTTCACCAAAATGTATTCAGAGAAAATTCAAGACAGGATTAAGGAAGGCATTTTAAAACTTGTATTCCTCATTTTGTGCAACTAGAGGTTGCAAAAATCTGTGGCCCTGAGGACACACGAGACCTGCCACCTCAGTATTACCATGTACAAAGAAACTATTTACTCCATATGTGTCTGTCACCATGGAAAAGCTTAGGGAACATATGGAAAGGATTTTTTTCAGGTTCAAAAGAAACGTAGGCCCCCACATCTCTTCCTCCTACTCAGATACAAACCAGGATCTTGCTCTGCTAGCCAGTACAGAGATAATCTTTATCACAGATATATGGGAGCTGCTGACACAATGTAAACATTCAGTAAAAGCAAAATATTTTGAACCTAAAAGGCAGGGTGCTTAAAGCAGCTCTCCTGGCTGGCTTTCCTGAGCAAGGTGTGCCAGGGAACGTGTTGCCAGCTGTCGGTCCCACTGCTGGCTCCTCAGACACTGACAGTACATTACACTGCACCTACATCCCATCGAGCAGTATCCAATTACCTTCTTCTCCTTCGGCAGTGCCACTGCAGTGAAAGTTTCTTGAAGAAACTGAGATGTTTCTGGAAGAGCAAAACAGCTCCCACCGCTCACGAGCCACGTTTTACCTGCGGCGTGGCTGGTGCCACCACCACCCTCTTTGACGCAGGGAGGCAGCCGGATTCTGGCTCGGCCGTCCGGTTCTGATGGCCAAGAGCCCGCTACAACACCTGGCTGCACCACTACAAATTTGCGGATCTCGGCGCTGATCATTGGAAGAAACACACAAATTCAACCCATTCACCCTCGTTTCCCATCCGCGAGCAGGTAACGCGCGAGCAGTGTTGAGGACGGTGGTGTGGGGAAGGATGAAGTGTGGCAATAGTGCGAGATGAGGATGCCCGAGCTGTCTGTCGATGGAAACCAGTTTTCGCAGGGCGCCTCCTCGGCAGCCCTGCGGGAGGGCGGTG
>VXBQ01014398.1:1219199-1429146 GCA_013400175.1 Phainopepla nitens | reverse complement strand
GGTGGGGCCGAATGGCCGCGGCGGGCAGGCGGGAGGGTGAGCTGGGCGTCCGCAGAGGCGAGACCGTGGCCGTGGGTCGCTCCGGGGCCGGCCCTGCCGGGTGCGCTGCGGGAGGAGCAGAGAGCGCGGTTAAATTCCCCGTGCACTGCCTCGATGGGCCCTGCAGTGACCATAGCTCACTCGGTCAGAGCACGGCGTCAACTACACCGTGGCCTCGATCCCCTTAGGGACCGTTCACTTGAAGAGTTGGCGTCGATGATCTTTGTGGGTCCCGTCCAACTCAGAATGTTCTGTGATTCTGTTTGTGAAGGTGCCAAGGGCCCGATGGGGACGTAAGCTCCGAGCCTTTGCCCAGGGTATCTCACCCTGCAAGTGTTTTTTGGCTAATTTCCCTCCTGGCTGCAAAGCCCTGACCGAAGTCACCAAAATTGGCTAGTTCCCCGCAGTGATGCTGGTGGGGAATGGCATTCACTATCCCTGCCCGTGTCTGAAAATAAATACCTAACCTGCTGCCTTTTAAAAATACATTATCTCGTTCCAGCTGAGCTGTTTTCTGAACCCCGAGGCCCCCCTCCTAACGTGTCCGGTTCTGGAGCAATGCAACACGGGACCTAAGGGGTTAGCCCAGATGATCCATGCTGACCCTGCAGACAGCAATTACAAAAGGAGGTCTCTTGTTTCAGCCCTAACAAAATGATCAACATCACATCACTGTGCTGCACAGGATAAATTAAGCAGAAATGCACTGGAGGATTTCTGAGCTCAGCCTCCTCTCTGCCAGCAAAGTCCCTAAGGGACTGTGCAGTGCCTTTTAGTCTGGCTGCTCCTGCTAAGAAAACCCTGCCTGCAAGCAGTGGGAGCGAGGAATTAGAGCTCGCCCATTTAACGGTGACTGTGACACAAGGATGAGGTCAGCTCCCCCGGGATTCCAGAGCATGTTGCATACTTCAGGATGCAAAAATGTGACAAAGCTCTGGGTCTGTCTCCACAATGATGTTGTCTACGACTTCCAGCTTGGTTGATTGCTTAGGTGTTACCTAAATACAGCTCCACTTCAAGTATGTACAGCTTAGAAGCTGAGTCCATACTCAGACATTCCCTCACATAAATGATTCAATAATAGGACTGGCTGGAAAGTGCCCATTTCATAAATGATTTCAAGGTTTCATAATCGTGTTTAGTTCTGTCTCAGTGCAAAATTAGAACCTCTGAACATTTTTCTAAGCACAACATGCTCACTCACCCCACAATAACCTCTATTTTGGTCAGGTTATTCACCTGGTATGTGAAAACATAGAATTGATCGTTGCACTGTTCTCTTATGTGGAGAACAGCTATGGAAAGCCATCAATTCCCTTAGTAACATGAGCCAGTACAGCTTCATGGTTGGTCTGGTTGAACTACATCCATTCCTGACAAAAAACTTTGAGTCCAGCAAATCAGCTTTTCTTTGACCAAGATGCATTTTACTGGAAAATTTCTGACCCACTTTGATCTGTCATTTTGTGATAAATTCATTTGAAGGACAAACTTTTATGCAGGTGGAGTTCACTCGATCTGTAACTAAACAACAATGCTAGAACAACTCAAACCACTATTTTCTATTCCTGTGGTTATCAGTGGCAGCCATTAGCAGGGATTAGATTGATAGGGTGCCATTAATCATACTCACTACACCTGAAGGGCCCTCCTGCCAGGAGGAAATTTCATCTCCCAGCCTTCTGCCCTATTATCTGATGTGATCCTGAACATGATGGGCCAGTCATCATCAGATTAGCACCTCCAAAGTTTATGTGATTCTCCCTCACATTAGCTCCTTGACTCTATAGCGTATTTTTTTACTAATGTTTGTAGCAAATCATCTACACTATCTTTAGCCAGTCTGTAACTTGATACCACTTTACCATCTAGCATGAGGAAGGCCCTAAAAGTTGTTATTACAGACACCTTTAAGACTATTTTTACTATTAGTTATCATCTTCCCTTCCCGGGACTACCAAGAACATGCACTGAAAGTGCAATTCACTTCCAGAAAGCCAGGCAAGGTACCCACGAGTTATCTGGAAGTGATTTCCTCCTGATTTTCCCATTTGGAACCTGAGTGATGAGCAACCTGGGTGATTGCTATGAGAAATTGAATTTTTTGGGATGGTTAAGCTTGTAAGATCTAGGTTTTGAACTACTGTTTGTAGGAAGCAATGGCTTTCCTAAATTTAGAGTGAAAGCGCACTAATGGAATTTCCCTGCATGTACCTGGATGCAGAACACTGATTTGATAATCATATTAGGTACATCACCTCTTTCATGTACAACTTGGTGTTTCCAGACACAAAGCAAACATAAAACATGAGAAACAGTAAAAGAAATGGCCTGAGAAGAATCAACTCTTAGCAGAGCTCTCACATTTTATTCTGTAGTTTCATCTGTTTACTGTTACAATGTATGCCTTTGCTCTGAGATCTCTGGATCTGGACTGTGCTGCATCAAACATGATATTAATTAGCAATGCTCACTGAAGGCTATTTTTGTTCTACACCACTCCTATTTCATTTTGGGTGTATTCCTACATTAGTGGCCCTGTAGAAAATTGATTTGTTACTCATGTATATTGCAAGCCAACAGAAACGTGATTTGAATACTGTGCCAGTTTGCCTCTCTTGGGAGGCTTTTCCAAAAGTCAGTGCATTGACCTGTCCTGCAGGGGCTCTGGTCCACAGGATGCTGGTGAGGACAGCCATTATGGAGACAATTACTGATAATCATGAAAACTTCCTTTATTTATCCTGGCAAATGTTTATTTGGTTAAAACAAGAATCTTGTGAACCTTCCAGAAAGGTTGGAAAGCTCTCTGCTTAGGAGGTTTTGGAACAGCTCTGTGGTCCCTGGATTACCCTGCCTGCCAACGCTTTGCCACTTTAGAGCTGTCAGAGTGACCTAGAGGAGCAATCTTAAATCAGGGAAGCTGCTGGTGGTGTGGAAAGAAGGTGTGGGGCATGCCAGGCCTGGAGGCAGAGCAGTCTGTCACCTTGGTTTCAGGGGAGTCCCCTGCCTGTTGACATGTGCACAGGAGGCACCAGGAGCACTCGAACACTTCCTGAGCACTTCACCCAAAAGGGGACATTTTTGCCTTTGCACTGTGGGAGCAGGAGACCTTCTGGAAGGGTGTGACTTGAGAGGAAAGCAGCACTTTTTGAAGTAGACAAAAAGAGGATAAATCAATTATTCCCCAGTGTGACATGGATACCATGTAAAGCCCTGCACTGTTTGTTGAGCAGAAGAGTCTCCACTGTTTGAGACTGAGATTCTCAAGTCTTTGATTATGTTTTCTTCCCTTTGGTCTGGACTGTGTCGCAGGTGAGATTAGATGGTCATAATGGTGCCTTCTGGCTTCAAAAGGTATGAATTCATGATTACTCTGCAGGGTATTTCTCATTTGTGCTTGCTCTGTTTTGTATCTAAGACCTCAGTTTTCAGCAGTCACAGTTGTTACTGATCTGCCTTTGTAAATACAATGGCTCACATCCCTATAAAATATCAGAAACAAAGTGGTTTAAATTCTGCTATAAAGTTCCACCACAGGATTTACTTTTCCTTTATTCAACATCAGAAGCTGTTTAACATCAGGGAAAGGGGAATAAATTGTACTCTAGAAAATGGTGCTGTACATCAGAAAGGGAACCTAGAAAGAACAGAGGCCCCCCGGTGCAAGAAGCTCTTATTCTCACTTCAAAAAGGTGGCAATATTTTTCAGATCTTTTGCTTTACCACTAACATGGGGTCCCGTTCTGACTAATAAATACCTTTCATCCCTGAAGTCCAATGAAATGCTTCTTAATTTCACGGCATGTATTACTTGCTCTGCAATAAGGGCAGTATTCTTTTATCAACAAGCCAACCGGACTCAGAACTGTTAATCTCCTCAGTACACAGAGTGCTTGCTTTCACTCAGATAAATTGTATAAATATTTGTAAACACTACAATCTATTTCAGCTGTAGCAGCACAACAATCTGATAAACACAACGTGGTTCCCAGAGATCAATAGAAACCCATAAATATTACAAGCAAAGAAAACATACTCTATCACCAATGGACAAATTCCACATTGACTGGGCTAAAGCGAGAAGGAAAGCTGTGGGGACGGGCACATTCTAGAGGGCTGCCTTGGAGGGTTCCACATGAATCCTGCCGGTGCAGGAGGCCCAGGCTGAGCACTTACCCATCTGCATGGTGCTGCGGGGCTGGCTGCCTGGCTGCTGAGCCGAGTACCGCAGGCAGTTCGTGAGCTGCGGCGAGCCTGCCTGCAGCTGGGGATGCGTCTGGGGGGCAGTGATGGGAACAACTGGTCTGACCGCCGTGGTGGCGTTGCTGTGACCAGTCACAATGGGGTGGATGCCTCCTGGGGCTACTTTTGTTGTTGGAGCTCCTCCAGCTCCACTGTTCCTGGGCTGCCCGGCTCCCACTGGCACCCTGCATGGAGACAAGTGCACAGTGTAAGCGTGCTGCAGAGACCCCAGTTACCCAACCACAGTGCTGATAAGTACCTCCAGTTACTTAGGGGGTTTAACATGATACCCTATCAGTTGTTAAAGTAAACTGAGGTATTGATACATACTTATCTTTATAGGACCCATTTATAAGCATGCTGGGAGATATTTTCACCCCTTTATTTTACAGGAAGGACTGCAGGGTAAAAATAGAAAAGATAAATTTTCTCATCATGTCTTTTATTACACTACATTTCTGTCTGAATAGTTTCTAGTAAAATCACAAATCTTAATTCAGAGGAAATGAGTATCTCACAGATGTCATTTTGTGTGCCAGAGGCTATTTCACGTGGAGTGATAATTAAAACAGACTCAGAGATCTTTTCTTTGGACCAAACCTGCATACAGCCCTACAGGGGGAAACAAAGATGGGTAACACCAAATCTGTCTGTGGCTGTAGAAGGGGACTGAGAAGCTGCAGACTTGGCTGGGCTTGGCCTGGCTGAACACTCACCCTGTTGATGTAACCAGCCCTAGCTTAGACTTGCTAAAGGAATGCAACAGGGACAGGAATGCAGCTGACCTGAATGAAGTCCAAACAGTCATTGACACCTCTCTTGCTCCTCACTTTTAACTGCATGCATAATTTGTATTTCACCTGAGTGGCCAAGTAGACCTCAGAGGGAAGGGACAAGGCTTTTTCTCCTATTAATTGAGTTCAGACTACAGCATGTCTTGATCCTCTTACCACTGAGCTAAAAACTCTGACTAGGACAGAAGAACACTTAGGAAGACAGAAAGACATCAATGGACAAAATCAGCTGCTGCTGAGCATCTCTTTCTCTGTGTTTCTTACTCAAGTTCCAGAATAATTTCCTTCCCTAGCTGTAGATGCCATGAAACAGATGGATCATTTTGTGCTGTTTTCTTCTTCTAGGCTGCTTCTTGCACCAACGTCCTCTTCCAGGAAAGGACAGCACAGGGGATATGAGGCAGAACAAGGTAAGGTGGAGGAAATGGAAATGAGTGCAAGACTTTAGCAAGAGAGGAAAGAATAACAGAAAAAGTGTAAGAGTCAACTATGGGGTATGGAACTGGGAGAAACTCTGGGTCCCCAAGATTGCATGGGAAGACAGAGAGGAGAAGAGCAGAAAGGAGTACGTTGAACAGTCTGGTCTGGTTCAGAGGACATGGGTGACAGAAGAAATAACCCTAAGAAAAGAGTGGAAAGCCAAAAGCGTGGAATTCTGATTGAAAAAGATCAAAGCACAGGCTGGAAGATAGAGTCCAAAAGGGCAAAAGATAGCTGTGCCTTCGGCCCAATCATCCCTCCCCCTAAAGTCCCAAGAGGAAAGACAACACTGGTGTTGTTGACTTGACTCATCTCATGGTGCAAGGTTTGCGTGGATTACATTTTGCTAAATAAATCTGATTTTTTTTATTTTCTTCAATTTTTTTTGATAAGTGTCCAGGTTGGGAAAAGCTGGGAATCCCACCAGATGGAAATCTTGACTGTCTGTCATCTGCTGTGAAGAGCTGGCAGGGTGGCAGGAAGGTTCAGCTGGAGCTGGCTTGGCCATCTGCACTAGATTGAGTTTGCCAGAAAAGCACATCTAACAGTCCACTGAGAGCTATGTTCAGGCAAACATGCACACCAACAAGTACAGAAACTATCTGTGACTCCAACAGAGATGGATACATGTTGGATGTGGCAGATTTTCTCTGCTGCCCTGTGCCTGTCTGTCCATCTAAAGAGTTTTGTTCTTTTTCTGTAATGCTCCACTTACACATGTGTTTTGGCAGCATATAAATCTAGTTCAGTGTTATTAAATTCACAACTTCTTTTCCTTGGGTTTTGTAGGGAGTGGCAGAAAAACATGTATTAATCTAATCCTCTGCTTTTCTGTCAAAGGGGAACAAAGTATGCTGAAAGTAGTGCAAATAGGAGATTTTGCTGCTATCAGATTTTTATTGCTGTTCTCACTGAGGGTGATTTATACAGGAACTTAATCACCCACAGGATCATAAATATAATCATAATGCTGCTTTCATGTTTTGTGGAAAGCACTTTTGCCCTTTAGCACTTCTCTGTCTTGTTCTAGTTGTGACATGCTGCATTTAATAAAGTCTTGCTGATTCAGATAACCGACCCCTCAGCACAAACTTCCTTACTAGTTAAGAGCTGAAGAGGCAAGGAGTAAAGGCAGCCAAGAGGCTCTATAAAATAAGGTGAATACATTTAGGTTGATGAACAATGAAGAACCAGTGAATTAATATTTGGGGTTTCCTACTGAAATGCAATATTAGGACTGTCAGTAGGCTTAGTTATTGCCTTCTAATCTGTTCTTCGCTTTTGGTGTTACTCAGAACACATGCTATAGACTTAACATAAACTTTAAATGCAACAAAGCTGGATCAACTTTTCAAGATCAACAGTGTCTCTGAGTTGTGAGGTGCCCTTCTCTGGAGAGGAGTCAAAGATGGTGGAGGCAGTGTGCCTGTGGGAGGAGAGACTGAGAGCACATGCGGAGGAAGGAGTTCACTGCAAATCCACAGTTGCTCTAAAGAAGATATGGGCATACATATGCCAGCATTCACCTGCAAGGAACACGCAGGGCAAACAGTCTGGTGCACAGAGATGGACTTTCAGCTTCTCAGCTTTGATTTGGTATTGTCCAATGTTGAACTCTGACAAATGGCATTCCTCCCCCAAAAATTCTTTCCTTTTCTCATCTGCTGCAACTGGGGCAGGGGTAGATAAAATCAGACAATTTACTTAACTCTTCTACCACTTTGGAATTTTAACTGTTCAAACGTTAGTCCAGATCCAAACCATCCCAGATCTTTGCTTTAAGAAGAACAAAATCGACTTGAGGAGCTACTGAAAAGCAAGACACAAGCATTTCTTATTTTGTTACATGTCCAGTAGTTTTATAACAACAAAATCATTAGCCAACAGATACTTGCAGTAGTAAAACCTGGCCTATCAGGGGTTATAAATGCCATAGTCTAATACAACTAGTGCAATCCCTGAGGACATGGATAACTCAAATGTTACAACCAGCCAGTCTCATTACTGAAGTCAGCAGTGCCACCAGAGAATTTGTAGAAGGGGAATGTGATTTAAAAGCAGAGCTACATTGTTTTCAGTGCCATCCAGAATCCCTGTCAGCCCCAGTACAGGTCCTCACCTTGAAACAGGTGTCACGTAGTTGCCTGGGAAGACGCCGGACATGCCACTCCTCAGAGAGGTGCCCTTGAACCAGCCGTCCTGGCACTTCTCAATGACGCGGTACATCTCCCCTTTGCGCAGCTCCAGCTCGTCGTTCTTCTGAGGCTTGTAGGCATACAGGGCTAGATAGCTGTGGGGAGAGGTCACACAGGGAGAAAGCACACAGATGACATCAGCCACCGCCTGTCCTGCTCCAACTCCAGCCCCACAGAGCGGACCAGAAGCACCGTTCAGAAGTTGTAGTTAAAAAGGGACATCATTACAGGCTGCTTCACAAACAAGGAAGGGCAGAGACTGGATTCTAAGACAGTAAGGGAATAACTAATCAGAGTGACAGCCAGAGTAACAAGGGCTTGAGTAAGAGGGCTTTGCAAATCCTGACATCTGGAAGAAGTATACATTCATATACTTCAGGGTGGGATCCACCTCTGTTGTGGAGTTTAGGAAGAAAATTTTCTTATGGGTGTGTGCTGTTTCAAAAGCTTTTCTTGCCGCTTCCTCAATGGTATTTATGCTGGCCAAGTTTAGAAACGACACACCAAACTGTTCTGATCTGGTACGGTAATTCTTGTACTGTGTTGGTAAAACAAAAAGTGAAAAAGGGCCACATTCTGCAAGGGGTTTTTACTTAAGTAAGTGAAGGGGTAGAATTTGGTTTTGGATGTTTTGCATGCGAGTATTCTAATAAGTCTTTAATATAGGATCCAATATGCAGGACTTTTTATTTTTTCAATTACAGCTTTTATTTATTCCCTTTGTTTAGAATCTTTCTATTTATCTCTCTTTTGTTCTTCTGTTACTACTTCAGGGATGTGTTTAGTGCTGTGAAATGACTACAGCTTAAAATCCCTACAGATAGTCTCTCTGTTTAGAGAGATTCTTGTTGAAAATTAAGAGTGATTGCTTGCACTTTGGGAAATAATGGAAAGTCGGGATAGAATAACAAGAGTGCACATACAGAACAACACTTTCTTTGTAAATACCAGATTTTTTTGTACTGTTACTTTTCTACAGATGCAAAAAGGGATTTCTGGTAATTCTTGATCAAGATTGTGCCTTCTTGAGTTTTTTTATTTATTTGTGATTTACAGGCAGTGAAGATAGATTAAGAGAAAAGGGAAAACAGAGAAAGTGCATTTACACTACAAAGTGCAGCAGAATGCTCTTAGGCTCAGGGGTGGGTGAGAAGAGGCTTGCTGCCCACCTTTTAGCAGCGAACGAGAGAAAAAATAAAAACTGTAACAGTTGTGATTGTGGATTTCCAGCCAATAAAAATGATACATGACTTTTTACTTCTGCTCTCCAGGAAATACAATTGAGGAATAAATCCTGTTATTTTTCTTGATTCTACTTCTATAGTGTACTGTAGATTTCCTTATTTTTGTTCTGAAGGTAGTAAATAAGCAGCAGTAATGAGCAGAATATGAAGTATTTGGTAACAGCTCCTTGGGGAATCTTAGGCTGATGTGCCTGGTTCTTTTTACCACGTGCATGGGGTACAAAGAAGGCCTAATCAGAAACTGTATTTTTTTTAGTTAGTCAACAGATGAGAGAAACCTTCCTGTGCGTCCTTTTTCGGCCTATATAATCAGGTGGTCTTGAGCAGGTCTGTAGCTGTTCACCTGACAGAAAACATGAGGCTGCATATGATCTGAAGAACATTAAAATGTGTCACCCTGACAAGAAATAAGACTGCATGCTTCAGTGCTAATCCTTCAGCACTGTGCTCTGCAAGGACAGAAAGTGTCAGACTGCACTCACTTGAGGGAGCAGAAAGTGTCTTTGACTGTCCCTTTTGATATTGCTGCTTATACAGGGCTCAGATTCAGAAGCTATGGGTAAAGCAGGGGGTCAGGGATAGAGCATTTTAGATAGACTCACTTAGCCTTTTGCCCCAAATGGCTACATGTAATAATGTAATTTATAGGTGGAGATTCTGGAAGAAAGTGCAAGGAAAATTACCTTAAGTGGATCATAGGCTGTTGAGCCTTGCAGCTATCTCCTGTTAGTTTCTTTTTGTTCTCTCCTACTAGCTTCACCCAGCAAATTCCCACAAATCAGCTAGCAGTAAGTCTGAATATCCAATATCACAATGAGCCTAAACATCCTCTGGATAGTGTATTGAAGTCCTTGCAGAGACTAAAAGAAAGTGTACAACAGCCCAGCACAAACACCACACCAAAACAGACCAGTCTGTATGGCTAAAGTGATGAAAGCTTGTGTGTGATAGCCTTATAGGTGACCCTGGGACAACACAAGTGATGAGCACTTTCTTTGTGGACCAGCAGTCCCACCTCTTGTGGGGGGGAGTTGTGAGGATGCTCATCCCTGGGGGTCTCCTCTTAGGTTGCAGAGGCACAGGGTTGTGACAGGCCCAGCCTGGGCTGGCAGCCCACCCTGTGGGCAGGCATAAACTCCATTCCTGGCAGGGAGGTGGCTGTGGGAGAGCTGGGAGGGATGCCTGCTCTCATCCATGGCTGAAAACAATTTGATTGCAGGCAGCTTCCCTCCCCAGAATTTGTTTCTGGGTTTTTCCTCTGGCAGGAAATCAGATCTAGTGGTCCCATTTGCTGAGGATGATTTTGCCTTAAGCCAAAGTCTTTGGATTTGGACACATTTCACTGTTCTCTAGATTTTAGGTGTGAAACTTCACCAGCTAACTCTGTACAGCCTAGAAGAAAGTGTTAAAACAACAATCTGAAATCTTGCAAAATGTAGTATCAGATTATTCTGGGCTATGTGAAACAGTGAGGCTAAGGGTTGGGAGTGGGACCCAGAAGAACCCAAAATGTTTATTAGAAGTTCCCTGAAAAAAAGGTCTAAGTGTGAATTGTTCTTGGCCTTGGATAGCTGCCTGTGACTCTGCTTATAACGCAGAAGCCCCAGGGCTTTGTCTAGAGTTGCACCTCCCCACTACTGCTACAGCTTTCAAATAATGCATCCTCTTTGACTGGAACTTGGCTCGCAAATGCAGAATGACAGACTGGATTACAAGGCTGCTTCACGAGGGAGATGACAGGAGAAGCATGGGAGGGAGAAGGGGAGGCTTGCTGAGGCATGGAGCCAGGGGCATTGCCAGAGAGCTGGAAAATGTCCTGATTCAGCAACTAGGTACTTCAAATACTGCCAGTTACTGCTTCCTAGTCAGGGCAAAGCTTGAAATAAATACGTGCCCCACTTATGTGCCCCATGGGCTGTGCAGGGCGACCACAGGGTGATGATGAGACCTCTCTGTGGGACATTCAGTGATGTGTGGCATCCCTCAGGTATAGAGATCTCAAATAAGCACCTAAGAAGAAATTTGTTTGGTTCTGATCCAACACCACTACTGTTCTTAAAGAAGATCTCCTCTATTATTTTTAGGATTTTGTGAATTCAGACCTTGTTTTAGCCAAAAAAAGGCTATAAAACCCAAAAATAGGGATGTGCACATGTGTGTGTGCGTGTAATTGTCCTGCTTTTATGAGTATATGTGTTGAGAGGAAAGGATTCAGTAGTTAGCAAGTATCAGATAAACCAACTAGGCTAGAAGAGACTTGCTATAACGAAGTCTACTCTTTTTGTTCTGTGAACCTTCTGTTATTCTACACACTATTCAACGAGACCATATGCCAAAGGTGTGAAGTTCATTCATTGCCTTCGTTCATTCATTCTTGATGGCACCAAAAAAGTGCAACAGGGCCATTTTTTCTGGTTAATCATGAATATATCAGATGTCTGATTGTGTGGGACTACACCTTTTTAAGAGCTTTAAATGAAAGATTTTCCCTAGCTCAGAGGTACTCAGTTTGCTTCACAGTGATCCATATAGCTATAATAAATAAAGTCTAAAAGGGCTCACACAGAAAGGGGGAAAAATTAATTTTTCAATTTCAGCAGGGGCTGCCTCATGTTTGAAATTGCAGTCTCTCTCTTCTCAGAATGCACCTGAGCTGAGATTTGGGCTTTCAGGTTTCAAGCACGCACACGCACGCACACACACAATTGGAAACAAAGAGTACACAGTGACTGAGATGAGCTGCTTACATATTGAGGGGGAGCTGGACCTTCGGTGGTGTTCCCTGATCTCCAATTATTGCACTTGTCCTGGGACCAGCCACTGTGGCTGTTCCAATCAAAGAGGAATCCTGAAAATACACAAAGAACAACACACAAGGATTTAAGATGAAGCCCATCACTTCCTAAATTGCTATGGGGTGAAGGCATAGAAAAATAAACCACATATTTTATAAATTCCTAGATTTTCTAACTTCATGATATTGCATTAAAAAGGCATATTCCAGCCTTACACATTCCAAAAATACATTTCTGACACAAAAGATTAGCAGAATTTCCATGTACCTGTCATAGAAATTTTAGGTGTATGTTGTATGCACATCTTAAAAGTTTTACAATGTAAAACTACTTAACTGCTTTGTAAAGTCAGCTCAGCATGTGCATCTCTGCAAAAGTACCTGCTCTGATAAAAGTAACCTTTTCTCCTCAAAAACTTGTTTTAAAATTGGTACTCTTTTGGTTAATGGTTATGGATCTCTGGAGAAGAAGATACTGTTCAATTTCCAATGTGCAGTCTCATTTCTATATACTCTTTTTATCATCAGAAATATTCTTCTTTTTCAAAAAAAGGTGACTACTCAACCCAGAACTTTCTCTGAATGGAGAAAGTAGTTCACTCCACTTTTACCCCAGAAAATAGATCTCCACTCTCATATAGAGAGCTGGACAGATCTTCTCCAGCTATTAATGTGAAAGGCAGTTCTAAACATAATCATTCATTTCTCAAAGCCTAATGCTCAGCCAAATTATGTAGGGCAATTTCTTTTTGAGTTGTCTCACCAAAGTCCTCATTCATCTATGTCAAAAATGAATCCTGACTGGAAACATCTCCTGAACTAATGCCAAGGCCTGTAGGAACAGATCTTCATTGCAGACAGGGCAGAACTGTGCTGATGGGACTTGTAATGGCTTACTTGAGCAAAAAGTTTTTAGTATGTCTAATATGTGCTGTATGCACGTCCATATGCAGAATGGCTCTACAAAGTAGGAACCATTACCTCCAAACTGCAGGTTCAGGCAGAGTGTGTTATACACAGCAAAGATCCTGAGCAGGTCACAGCCCTCCACTACACCTTTTCTGTATTTTCAAAATTCTGTCTAACAAACAGTAAATACTGATTTTTGGAATACAAATATAGGGACAATTTTTGCACTTATAATGACACTGAATTAAACCAAAACACAGAGTTAAACCAAGACACACATTGCTTCTTAATGACTGGATTTCAAGGTTACCTCATTCCAAAGAAGCCACGTAATTATTAGTGTTCTGTCTTGACAGTGCATTACCAAGCTATATTGCTTTGCTGTGTATGAACACAGTATCATTAGGAAGTTGTGCAGCAAAACATGGAAACACTGCACTGTGAATCCATAGCTTTTGGCAAAAAGCAGCAAGATGTCTCATCTCTCACCAGCATCTATGCTCAATCATGAAATTGTATTGACAAGTACATCTCCTTTTTCTCATTATTTCCTCTAACTTTCTGGCTGCTTGCTCAAACAGAGAAGGATCCAGGCAGCTCTTGGTCCTATGTGTAAAAAGCATTCTTTCCAGCTCTGTGACTAAGGCTTTATTAATACTGCCTGTCACGTCAGTGAGCTAATATCAACTTACAGAAAAAACACACCAGCCCACTAAAAAATTTAGGGATAGCTGGAGAATGATCCCTCATTTGTTATGTTGAGCTGGTTAATGGGGTTAGGGATTGCAAGAGATGTTGGGCTAAGACACCTAGCAGCTGCCTCATCCAAGAGGTAAGTGAGATATCAACTAGTTCAAACTTCTTCATGTTGTTCTATGACTGTATGCCTGCTCTGGACTAGAGAAACTGTCTCTAAGGAAACAGAAAATGCATCAGTTCCCACTCTTTATTGGTAGCAAAAAAATTTAGATTTTACCTCATGAAAAAACCAGACCTGAATGAACAGCCTCAGGGTGCAACTGTAAAGGCAGAGAAGATCACAGCAGGGAAGAATAGAGTAGGACAGAACGGAATAGAGTAGAAAAGAATATTTGTATTGGAAGTGACCTGCAACAAGTATCGAATCTAACTGCCTGACCAGTTAAGGACATTGTCCAAATGTTTCTTAAACACTGACAGGTTTGGGGCATCAACCACTTTTCTAGAAGCGTATTCCAGAGTTTGGCCACCCTCTTAGTAAAGAAATGCTTCCTAATGTCCAGTCTGAATGTCCTGTGGGGTATTCCCATAGGACCACTCACATGCATCCTGTCAGTGGACATCAGGGAAAAGAGCTCAGCACCTCCTTTTCCATTTCCACTCCTCAGGAAGCTGTAGAGAGCAATGAGGTCACCCCTCAGCCTCCTTCTCTCCAAACTAGACAAGCACAGTGTTCTCAGCTGCTCCTCTTAGGACATTCTCTACAGTCTTTTCACAAGATTTGTTGTCCTCCTGTGGATGCACTCAAGGACCTTCACATCCTCCTTGCATGGTGGGGCCCAAGCTGCACACAGTGCTCCAGGTGAGGCCTGTGAGGCTGAGGCCNTAGATATAGATATAGATATAGATATAGATATAGATATAGATATAGATATAGATATAGATATAGATATAGATATAGATATAGATATAGATATAGATATAGATATAGATATAGATATAGATATAGATATAGATATAGATATAGATATAGATATAGATATAGATATAGATATAGATATAGATATAGATATAGATATAGATATAGATATAGATATAGATATAGATATAGATATATATGTATAGGACAGAACTGGCCCTAAAACTGAACTCCAAAGAACACCACTGGTGACCTGTCAACAGCCAGCTGTAGCCCCGTTCACTGCAATTCTTTGAGGTCTGGCCTTTGGCCAGTTCTTCACCCAGTGCATCACAAGTCCACTCATTCCATGGCTGAGCAACCTGTCCAGGAAGATGCTGAGGTACAGTATCAAAAGCCTACTAAAATCCTGAAAAAATTGTATCCACTGCTTTCCCTTCATCCACTAGGCAGGTGACCCTATTATAGAAAGATATCAAATCAGTTAAATGGGACTTGCCTTTTGTGAACCCATATTGACTGTTCCTTATGACTGTGTCATTCTTTAAATGCCTTTGAGTAGTGCCCAGTATAATCATCTCCATAATTTTTCCAGCAACTGAGGCTAAATTAACAGGTCTGTAATTCCCTGGGTCTTCCCTATGCCTTTTTTTGTAGACTAGAGTAACATTGTCAAGCTTCCAGTCAGCAGGACCTCCCTAAACCTCCAAGATCTTTGACAGGTGGTTGAGAGGGGTCCTGCCATAACATTCACTGGCTCCTTCAGAACACTTGAATGAATCCCATGAGGCCTCATGGACTTGTGAACATTCAGCTAATATAGCTGGTCTCTTACAATTCCAGTGTCCACAAACAGAAAGTCACTGTTCCCACATTTGTGGTCCTCCAACTCAGGGGACAGGGAAGCTGAAGGTCTACTAAAGACTGAGACAAAAAGTGCATAAAATGCATCTGCTTTTTCTTCGTTACTGTTAATCAGATTGACCAAGTATTATCAAGTATTCACCACCTTCACCAAGTATCAGCCCAATATTTTCTTTAGACCTCATCTGGAAAAAGAGCCCTTCTTGTTATTTGAAGCAACCCTGGCTCTAACTGAGCTTTGGCTTTTCATGTCTTCTCCCTGTGTAAATGAACCACAGCTCTGTATTCAGGTTCCTGAGAAGCCTTGCTTCCAGAGATCATACAGTTTCTTTTTAACTCCTGACCTACGCAAGGAGTTCCCTGTTCAGACAAACTGGTCCTCTGCTCTGCTTGCTTGACACCCAGCATGGTGAAGTTGTCTGCTGCTGTGCTTCTGAAAGGTGAATCTTAAAGACTGACCAGCACATCTGGTCCTTAAAAGCAGATTCCCAGGGCACTCTGCTGAGTAACACCCTGAATAGCATAAAGTTTGCTCTCGTGAAGTCCAGGGAAGCAACTCTGCCATGCTTTTTTGTCTTTACAGTGAAAAACCTAAACTCAGCCATTTCATGAACACTGTAGCCAAGACAGCCACCTACTGTTACATCCCTCATGAGTTCTTCTCTATTCACAAATAGCAAGTCCAGGAGGGCATCTTTCCTAGTTGGCTCTCTACATATGAATGACAAGCAGTTTTCTCCTATAAGCCTCAAAAATTTCCAAGACTTGTCACAGAAGTATGATATTTCCAGTTGATGTCTGGGAAGTTGAAATCTCCCATAAGGAGAAGGGCTGCTGATCCAGAGAGTTCTCCTAATTGCCTATAGAATAACTCACTAGTGCTGACATCCCAACTGGGCAATCAGTAGTAAACATCCTCTACAGTACCTGCTTTGTTTTCCTTCCCCCAGTCTTCACCCAGAGGCTCTTCGCCACACCATCACTAACTCTAAGGGCTGTGCAATCAAACCTCTCCCGTACTTAGAGTGCCACACCTCCTCCTCATCTGTCCCGCCTACTCCTGAATCCTGTAGCCCTCGGTGCCAGTGCTCCAATCACAGGACTCATTCCACTAGTAGCAATGATATCCAACTCTGGGACCTGACCAATGCTTCATTTTTCTTGCAAGACACGTGTTGACCCTTCTTTAGCTCCTATGATCCTCCTTCTGCACACTGCAGCAAAGTCAGTTTGCAGAGGTGCAGCTACCCTAGCCCAGAGTGGCCACTGCAGGCACCCTGGGCTGAGCCTGACTTACTCCACAGAGTTTAAGCCAAAAGAGAGAGCAGCAGTCAAAGCATCATCTGCTTCTCTGTTTGCACTGACAATGGGGCCTTCTGTGTCTTCTATATTACTGAAAGCATGAATCCAAGTGCTTTCTATTGTGCTTGTACTAACAGAGTCCAAGGGATTAAGAAATCATGTAACTGCCATTCAGTGTTGCTGGATGACAGTTTTGCTTCCTTCCCTTGAATAATCTCAAAGATGTCTCCACAGTTCTGTATATATCTATATCTATATCTATATCTATATCTATATCTATCTATATCTATATCTATATCTATATCTATATCTATATCTATATCTACATCTATATCTATATCTATATCTATATCTATATCTATATCTATATCTATATCTATATCTATATCTATATCTACATCTATATCTGTATCTATATCTATATCTATATCTATATCTATATCTTTATCTATATCTATATCTATATCTATATCTATATCTATATCTATATCTATATCTATATCTATATCTATATCTATATCTTTATCTATATCTATCTATCTACCTGACATTGTTTCTTGCCTGTATCTGGTTACTCCAATATTACTGCATCTGGTGCCAGCCTGGCACCTAAAAACCATTCATTTTTGCCACTTTGTACAGTCTAGAATCCTATACATCCGAACTCTAAATCAGTGCCTGCTTCCTTACTGTGCTCTGGTTTTTCTTAAGCTGCTCTCCCTACAGGCTTTGACATGACTCTGTAGTTTTCAGTCTGTCTATGACCCTGCTTTTTATCATCAGGTTTTACTCCTCAGGACCTGCTGGCCTTCCACACATTGAATTCAGCTCCTCTGTTCACATCTTGACGTTTACTGTCACAGGAGTATTCTGCTCTGCAGCTTCATGTGTCTCTGTGCTCCTTGCTGTATTCTCTTGGTATCTGCTTGATTGCTACTATGCATCTGAATCTTCACCAGCTTTGCATTTAAACTACAGTCTCTGACACAGTTGGTGAAGGCTTTCTAAGCTGACTCTTTCAAGGTCCTGTTGCCTCCTGTATGTAGCACTAATTAGCTCATATTATAAAATACAATATTGCTAGATTATTTTGCAAGATAATATTTGCGGTAAGATTTTGAAGAGATTGGTTTTTGCAAAAAAATAATCACCTATTTTTTTATGCTTCTGATTACCTGTGTTGTAAGTTTACCTTTCTACTCTTCATACAATTTTATGTGCATCTCTCCAGTTCCCACAATACCAATAATCCTCCTGGAGAACACAGCAGGTCTTTCTCTATCACAGCTGGTAGCAGGACTTAGTTAGTTTTCCTTCTTTATTTAGCCCTGGAGCCAGGTTGTACTTTTGCTACTGTGATCTAAGGAACAAGGTACTAAACATGTCCACCTTTCCTCTTCGTCTGCTCAGGGGAATGGGAATCCAAGACAACGCTCTGATTTTCTTGTTCTCTGCTTTGATACCATTTAAGAAGTCTGTGTGCCACATCCTTGCTTTCTGATGGCACGTCCCTGCGTGATCCAACTTCCTTGTGTGACACCAGACACACAAATAGAGCCATACACAGACATTATACAGGGAGGGCTCAAACACTGCAGCATTTGTGTCTTAATCCTTCTTCAGTCTCTGCTATTCAGCATTGCTGAAGCGTTATGGGTAGGAGATGTCTCTGACAGCCAGGATTTTAAGAGGCACATAGGCACTTACTGATAAAAACAGGCACCTTGCAGAGTTTTCGCAGGGTGGCATTAAGTACTTCATTGCCTGATTCCCACAGATTTTATTGCAATTTAAGTAATAGGAGTCACTTCTGAAAATACCACTTAGTGCTCCTCTCTATCCTTATGAGCCTCTAATGCCTTTAAACATTTGGCCATTGAATTTCCAGATGTGACCTCCTGGGTGATCTCATGTGCACATCTCTTGATTAGGAGGCCATTTATTCTAATGGTGGCATGCAGTTTTCTGAACCAGACACTGCCAACTCTGATCCCATTTACTTAGGCCAGTGAACAGCCAAATCCAACTTTTTCATGCTCCCACTTCATTCTGGCATCCTCCAAGCACCACTTACCACTGTTTCAGCTAAACAGCACCAGCTCTTTTTCTCTGAACACTACAGACCCAGATACCAGCCAGCAGGGAAAAGCAGCTGCATAAAGGCATGCTGAAAGCCACATCCAGATCCTTCTGCACTAATTTCTGCTTCTTTGTGACCACTGGTAGCACAGTAGCACCACCTGTACTGTGCAAGGCTAAACCTTGAGTAAAATCCCCAGACTATACACACAGGCATGACAGTGCGGCATGACAGGTATTTCAGCTCATGCTGTGCCCTCTGTTTTTATCACCAGCTACTTCTGGTGTAGTAGGTGATTATGTAGTCATGGACTGGAGAGTAATATTAAAAGGAGTTTTTGCTTTTTTTCCCCATGAACACAGCAGCTTCCTTATGACCACTGAAACACAACTGCCCCCAAATATTACTGACAAGCCCAGAGACACCAGGAAATGAAAGGTAACAAGTACTCATCTGGGCTGAAACATCTTCTCAAATTCATTCTCTTTTCCCATCCACACCTTTATGGAGGCATAAGAATTACTAGTTTGGATTTCCAGCATAAATTATGTTTTTCTTTCCCTTGCAGATTTACTTTAGATTTTCACCTGTACTTAAAGGCCACATTTGTGGGTTAATTTGAAAATACATGGTGCCTGTAGGGATTAGTGAAGTGCCTTGCAAAAGCAAGTCTTCAAACGGAATAGAAGTCAAGAAGACAGTGATCAAACTAGGAGCAGAGTACAATGATATTGCAGGTTGCAGTAGCCTTCACTGAAAAATAATTGTTGTTATCAGACAAATGTTCTTATCATCTAGAAAATCACCAACCAGAATGCTCGGTTTTGACTTCAAAGAAAATTCAGCACTCTCTCACCACAGGGTACTTATCACATTCATTAATTCTCAGGAAAAATTCTTTTAATGTCTTGAATGCATATTTACAGCTTACTTTAAATTTCTCTTTAATATTACTTTAAAATAAGAGAAAAACACCCATTCAACTCGCATAAGTTGACATACCATCCTCTGGAAATATCATAAAAACAGGCTAATGGTCTTTAAGATTCCTGTGACTCATTTCTCTAATTTGCTGACTCCATAAAACAGTGACTGTGGCAATCATTCTGAACCTTAATGTTCCTAGAAATAATGTATTAGCACTTAATGCATGGTAGTGACACCAAGTATTGATGAAAAGTGTTACATGCAAGATCAAGTAGCCTCATCAAATGCTAATTATCAAAGTGGGGGCTGAAATGGACTTACCAATTCTAGAGGAAGAATTTTTTTTTCCCATCACCGTGTGTGTGAAAAACAATCAAATGTGCAGGATAACAGCTGCAGCTGCATAAATAGCTGCATAAATACCCAGTTCCTTCCTGCAAAAACTGGAGCTAAATTTATATGATTTACTGAGGAGTTCTTACAACCTTCAATTATCTGTGGCTGCGGATGGAGGTGAGGCAGAGTATTATGCCAGCTTGGTCTAGGACCAGGTTGGCCCTGATTATTTTTGGTTTGTAATAGACCAAAAAATCTAGACCATGTCTTCTCTCAGTAGCTCATAGAGCTATGCAGAGAGCTGGAGAAGTCAAGTAAATTAATTTCCTGAGTTTCCATTTCCCCTATCCTGCAATCTAATGATGCCTGAAAGTTAGAAGAAAAAAACCCCAAATATTTTTTGTCATTTTCTTCTGAAGATTCATCTGACATTACCATCCATAAAAGCACTGATTATTCTGGCTCGCAGCTTCTCAGCTCCCCCAAATGAGGACTAATTAAGCATCATGTGGATGAGCATCATGAGAATTATATTTTATTCAGCCTTGTTTCTTTCAGACTGTACTCAGGGTACAGGTCTCCACCACAAGGTTTTAAATAGATTTGTAGTAAATAGTTTTGTGCAATTCTGGGATCAAAGAACACGAAAAATCAAATACAGAGACACAGGAAGGCTTCAAGTGAAAGCTTGACCTGTAAAAGATGTTAATTTAATCCTACACTCATAATTGTCCTTTTAATAACTGTACAACAAACTCATCAGGATCCTGTGCAATGCCTTCTCTAGGAAGTCCCCCTTCAGGGAGAAAATAACAGTAAACAAATAAACAAACCCTCCAAGTAAAAATAAAGAGGAAAATACACACTTTAGTAATTTCTGCTCAAATATCATACATAAATACATAAAGTGTGCTGGATGAACAGGATTTTACAGTATGAGGTAAATACCAAGACAGTGTCTCACTTGCTCTTGAGACTTCCAAACCAGTAGCTGGCAGATACTATGAAGCCTCAAGATTAGCTGTGTGCAAAAATTATTTCAGAGGGATAATGTTTTTGGGTTACTACCCTGAGGAGCATCTGAAAAAAAATATTGTTTTTCTTTTACAGGCAATAGGATTTCATGCTATTGAATAACCCTTTAAAGCACAACTTTCTCTTCATAGTTCCTGTAAAAAATTAGGTTTTGTGTGGTTCTTGAAAAATATTTCAAAAAATATTTGTGATAGGGCATATTATAGGAAAAAAGAGAAGACACTGTCTCTAACCTGGTAGTTCCCTAATGACAATTTGGCTTTGACCTGGAGTCCTTGGTAGCTTATGTAATCAGTCCATAGTCTGAGTCAGCTCATGAGTCTCATTTGCAACACTTTTGAGAAATAATGTAATATATCCCAATATGCACAGAGTATATTCAGAGACCACCTGGTAGCCAGAAAAAAAAAGAAAGCTGCTTACATTCCTGTCTAAAACTTTCTGTTGAAAAGAAGCTAACTCCTTTCCACCTACAACTCCCTCCCTCCACCCCCAACAAGATAAAGTTATTTAGAATAGGCAATGTCTGGAATCAATTATAAATAACTGGAATTATTAATTCATACTGGATATGTACAAAGACAAATAATTAGTTTATGTTAGACCTTAGCAAAAGCTCTAACGCATTTTTCGTGACGTATTTTGATCTAAATTACAGAAAGACAGGTTGGACCAATGTCTCCTCTCTTTTGCCATTTTGACTGGACTCCTGAAATAGCTGCCCTTGGTTTCACCTGTCTCGCTCTTGTAAGCATTCAGTTGTCATTCACAGTCAGCAACAGAGCAGGTTGGATAGAATTTGGACTCCTAGCCGAAGCTGAAAAATACCTGAATTTGACTTATTTTCTCAGAGCTTGTTGTGCACCTGAAAATTCAAGGTTCATTTTTAGTCTCTGGATTTTAGGTGTAATCTGTATGCCTCTCATGGTCAGCACATTTAGGTTATCAGCCAAGGCTCAACCAGAGTTGTGCTGTTACATTTTCTCAGCTAAAATTCAGCACTTCTAAATAACTGATAAGGACACAGTTCCAAATGATTTATATAACAGGACACTTCAAGGAACATTTTTCATTTCAAATACTGTCACTCTTTGGGATTGGGAGCGTGCAAGACATTGTTCTCAGCTTTTCCTGAACATGTGTCCTCTGGTTAGGAGCTTGTACTAATACTTGCAGATACAAATTGATGCCCTGTGCATGGTGATGAGTCGTTCAAAACACACACAGAAGTTCCTTCTGTGGGGAGGATCTTTTCTTCCCCACTCAGCTGTTACCCTGGTGTGCACAAAGCCATGCTTCATTATTCATGAGATGCTTTTTCTGTCAAAATCCAGGGGATTTGGAGCAGTAGTGACCCACGACCTTTTCAACTAGCAGGGACGAATAATTCATAAGAGGTGAAAATGGAAGCAGGACAAGCCATCTGAGGCCTAGGCATGATTACTTTCCAGGGGGACCTTCCCCACTCCCCAAGGAGTCTCAGTTACGAACCGCTCCTCTGCACCTGTAACCTAATTCAGCTTCAGCTCCATCACAGGCCTGCAGCACTACTTACATCTTCAATAGAAATCCATTTTGCCAGTATGATAGGACATTCTGCATGATGGACAGACACTATTACCTTTCAGATAGAGATCTTACATTTAATGAGTGATGCTCAGCATGCAGCAAAAAGCATATGAGCAAATTAGTTGCAGGCAAAATTGGGATTCCAGCATTGCCTCGTTTAAATTAAATGCTTTATATCCTGGCTGTTGTGGAATTCCAGTCACTATTTTATCCAGCTGAGGTGACTTCAAGTTGATTCTTCTACCTTTCAAGCATCCCAAAGTTTGTAGTCAGTGAAGATGTGTTTTAAAGCCATCATTAATTTCAAAATGCATCTTGGCTTTTGGAAAACAGCTGAGTTGGTTCTTCTTAAAGAACAGTGAACACATTATAGAAGGCCAGCAGTCTTTGATTATTAAATTAATGATATGCAGAACTGCTTTCAAAACATGTGATATCATAGTCTGGTCTGCATGTCAGTGCACAATATGTAGATATCTGTGCTCTCCTGGAGGCTTATAATAGTCTAACGACTAATAAAACAAAAAAAAACATGTCAGGTCAGTGTGGAAGTCTGGTTTCAATTCACAAGAATTGACAAAAGCCACAAGAATAAAGCACTACTCATGAAATAACTTCTAAGGGGTGGAATATATGGTACATTTACTGAAACATGTAAAATTTGCACCTAAATTTCAAGTTCCTGCAGTAACTTAGGCAGTAAGCCCTAGATGTCTCTGTTTCTTCTCATGTCAGCAGAGAGAAAGCAGGTGCTCCAGATGTAGGTGCCTCAGGTCTACAGGGAAAACTGATGTTTGTTTTGAGGAGACTGTTTCACTGGGCACCAGCTGGTTGCCTTGAGGTAGGGGACTGGATGCCATTCAGGAACTCCTGTAATTGAATTTTGCTTGTTCAAAAGACAGGCTATAAGAAAACTGTGTTGAACTTTTTCAAAATGTAGAGTCCCCCTGCAAGCTAAATACCAACCCTGATACATTCCAGAGAAACTCATACCTATTAAATTGAACAAAATTCCTTTTCTTTTTTTTATGAAGAGATCTATTAAATAAGCAATGAAAAAGTGCCTGGAAATTTCAAGGATGGGATATAATGACACAATAAACCAAATTTACATTCTAGTTAAAAAGGAAAAAAGGCATAAATTTGCTAGATACTGAAACTGTAAATTTGTTGTTTCCCTTATAAGAAATAAGCTTTGGCTGAATTTGATGTTGTAAGGGCCTGAGATGGTTACAGAGAGAAGCACTCAAGGGCTGTGACAATGACATGCAGGACAGAGAGGTTCCTCTTCAAGGGAGGAAAGAAAAGGTGAGACATCTTCCTGCAGCAGAGCTCACTGGTGAATTTGGCAGCTACATGCACAGCCTTCCTACAACCTGCCCATGCTCTCAGCAATGTCCCTGAGCACTTCTAAAGCAGCAGTAGAATCAGTTTGCAGATTTGTCAAGATGTCAAACCCTGAACAAGACATATAGGGCATTTACCTTAGAAATGCCAAATGCATTCTAGAGCAAAAAATCTGAAGACAGGATTCTCACTGCCCTGAATGCCCTGATGTAAGAGCTCATGGGGCCCATTGTTTATGCTACTCTGGCTGGCATTCAGCCATGTGAATAAAAGAAAAGTGCTGAATCTGTCTAAGGCTGAAGCATCATTAATTGCTTCAGAGCCATGTCAAGTCTTAGCAGATGGCAGAAAAGAGACTGAATTTCTGACATTTTTAATTAAAATGTAACCCCTATTATTATGGGATTAATAGTTATATAAATATAGCTGTGCAATTTTAATGTACATTTGGTAAGAACCAAATTCTGTATTTTTTGTAGACCTAACTAAGAAGGCTTAGAAACAGGTGAATTCATGTTTGTAGCTCTTGTGATTTCATTGCTAATCTTACAAGCATTTTTCTGAAGGCTGTTCCTGCAGTCAAGAGAACATAGTGAAAACTTCAGCCCCACCTTTTTTCCCCTATAGATCCACAGTCATTGCAAAGTTTTCAAAGGAAAATGTTTAAATCCCTCAAATTAGAAAGCAAGGTTCCCAAAAGCAGAGATATGTATTAATACATGTAAATGCCACACTTAGGGTGAAAGGGTGCAATGACACTCTTTGACAGAGGGAAGCCTCTTTTCACTAAGGTTGATCTGAGCCACCAAGACTCTTCTTCCCTGCCTGGATTTTGGCCAAGACACACAGGTTTTGACCAGCAGTGATAGAGGCATGTGCTCAGCTGCCTTGTCTGCAAACTGGCTCTATGCCCTGAGGCAGAACCACTCCCCAAACCTGTTCCCACCATGGGCTGCATTACACCCCAGCCTTAGATGAGCTTTAGACCATGAGATGAGCTTTACACACCAATTACATGTCTTCACATCTGCTGCAAAGGACTCAACCAAGCTTCCTGTGGGCTGGATTTCGATCATAACTTGTGACCAGGAACATCAGACCTTTCTTGTCCTCTACCACTTGTGTGCAAATGACAGAGTTGTTTGAGAAATGAGTAGGGTTTTGAGAAATGAGTGGGGTTTTAAGAGCCAATTGTTTTGTTAAAACCGGGGACAATAATCAAGGCACTTTTTGTTTCATGGTTTAACTTTTGTGGTTTACTAGCTCAGAATGAGTCTTCAACATGACTAACAAAAAAGGGTGAGTGTTGTGTTTCTCTTGACTAGCACAGGAACAGAAAAGCCACTGTCTATCACATCTCTGTAAAGTCCAAATATGTCACTCTCGGTGCCAAAAACCTGGGTGTCATTTACATGAAAAGTTTGGGACCCTCCCTCATGTATAGTGCTTGTGCTGCTTCACGGATGTCTCAGTACATCTTGACACCCATGCTGCTTTCTGTAGGGGCTGTATCCTCACCTTCACCCTCCTGCTGGGGGCCGAAAGAGGGGGAAGATCTTACACCGCAGAAACCATTCCTGGAAAAGGCATGTGGAAGAAAATGAATGCTATTACAGTTGGACTGAGTTGCCTCTTGGGCTTCTACACGTGGATGGACAGTGGAGGGAGGTGAGCATCTGAGGCAGGAGCAGAGACTACTGCTCCACTGTGGCAGTGTCCTCTCAGCACAGTTTTGGCTGGTCCTGCATCACATGTGGTGTGCATGCAGGCACCCTGCCTCCTCCAGTGTCCTTGCAAACCTGTGTTGCAGGGACCTGGGGCTCATGGGTCACAGCAGGGCACAGCTATCAGGAGTGACCCCATGGTCTGGTGCACCACACTGGCCTCACAGGGTGGACCCACCAGCACTACAGATGGACATAAACAGGCATTTCTGCCCAAAGCAGCCCCTGCAGTTTGCTTGTCCTGCTCCCAGCCATCTACATGCATACCAGCATGGCCAGTAGCTGTAACATGGACTGCCTCCTGCTCTAGGCCACCACAGGGTTGGCAAGTGATCCATGTTTGTCCCGGTATGGGGACATGGATGTGAGGGGCCAGAAGGCATATCCAGGGAGAGGAAAAGAGCTTTTCTCAGCAGAAACATGGTATGTGGGAAGACCCTGTAATGCTGAGGTTATCTTGTCACTAACAAGGAGCACAGACTATGAGGAACTGGTCTATAAATCACCTGTGGATGCTAATCTGCATACACACTGTGTCGGTGTATGCACACACACTGGGAAGGAGGGCTGAGGGAGAAGAGCTTTAGGACTGTGACTATTCTCCCTTCTTTTCTACACCTTTAAACTGCAAATTGCCAGTTGGATTTCCTTATTCATAGAAACAGAGGGCAATTGCAAAGGGTTTCAGTGCACCTCTGCTGAGTTTGGCTCCTGTTTCTGCCAGGGCCCCAGAAGCAGCATCTTGGAAGCTCCTTTTGGGACCTGTGGGGATGTCTGGGAGAGAGGAAAGGATGGAGAGGGCATCTCTTTGGGAGGGATGCACATTCTCAGCATGGGTGATGGTTTAAAAACTCTTTGGGTTTTTCTGAACGGCAGCTACTTGCTGGGTACAACACTTGTCAAAGTACAGCACATTCGCTCATCCTTCAGTGATCTGTACAGAAATAATTATTCCAAAAATCTTTTTTTATCCCCAGTGTGTGAATTTCATACTGACATTGCTACCCTGCAGAGTAACAGATACTTCAGGATAATGGCATCACTCAAAATTACTCCTTTCTACAACAGAAATTGGTGCAACAGTTGCGTTACTTCTAACAACCTGTAAGATTACTTTTTGTTTTTTAAAGTGTTGCAGTATTGTGAATCCAATCTGGCGTTATCCTCTGGCTTCTCATGCCTGCCCACTGATTAATGCAAGGATAGGAATGACAAACGCCAAGTACTGTCACACCAGGATGACAGCACCATGTGACTGCTTCATGCAAGGGTGAGCCCTTTTGGAAGAGGTGACGCAAGGGCGTGGCATCTACTAAGGATGCCCAAACCCCGCTGCTCCCCACCTTACCTGGGCCGGGGCACTGGAGGAGAGGTGGGTCAGGTCCCCGATCCTGGCAGCTGCCCGTGGGTCGCTGGAGCTGATGAGGACAGGGGCACTGATCTCCATGGAGTGCCGGTTGCTGGCGGCCTGGGAGGATTTGTGTGTCATGCTGAGGGCGGTGAAGGAGTGGCGCTTCTTGGCGTTCTTCTTGCCTTCCACCTGCCGCTGGGCCGCTCCGGCAGCCCCCGCGCCGGCCAGCGTGGAGCACGGGGCCAGACCCACCGCCGCCGCCGCCGCCGCCACTGCCACCGTCTCCGTCGCCAGCGGCATGTCGCAGCCGGAGGCGGCAGCCGAGCACGTCTTGTCCATCTCCATCAGCTGCTTGGCAGATTCATTCAGCTGTGTGGGGAGGAAAAGGGAAACGTAAAAAAGGAGTTGTAGAGAGCGATAAGGTTCTCTCCACTGCAGAAAAGAAGGCTCAGGGGGACCTCATCTCTCTCTACAACCACCTGAAAGGAGGCTGTAGCATGGTGAGGCTGGCCTCTTGTCTCAGGTAACAACTGACAGGACAAGAGGAAAAGGCCTCTTGTTGTGCCGGGGGAGGTTTAGAACAGAATACTAGGAAAAAATTCTTCACCGAAAGAGTTGTCAAGCAATGGAACAGGCTGCCCAGGAAAGTGGTGGAATCATTGTCTCTGGAGATATTTCAGAGATTTAAAAGACATGGCATTTCAAGACCACAGTTTAGGGGTAGGCACGGCAATGCCAAATTAACACGTGGACTGGGTGGCCTTAGAGGTCTTTTCCAATCTAATCGATTCTATGATTTTATCAATTGATTTGATTTATGAAGCCAGGTGAATTATTTCCATCCACTTGTTAATGCCAGGAAGATCAAAAGAGGCAAAGTAAGCATCCAGAAGAGTTAAACTAGAACCAGGCACCCTAAATTGGTCCACATCAAGCTACAACATTTAAAAACATGGTATTCCCCAAAACAGCTTGTCCCAGGCTGCTGTCAGAGGCTGGGGAAGGAGGCAGAAGCCTCTTCATCAATGTGTTGCTATTCTCAGTTCCATTACAGACCTGTGCTTGATGTTTGCCACACATGGTTTTGATTAAGGGTACGGCTTCCAAATCTTCCCAGTTTCATATCTCTGCCTCCCACCAAACACAGGTTATCCAAATGCAGATGCAAACTGAAGGCATTTTCCTTAGCTGTATCACCTAAACTTTGGAAGAGCTTGATGGCCACTGGAAGACTTGCTCAGGGTTCCTCAAAAAGTGGTCTCCTCAGTTCTGTTGAAGGGTTTAACACTTGACCTACACCATGCTAGGAGGCTCAGGCCAGCTTTAGCCTGCTGTTCCTCATCCAATCCACACTCACAGATAGCCTCGTGTCTGTGCAGGCCAGAGGCGTGCTGGGTGGCACAATCCTGTCACTGAAGTCTCTTACTTCCCAGCCTTCATAGCTCATCCAGGAAAGCTACACTGTACATGGCTGGAGAGACTTTAGGTGCACAGGGATGTCACTAGTGATACATGAAGTGCACTCTGAAGTCAGCAGTGCTTCCTGCACAGCACTCATTTGTCCGTACATCTTCCCTTGAGGGGTGTTAACAGCTGAAGGAAAATGCCACATTTTGCTAACAGACCTTTATATTAAACTAGAATACATTGCAATATGTTTGAATTTAATGAATAAAAACAACATATGAAAAAGGGAGCCATAGCTAATGCACACGTGCTTTTGCATTCAATGCTATTCTGAGACCCACATAAACCAGAGGTGTATGTAATACTATTCTGGACCAAAACTAGGCCATTTTTTTTTCTATAGCTGTTTTTATGAATTATGGCAGTATCTAAGAAACAGTTGAGGACAAGGTCTTCCAAGGTGCTAAATAAAAAAAAAATAATAATTTCTGCTCCAAGCCAAGCCAGTTTTGAAACCTAAGTGAAACACAAGTGAACACAAGTGAAAATAGAAGGGAAGAAGAGAGGGAAGGGAAAGATAATAACAGAAACATGCAGTTAAACAAATGTGTAATTGCATAGCTTTTATAACTCTCAACCACTGTCATCATGCTGTAAATAAAATAATAGATGTTGCTAGCCTTAGACCAGTCCTCCTGAGTTTGAAAGCACTTCTGACTCCACGAGCACTCATTCAGTGTAACAGGCAAAAACCACACTAGCACCTAGGAAGTAAACCTCAACTTGCAGGATCCTTCCTTCTGTGACAGCTTCCACTAAGTCAACCAAGAGCTTCCAATTAATGATGCTCCACTGCTTTCAGAGCTGCTGGGAGTCCTGCAACCATTCAATTAGCAAGTCATTTTCCCAGCTGCACTCACCAACTTGAGACCATGCTTACAGCCAATGTAGTGCACTGCACCTGCCAATTTTTGCCGATAACAGCTGATCCTATTTCAGATTCTTCAGAAATGTCCATTATTTCCCACTTCATCATGCTCTAAATTGGTACAACCTAATATTTGCCAGCAGGCTCCAAGTTGCAAGGAAACCAGATGGCTGCCCTCCCTTAAGTAGGTGTTACAGCTCCGCTTACCCCATTGATGAAGATAGTCTAGCTGAATTACTTGAAATATTAAGGAGAAAAGGATAAAGCTATCAAATATGTATGACTCTTCAACAGCAGAGGGTGGGGAAATTTTTGCTAATCAACAGCAAGAAGAAAAATAATATATTTTAACTCTTTGAGATAGGAAAAAGAAGAGTTAAAAAAAAAGAATTTAGAACTTCCGATTTTACAATCTGCTACATGTGGACAAGGAAGTGCTCCAGCTCTTGATATCAAGCTCAGAATCTCTTGTAAGAATTAGATTATAAATCCCACTGTCTGAAATCCAATTTAACACTGAAGCTGTTCTTTTTAAAAGAACGAATTCCTTGCTTTTTGTTCAAAGCAGCACCTAGTTGAAATGTCAATAAGAGAGCAAGCATCTAAACATGAAGTGATAAAACATAGCCCTGTATTGATATAAACAAAAGTAAATCTCAATATCAGTAGCAGATTAAAGACAGAAAGAAAACTCCTCCCCAAACAGTCAAGCTAATGAACTTTTGAGAATGTCAGAGGCTTCCTGAAATACTGGGAAAAAATTATTTTGGTCTGCCAAGATAAAAAATGCTTTATAGCCTTATGACTTTATTTTTGTAGAGAACTGTTTTTAAACAGCTTTGCCCACAGATGCTGGAAAGTACTTCCCAAATAGGCTATGAATACCAGAGAAAAGTCTGCTTAGTACTTGTAAAAGCAAACAGTTCTTCCTCTTCACACACACAAAAAAAAAACCCAACCTTGTAGAAAACTTTTTTTTCAACATAAACATGATTGCAATTTTCTTATTTTAAACTCTGAATATGTAAACTAGTATTGCTTTCTGGTGTTTGTCATCTGATCTTCAGGCAGATTTGCTTCCAGATGAGAAGCTTAATGGAAAATTTTGACCCACAGTCAGTGTCAGGAATTTGACATTTCTGGAAGCCTGTAGCTCTTACGACAATCTCTACTACCAGAACTCAACTTTCTCACTTAGTTTTGATCCCTTCTCTAGAAAAAGCCTATATTTCAATTTCTGATCCTGCTAAGCCCAAAGTGACTTGAGACTTAAGCCCTTGAGACTGCAGCGAACCCCAAATCCATTCTTTTAAAGGGGATGTCCTAGAAAACCTGACATAGGATTTAGAGGGATAGGGCTTGGATTTGAATGCCAAACCAGTCAAACATTCCCAGCAGCCCTGCAACCCTGTCTAGAAATGCAAAGTCTTGTAACAGCAAGTCTTAGATTATCTGAGGGACTTTATCATGCGAGAGATGTGATGAGTAAAACCATTCTGTGCAGTAAAACCATTCTCAGGGCCTCAGTGTTTATTGCATGCTGAGATAAGGATGAACCAGTCTCAGTTTATGGAGCTACTGTGCCTATTTCTCAGTAGGACCTTCCCCAGCTCTGAGTAATCCTACCAGAGGCAGCTCCAGCACATCTGGTTTTGGGAGTGAAGAAGGGTGGGAGTGGAATACCTCTGTGCACAGAGCCTTGTTCATCTCCAAACAACCTTTCCCTACGGTGGGAGCAGTAATCAAGTGTTGTTCATTAAAAATTTGGTGGCCTTGATCAGGAAGGCATACTCTCCACCCTGCCACAATGCAAGCTGTCATGACTTTAATGTCCAGGCAGAGAGGTGATGCGATATGAACTAAGGGAGAGGTTTTTTCCCTTCTTCTGGCTTTTAGATATGATTGTCTTAGATATTCTGCTTATGACTTGACCACATAGGTGACAAATATTAAGCTATATCACTCAAGACTTCTCCACTGCCAAAATTCTTTTTTATCAGTCTCTACATAAATCTCATTTTTTCTGTGGAATGTATTATGGTGAGTTTCTCACCATGCACAGATGTACCTGCGCACTTCTAATTTCTAATACATGTGGGCTTAAAAGGGACCACGTGTAGATGGTTTCAACATATTTTTCCTTTAAGGATGAGGGGATACAAGAGAGAAAGAGTTGTCTACACTGATGGTTCCAAGTGGGACCAAATACGTTCTTTATATCCTCATAGGACTTTATGAACTACACTTTCAATGGGCAACACTATACCCTACTTACGTATCCCAGATGGAATGAAGAATAAGGAAAATCTACTTCTTGTCCAGTGTGGGTGACAATTAACTCTAGATTTAGTTCAAATAGCAAATTATTACTTTGGAATTTATTGTTGCTGTTATTATGGAACCAGAGGGAAACATGGGAAATTTAGGTCAGATTTAAATAATTAATCCTTAGTACATCTCCCTTGACACATACGCCAGTGCATTTACTAATCCATATTAGTGGCAAAATTATTCTATCCCATTTTAGACTTCCAAGGGACACTTCGATGCACTGTGGTCACAAACAGCAGCTCCTGGGTTGTGGTGTTTCACTGATGGTGCTGTCTTCTGTAAGAAGGAGGACAGTTCTGCTATTGAATACTCTTACTTTCTAGTCATTTAGGTCTGGGTAAGGGATTAATTTCTGACTGACATCTGCTTTACCAGAGAGGACCTCACTGTGTGGCTTACAAATGTACTTCAGCATGTACTTGATACTGTGCAGACCAAAGTGTTACTAATGGGTAACTAAAATGTTACTCTTTTCTAAACAAGAGAAAATTGATTAAATTCTCAGTTTTACACATGTGATTCAGTACTTTGATAAACTGGAGCCAATTTGGACCAGCAAGTACACTTTATTAAGACTTTCATTTCCTACAAAATCTTTCTTTTCTGTCTTTATGGAAACTATTAGCTAAAGAATGGTGCTGTTCAAATACAGGTTTAAGAACATAGAGAAAAGAAATACAGGTATAAGACTCAAACTAGCTTTAAAAGCAAAATGTTACAAATCCCCTCAAATCTCTACAAAGCTAATAGAAAAGAACAAATTGGAAAGAGAAAAGATCATGCTCAAGTTTTTAGAAAGGATCCACTGAGCAGAGCAGGAAGCAAAATTAAAATTATTAATAAAACATCTTCACAATGTCCCCCTGAAAGATTGAAAGTATTTTCACCTAGGGACTGCTGATTTTTATACTTTGTGGTTCATAAATATTGAGAAGATCATGCACATCCCTATTTTATGCCTTGCAGACACTTTGGCAACTTGCAGTTCCATATCTGTGATTAAAATAAACAGTCTGAATTTATTACTGTGTTTTCACTTCAGAGTAGGTACTTTCAGGAAATATTAAGTTCATATGCCCTCATTAAACTAGTTTGCTAGTATTATAATTTATGTTCTGAAGCACACTGAGATTATTAAGTAACTAAGGGCATAACTATACAAGATTCTTCTGTCTCTGCCGGTTCCTGAGAGGACTGCATCTGTAAAAGCATTTTCAGACCAAAAAAGTAGTCTTTCAGAAAGCTAAAACAGCTTTTCCTTACTATTATCCCTACTGGCAAATGTAGGATACAATCTTTCTTCTGCTGTAGCCAAGTAACAAAACAGCCTTTGACTCAAATGGACATTAGGAGAAAGTACATAATACTTTCTTTACCTAATACATTACATGTTCTTTGGTAGGTTAGTACAGAGGACACACAGCAATTCCAAGAGCTTTCTAGTGGGATATTAGCAGTCAAATTTGTGCCAAAGGCTCTTCAACTAAGTCATTGTGAATGTATCTATAATTTTAATCTTAAATATTTTGTTAATTCAGATTTAAAAGTGTTTAGAGAGAGCCTCCAAAGTTCTCCATGGACAATTTAAATTCATTTGGCAAAACCTACAAAATCTTACCTCAATTATTCACTTAGGCACCATCTTATGAAGAGTAATTTGTAAGGCATAGTTCAAGAGAAAATATTGTAGCTAAACCAAAGCATTATTTAATGATTTTGTGTTAATCTCTAACAATTCACTATTGCCTTTTCTAATTTATTGCCAGGGAGGAGCAAGTGAATGTGGAACAGATTTTCTGCAAGTGGTTTATCCATCATGGAAGATAGATTTCTAAAACCCATACTGTGATTGAGAGCAGAGTTATTCCATGCACCCAGAAAATAAAAGAAGCGCAGTACATGCGCTTGCTTGAACAGATTCAAATTAAATGATAGCTGCAGAAATACTTTCCTAGGACACATCTCAAACTTCAAGTGTTCTGTTCCTCCGGTCACAGGTTGAAGCATACGCCTCATTCTCTTGTCCAAAAGCCTGCTAAATATGTCAGCATGTTCTCGAGGAATAAAGTCCCTAAACCTTACAGCCTTCCTAACCGGGGTCATCCACATACACAACAATGTACAGATGTACAGTCCGGAAAAAGCAAGCCAATAATTTTTGTCTATAACATGGGTCTTTGAAAGGCAACAGTACTTAGCAATCTATTTGCCTGTCCTACAAGATCTTTCTCATTTAGCAGCAATGTCACTTCTTATGCACTGAGGGGCTGAAGGAATGTAGTATATTAGAACAGCATGTGCTTGGACGAGCGTGTCATCATGATCTTGCAGAATGAAAATAAATGATGCGTGCAGCAGAAGTAAACACTAAGCCCTGGGTGGTGAACTGGGAGTTTTTTTTCTTTCCCCTTTTTTCCAAATAGTTTTAAGAAGGAAAATGGTTTGCAGTGGTGGAGAACAAGTTTGGTGTATCCCAGAGAAATGCATAGTCTGCTGCAAAGTCTGTTCAGCAGTTAAGCACAGCAAGAAATCTTTTGGAAACTAATGTCTAAAGAATTGAGAAGAAAGAAAATAAAACTAAATGCAATATCATTAAAAATAGATGAACTCACCAAAAAGAAGTATGCTTTCTAGATCCCCCTCCACTTTCTGAAACAATGCTAGCTATTTAGCCTTCAGCTCCAAGTATGAGGACTCTCTTGCTCTGATCTGTCATCTCTGAATCTCTGATCTGCTGTGTGCCTTCGATATGCCTAAGGATTTCCTTTTTCTTTCTGTCTGTCCCCTATAGACAACCTTTTCCATAATGAGACACTCATGACTGCACCAAAGCTCCTTTGAAAGCAAGAAATGTAACCAAATACAGCTTTACTCAACATCAGAAAGAGTGGGAGAATATAGCCTATTTTTACTTATAAATTATTCAGAAAGCTAAATAAAAAGTGCAGTCATGAATTCATGGGCTTGATCCTAATTCCTTTGAAGTCAGTGGCAAAACTCCAGCTGCCTTCAACAGTGGAAGGACTGGTGCCCATCTGGCACCAATAGCAGTACCAGAAGAGTCCCTGTTGAAGCTTGTGTAGATTTGACTGACAAACTACTTTTTCATCAAAAAATGAAACTCATTGGAACTTAAGTACTTCCCAGGGATTTGCTTGTTTTGACAAGATGCCTATCAGGAAATTGTTTTGCAGATGATGTTTCTCAGCTAAGACAAGAAATTAGCAAAGCCACAGTTGTTTAGGAGTTCAACAGGGTACTTGGACTCCTGGCTGAAAGTTCCTGTGTGGGGGAGTCGGCATGGGAGACCTGAAACAATACTAACACTTTCCCAACAGAAAGCCACCAGCTTTCTGGCTATGCTGAGTATTCTTCACTCTTGTTCTTGTAAACTGGAAAACCTTTGTGACTCCTCTGCTGAGTCCAGGTGTCCACCTGCACCATGAGGGAAGAGGTTAGAGCGAGCAGAAGTGTGAGCAGCTTTATGCTGGGCACCAACCTTGGCCAGGGACCTGGAAGAATCAGAAGGCTTTCAGAAGCAGTTCAGATGATGTCCTCATGCCTCACTGGCAGCTGTATGAGCCCTGTATAGTTACAGCCAGTTATTGCAAGGAAGGGAAGCCTCTTTTTGTGCTGAATCTAGAAAGCCCTTGACTTGTGAAAACTTTCACTGTGGGCCAGCTGTACCTAAAAACTTCAGCACAGGCTAGGAAAGATGTTTAGATCCTGGAGCAGAGCTGTATGGATGACATGTAAACTCTAAGCAATATCTTTAACAAGAACCAAGTTTTAGGTTTTTAGAGTTTTCAGGCAACTTTCTACATCCTTCCTTCCTTAATGTTTCACAAAGCTCCTGATGCTATTGCTTATTGAAGTGATCAACAATACCAATAAAATTATGAATTAACTGAAAATTGACAAGGTAAAACCCACTAAGAAAGGAAGTTAAATACCACCAACTAAGGAAGTTAAATACCACCATTCAAGAGGATGTCTTCAGAATTAATGCATACATCAAGCCTGGGAATCTTAAAGCAAATGGCTTCCAAATTATGGTGTGTGACCCCAAGTAATTATTAATGGGATTGTGAACCAGGAATATCATGCTTATGTTTTTTCAGAGACTCTTCTCTTCCTGATAGCTGCACTATGCACACATGCTGCCAGATATGACATTGTGCCCTTTTGATCATACTTTCAGATTCATTCCTGGAAATGAAATGCTGGTTTTGAAATGATCAGGGTTTTGTGAAAGAAGCAACAGTACCATATCATTTTTTAAGGGAAACACTTGCTTCCAGCTTAATGAGACAAAAGATAAAGATGAAAGAAAAAAACCCAGATATTTGCTGAAGTCCTTTATAAATTTTACAAGAAATGTGTTCTGGTGGGTAATGAGAAAAAGACCTACACCATCATCTCACACCATCAATGTTACCTGCAGAAAGCATGAAGTTCGATAAATCTTTGGAGCTCTTGGAAGCTCTTGGAATTGCAGCACAAGGAGCACATTGGAAAGCCAAAGTAATTTTTCAAGTAATGCAAGGCTTTGCCTACACTGAGCAAGCAAGGAGTCTTTGTTGCAGTGATTTACAACTTTATGTAGAATAAGAAATCTTGTGCAATCAGGGAAAATTAAGTTTCATGTGCTGCAACTGAAGATTACCTGTGGGGAATTGCATACAAATAAATGCACTGTACTCTCTATCTCTGATAAAGCAGAAATGAAGAATGAAAGCAAATGCCAAGAAAATGTTTTGGTTCAATTGCTTGTAAAAGGAACCAAGGTATACACAATTCAAGCAGATATTAGCACTAAAGGGTTGTGATAAACAGTCTTTGCCCTATGTGTACTATATTTAGAGACATTTTTTACTACATAATGTTCTGGCTTCTGCTTCCCAAATACAAGACAGAAGAGAACTGCTGGATGTGGTGCAGGGCATTTGCAATAGTGTGACATCCCATGGGCTGTATAGTTAGATTCTGTGTGCATGGAGCTCCTGCTACAGCTGGCTATAAAGCAGGGTTGCTGGTTGTGGTAGAGGGCTCCTGCACCAGCTCCAGGGTCACACTGCATGCTTCTCTGGAAGCAGCCAACACCAATGGGTGTCAGCCATCCATCACAAAACTGCTGCCTCTTTGGAGAGATGCATCCAGCCTTTGGGTTTACTATTTGCCAGTTGGGGTGAGGGTAGGAGTCAGGACAAATTGTGCTGCTGTTTCACCAAACCACTGGATGACTCCCTAGAGGGAGAGTTCTGAGATGTTTCTCTGGAACGGGAGATGAACTATGTGTGTTTGAAATGGGCAGCTGTACCAGGATACATGAATCGTTTGGGTGACAGGGAGACTGGTCTTCTTAACTATGCACACAGAGGGGAAAAAAGGAATTGTGCTGAGAGAGACATGACTTGACAGCCTGAATTTGTGTCTCCTGTGGTTATTACAGTGCAAACTCTGCTTTTGCATTTTGCTTAAATGCTTGCACATTTAAGGCACCTTCTTCCCGCAGAGATGTGCTGATGCCTGATACAGCAGCATGGCTCTTTTCCCTCAGTGGGAGCATTAATTTGCATCCTTTTTTGCTCTGTGCAGTGACCAGTTATTTTAAAACAATTTTTACATAACCCTCTTTTACGTTGGAGACCTCTCTACTTCTGTCATACTGCTAAAAGGTCAACAATGGATTGGGATGGCATTATGGGGCAGGGGCTGTGGCACATGGCATATTGCACACTGCACAACAGGCACATCTCGGGTGTTTTGGAAGCCTGACCAGTAACTGAAAGCCAGTCTGTAAGATATGAAAATAAGTTTTCTGTGCTATATTGATGAGGCAATTGGGTTCACAATGCAACCCTCCTCCCTCACCTTGCAGCAGAAAAATCTGACAAGGGTGAACTGTGATAAATTCCCTGAACTCTGCAAATTCTTGACTGAAAACGGCAGCACTCAACCTCACACTCCTGGCATGACTCACTGTCCCTCACCTCAAGAACCATTTATAGACCTCTTTGGAGAATCTGAGATGTTAAAACATGATTGGGGGCAAGGTTGAGTTCAGCGTGAGAAGTCTCTTCATTGGCTTGCCAACAGCTGCAGTCAAAAGGACATTGAACTCTCTGACTATCAAATTAGAAATGTTACTTGTTCAACTTTTAGAGTTTAATTTCTGGTTTAGGGTAAAGGATGCATACCCAGCGCAGTGGCATCATGCAGTGAAGCAGCTAGTGCCCTTGCCTCTTGTCCACTCATCTGGAGCTGGATCAATGTTCTGGTTTCTGTCTAAGCCTGCTCTGCCACAGGTGTCACTGCTAGACAAGAGGTGTGCCATTTCTTCAGCCCCAGTGAGCTTGGAGCAGATAGTTTAGGATGCTCAGGCACATGTGTCACATTGCTGCAATAAAGTATGATGATTGCCAGCATTAGTCACTTTTATGACAACCATATGCAAATGCTGTTTATGTTAGTCTGCTACAAGTGGAAGGAATTTGGAAAACCACTGCTCTAGGCCATGCTGTTTGAGCTCTGAGATGGCAAAAGGAACGGGCTAGCAAAAAATCTGCACAGTAGGAAATCCTTCTGAAACTGCAGAACACTGGGGTTCTTTTTTCCTGTTTGTGGAATTACTCAAGCTCAAATATTTTCCTAATGCATTTCTTTCTGAAAACAGACTGCCCTGCATTGCACCTACATTCCATAGGCAGAGAGACAAGTTGTCCCAAGGAAACTGAAATTTTGCGAACTGTGACCACATCGTGTGATGCAGTCACACAGAGACATTTATTCATACTTTTATTATTTTTGCCATTAAATGCTGAAAAGCTCCCACCACACATCAGAATTCCATTGTGAGAAGCATTATGTAAATATAGAGCAATAAGACAGCTCTTGGCCCAAAGGAAGTACAATTTTTGTAGGAGGGGGACAAGAGACAATGTATAGTTATAGACAAAATATACAATGAAACAGTCTTATCAGCAATATGGACAGAGAATTTTGCACAACATACATTTCCTCTAGCCATCACAGCCAAGAACAATTTTCAAGAAGAATCTGGAGGAGCAATGCTGATGCAAATCTTTGAAGTATTCATCCCAATAGTGAAGAACAGAGCACTATGGAAGAAAATTAGGATTTTAAAAAATCTGACAAAGTGATTGTCATAGTTGGCATTCAGTAATAAATAAAAGACAATAGGTAGAGAGAGTAATGAGTAAGCAAAGGCTTGCAAGTAAGGGCGAGCTGGATGGGCTCTAGAAGACAGAAAAAGGCTCCAGAGAGAAAAAAAAGGAGTAGCAGCAGATGGCCACATCAGACTGTCAAGAATGAGGCACATCTGCACTTGCTAAGGATGCAAAAAGGATGTAGCCATAATCAGGGTATGACCTGATGAGAGTTTGATCTTTGTGAATGCTCAGCAATCAGGTAGGACAAACAGTTGGTAGAACTGCCAGCCACATGAGTAAATGAAACCACTCATGAGGATGTGATTCCCACTGGCAATGTCTTTATTACTTGCCATGAAAGTACGCTGTTCCCTCTTTAACCCGTGGCCAAAGAGAAAGTAACACTTTAACTGTGTACTGCATACTGCACTGAAAACTCAGGTATGTGCTTAGTGAGAGTTCCTCCAGAGAGGCAGATCTGTGTGTCACTTGAATGGTGTGGAGCTGCCTTTACTTTGACCTTAAACTCAGCCCTCAGGAGTGCTTTTGTGCCTTCAAGGACCCCTATATGACAAACCCTTGTGCTTGAGACAAAGCATGACCCTAAGCAGTAACCAGCCAGGGTTAAACCATGACAGCCCCCCAGGTGCTGTAGGGCAGAGAAGCTCAGTGCCAGTACCAAGAGCTCTCAGAGCTCATCTGGCCTGTGAGATTTCCAGGAATTCACTATTAATCATCTCTATAGCACTTCTTCCACTTCCATAGTTCATATATTGAGGGATAGTAAAACCTTGCATCCACCAAATCAATATAACCACATACATCTCTTTCCTGAGCAATGCACCTATGGAAGAAAAAAAAACTGTGCCTGGGAACAGGCAAAACTAAACACTAGACTGGAGCAAGGAGGGGAGATGCTGAGGAAATTATTTATCAAAGGTTAGAGTCATAGTCCTTCCTCCTGGGCTAGGAAAAGAAAAGAAAAAGGATACAAGAGGAAGTCATGACTGTAAATTCCTTACTGTGCTGTTGAGGCTGAGGCAGATCAGAGAAAAGGGATCAAGGAGATGACCATCAGGGAGTGCTCTTCCTCCTTCTGCATGGTTGCTTGCTTCTTGAGAAACAGAGCTGCCTCTTTCCTCAGTGCCATCCCTTTAGCCATGTGGTAAGAGGAGAATATCTCCAGCATGAGTCTATCACTGTCTGAATGCTCTGGCACCTCTCCTGCTTTGTCCCAAGGTTTCCAGAAAAATTCTGTTACAGAAAAATTCTATTATAGAAAGCTCTGTCCTGAAATTTCCTGTAAATTTGATTCAATTGTGTCGAAACAGATCGGAAGACTTCAAAGTCAGATTTAGAGCAGGATACTCCCTCCAGCCTCACTTAAGCAAAAACTAATATTATTAACCTAGTTTATGGAATATCTAGTATGCTTTGTCATAAAATTATAACTTAATAAAATAATTAGATAAGTCAAGGGACAACCAGGAGGTAGAAGAGGTTGCTTGCACAAAGTCCCACGTTCCTCACCTCACCATTTTGGTGTGATGGCTTAGAGCACAGTGCGATGGCAGCAATCGCTGCAGGATAACTGGGGGTGGGAGTTGCTGCCCTCACAGACAAGTTTTTCTGCAGTGTGAGATACCAAATGGCCTCCTTTCCCATCTTCCCTCTTTCTGCCCTGCATCAGCATGGACGTTCATGTGACTATGCAGTAAATGGGACGGTGAAACAAATATGAGTGGAAACTAAACCAACAACTCCAACTTAAACACAAAGCTTTCAACAGGGCGACTTCCCTGATTCATCTCAGCACGCAGATATATCTGGTAGTCCTGGAACATGGAGTGCAGAAGGAAAGAATTGTCACACATGAGGTAAAAGCAGGACAATTCTTTTGGCGGCAGCCCTTGCTTTTGTCAGATTAAAATAATGCCAGTATTACAGTCAAAAACAAGCAGCAGAAGATAGAATAAACAATGGCTGGTCTAGTTTGTAAAGGAATAAAGTAAGCAAAACCAATGCAATTTCTTCTACAGGGTAGACTAAACACAAAGGGGTCAGCCTTCAAGAGTCCTGTGTGTTCTAGAGAAAATCTGGAAAAGATAAAGATTCCCAAATTAATCCCAACTATCTTCCCCTGTTTCTGATTTTTGTTTTTAATTTGCAGATTCTTTCTCTAGTCTTTTGAATGTGGTTTTTTCAATGTTCAGCTCTAACACCTAACAAAACGTCAGAGGATTACAGACTTAAACATCTGGTTTTGCACAGCTAATGACATTTTTAGGCAAAAAACCAACTTCATCTGTTATTTTTATTATTTGAAGCATGCATTTAGCATGCACACACACTCCCAGATCTCTTTGTGCCTAGAATAAAAGCAGTTTGACCATTCCAGCACCTGCGACAATAAGAAGTAAAGAAAGAGGTAAAAATTATTAGTCGCTACATCCTATCAGGAAACTGTTATTCTTGAAACTACTCTTCTTTAAAAGTGCTAAAGGTTAAGCTCAGACATGTTTGTGACTACCATGGTAGAATAAGCATAAAATAATGGAATGGTTTGGGTTAGAAAGGACCTTAAAGATCATCTAGTTCCAGCCCCTCTGTCACAGGAGATGTGCTCTAGCCCTCTGATCAGCTTTGTGGCTCTTCTCTGGACTTGTTCCAACAGGATCACATCTTCCTTATGTTGGGGTCCCCAGAGCTGGATGCAGAACTGCAGGTGGGGTCTCATGAGAGCAGAGTAGAGGGGGAGAATTATCTTCCATGCCCCACAGGCCATGCTGCTTTGGATGCAGCCCAGGATGTGGCTGGATTTCTGGGCTGCGATTGTGCACTGCCAAATCATGTTGAGCTTCTCACCCACCAGCACCTCCAAGACTTTTATTAAAGAGCTGCTCTCAATCCATTCTCCATGCAATCTGTACTTGTGCTTGAGATTGCCCTGACCCAGGGGTAGGATCTTACACTTGGCCTTGTTGAGCTTCCTGAGGTTCACATGGTCTCACCTCTCAGGCCTGTCCGGGTCCCTTTGGATGTCATCCCTCCAGCATGTTGACCACACCACAGAGCTTAGTGTCACCAGCAAACTTACTGAGGGTGCACTTGATCCCATCTCCATGTCACCAACAAAGGTTTTAAACAGCACTGGTCCCCACACTGACCCCTAAGGAACGCCACTCATCTCTGCTCTCCACTTGGACATCAAGATGTTGACTGCCTCTCTTTGAATGTAACCACTCAGGCCATTCCTTATCCACTAAGTGGTTCATCTGTCAAATCCATGCCACTCCATTATACTTATGCAACATGCTATCTTCTGAAAACAGAGATCAGAGGGGGATCTAACGGGCACTCCTTTGGAATTCCTTTTTGGTGTCTATCCCATCAGCTGTCCCTCCTGTCCCTCTGATGGAGAGCATCTTACCCACTACTGGATAATGTGTATCCAAACAAAGGATAATGTGCTTCCACCTCTGCCAGGTCCTTTCACAGTCTGAGATTTTAATATTTGACCCACTTTTCTTCATCACTCCCAGCAGGAGTGCTGTGGCAGACACATGGGAGACATTTTTCTCTTTGCTCATGTGCCTGTGGCCACCAGCAAAGGAGCAGGGAGGGCAGCCAGTTTGCCAGGGGCATCTCCCAAAACCCTTCTACTGACTCTCCATGTCTATATTTGGATTTAAGATCCCCACTCAGAGTTTTAAGGCATCAGGGAAGGTCCCCAAGAAGGAAGCTAATTAAGATGTGCAACACACGCTAACAAGGACACTAGGAAACAAGATGAAGAATGCTGGTGTGAGAAATAATGAAATCCTCTAGGATTTCATGTTTAATTAACTGTTAGACAATGTATCTGTTGACATATAGCTTCTTAATATATATTCATGCGTTAGCTCTAGGTAAGGGAGACTGAAATATACTTTCTTTTCTAAAGGAAAAGATCTCAGGAAGTCATCTGGCCTGAAACAATCTTTGGAAGCTGTCAGAGAAGATCAGTGGCTGTAAAAGACAAAAGATCTCTTCAGTACCTTCTCTAGAGGCATGGACTACTGATGATATGCTCTAGAGCCCACCCAGAGCCCTGGGACAATGGGTATGCTCAATTGGGAATTCTGATTTCTATTGCTTGGAAACCTGCACCATTGCTGGAGTTTGTCACTGCAATGGTTTTGTGCTGTGAGGCTTCTGAGCACCGCTGGCAAGTCCAACACATCTGTTGCATAGGCAGAAGTTATCTCTTAGAGATGTGCTATCTATTTACTTGGTCCCTTCTGAGATCATCACTAGTGCTTGTTTTGTAATACAAGCAATCCTGCAACCGTGACAGAAGAAAAAAAATTGAGGCAGAACCTAAAACTCAGTGTAGCAAAACCAGAAAAGAGACAGAATTGCACCCAGGACCAGAAAACATAGATTAAAGCACAAGCATAGTTCTGGTGATCTGGAGGTGAAGGGAAGGGCTAGTGTGCTGAGAGCACAGAGAAGTGGCAGCAGATGCAAAACACAGTAGGCCAGACCCCAGCCAATTTGCACCAGGAAGGATGAAAAACAGGATTTTGCAGGGGAAGTGCTCGAAGTCCTTCAGTGGATTGTGGCTATAGACCAAAGTCTTGTTGTCAGATCAACTTAGATACCTAGGAACCTAATTTTTGGCATCTAGGAAGCAGTGCTTCCAAAATGCCCTGTACAGATATATAGAATTGATATATGTGACTGAAAGACTCAGGAAATGGGCTTATTTGCAAAGCTTATGTGCTTAAGTTGGTTGTGCTGGAAACCTTTTTTTGCTATAAATTGATCTAGAGAGTTATTTTTACAAAACACAGTCTAGGAAATTCAGATGTTACTCATAATTAGGGGGGGTGGGTGGGAAAGATATTTTTGGATATGACAGCTGGCAAATTTCTGGTTTAACAGGCCCTGAAACAATAAGAGGTGATAACAACTCAGATCTGGTTTTGATGAATAGAAATACTGGTCATAACATATAAATCAGAATAATTTTGAGTTCATTCAAATGAAAGCAGACAAAAGTAAAATCAAGAGAAGACCTGTTACTAAAACTGCCAGTTCTCAAAAGGCAAATTTTCACAACCTACAGCTGTGTCTAAATTTACATGCTGGCTCTCACCGTGGCTCACACAGATCTCATAATTGTCTGGGCTGGAGGATGACTCAAATATGACAGTACTCCTACCTATCTCTGTATGCAGGCTTCCCCTCTGTGGCACCCACCTGAGATGAACTTCAGCGTAAACGTGGTGTTCCCTGACAAAGAACCAGAAACCACCCCTGCTTTCACTTGTCCAGACACAGTCTGAGGGGACTGAGTGACCTGAAAAGGTCTGCAGAGCTGAGGTGCTCGGTCAGTCCAGGGGAAGCCTGACATTTAAGTCAAAAGGTGACAGTGCAGCTCAGTTTTGTATCCTGAAGATGGACGAAAGTGTTAGAGAATCTGTATGAATGATCACTTTATGAAGGGTGCTAGAAATCAACAGAGAACTTAAAAGAAACTAGTCAAATTAAAAAAACTCATTTTTTTTTTCTGCCCAAAGTCATGCTAATTTACATTTTACATAGGAAATTAAATCAAAGAGCACAAGGTTCTTTATTTATAGAAGCAAAAGGGAACATAAGAAATCAAGTTGTTATGCAGAAAAGATGGGCCACAGATTAAAAATAATATGCGTATATGTAAATAATATATACATAATAGACAAATCTATATTTATATATTGTACTATGTTGTATATTTAATCTTTTTCTCACCTCTAACAGCTAATACTCTTAGTTTTCCCCACTAACATAATCTGATTTGAACTTCCATAGATTATTTTACTTTGTATGCATGTAAGAGTACTTTAAATCAGTGAGTTTTATTTATGGATTGATGTGAAAATAGAGGTCCCTCTTGCAGCCTACAACACAAATTCTGTGTGTTTTAGTTTGACTGTGAAACATGTTGTACTCCATTCACATAGAAATTTGATACCATCTTGGAATATTCTATAATATTCTATACAGGATAAAAACAAGTGGGACCAACTTTTTAGAAGCTATGAAGGTGCAATAATTAGATTCCTAAAACAATATATGTACAAAACTTGAAAATGCATATCAATAAATCTTTTCAACAGAAATTGGCTGAGCGTCTCTTAGAGCTTACATTATTGTCAGCTTTACAAGATTCTTACTCCATTTTTATCTGACATCCAAAAGGAGAGAGAACAGAAAAAATCAATTGTGATGTTAATGGGTATAATTCTTAACTCATTGGTGTTACACCTACTTACTACTGGGATGAATTTGCTCCTCTGAGATTTAGTAAGTCAGCTTTTCTAAAATCATCTACATTATTTTCCATCTACCCACCTTTCAAAAGCTTCCATTTTTATTCACATTAAACGATACTTGCAAGGCTAAAATGAGCCATTTTGACAGTCCTTAAAAACAGAGATTGCACGTTCTTTTTGAAAAGGGCACCAAACAAATGTTAGTATTTAATGAACACCTAATGCTTCAGGATTTTTGGAAGGCTTTCATAAAAGATACTAAAAGATACTACATAAAATACTGAAAGATTCACAGTGTGCTGCCACCAAGACCACACAAAAATAAATGATGGGTCTGACATCAAGGTTGAATTAATTATGAGAGTCCCATAGGGACCCATCTGTCCTGCAGCTGAAAGGAGAAACCAAACAGACTGAAGAGGGAAAAAACATAGACAATAAGTGGACAGGGCAACAATTATTTGTTGAAAATGGTCAAAATAGCTATTAGAGCTAGAAATACACATGCAGACACATGCTGAGTTTTCAATAATATAACTGTGATGACTTCCACTGGGGTACCAACATAGTGGGAAATGGCTGATGGGAATCTGCATATAGAGAAAAAAAGGACAAAATCTGCCATCCTGACTGGAAGTGTAAACCACCTGCATTCGTTTGCAAGCTAACTACAGCAAAGTACTCAGCAAAGTACACAGTTACACAGCTAAGGACCTTCTTCTGCTGGGAAGATGGGTCTCTATGACACTACTCAACAACCTCAGCTGGGATCCTGGTAAATGTGCTAGGGTCCCCCTGTACGGGTTAAGCTGTTTTAGGATGACTGCTAGATCCTGTAGTACAGCACAAAACTTAAATGGATGGTCTGCTCTGCAAAGATAATTTTGGAAGGAAAGATCATTGTTTTCTTTAAGAAATGCATTTGCCTTTGGATTTTGTTTTATTTTCACTTCTAGTTGAACTCTTTTTAAACACTGACTTGCAAGAATTATTTTCCCTGAGGAGTCTTCTGGACCTATGCTGCAGGGCACTGAAACCATCAGCTCTGCCCATTCTCCTCCTCCCTCTTTCTCCTAGACCTCCTTTCTACTTTTTTCTTTTCTTTTTGACTGTGAAGAACAAGAGAAGATCCTCATTACCCTGCTTTGCTGCTCTGTAAAAAGAATTTTAAAGCTCCTAATATTACTTAATCACAGCTTTCAGTGCTCCTGCTGCCATAAAACATTATAACAATGGGTTGGCACTTCATCAGTTGTAATTTGCTGATATTACAGTCACAGTAGCACCCAACATAATTGCCTTGCTCTACCACTGACTCACAAGGCTTCTTGATCTTGGTCAATCATCTTCTTTGCTCTGGGTGTTGCAGGCAGAAGTTTTGCTCTAGCAGCTCAGATTTTTGAATTTCCAGTTCCTGCCCATCTGAGCAGGATATGTGCCTCCAAATACTCTGCACACCATTGCCCTCAGATTTCACTCCCAGATATTTAAATCTATTAGGACACACTTTATTCTTCATTATTCTCAATTTTACACATAGCAGCAGAACACGACTTTCAAACAGAGATAATAACAGCAGTTAAGAATGAAGGAGCTAGCTTGAAGACAGTAAAATAAAAGAAATTTTGTCAGGGCTTTGAATTCCTTGCAGGTCCAAAACTCCTTCTAGCATGAATATGATTTCAAACCATACAGATTATTAACAAGATGTTTATTTCAGGACAGAAGGCACACTGAAGATCAATTTCATTATGTTGTCGGTTTTTTTCTGTAGACAAATTAAAACATAAATTATCAGCCCAAACGACCTCTACTGAAGATGAAGCACAGCAACAAAGAAGAAGCAATAGTCCAAGCTCTTCCTGATGGAACATACTGTTTTTGACATGCTGTAAAAGTAATCATTGTGAGCTGTGAATATTTATTCCTTATCCACTTGTAGCTTCTCTGAGGTTGGGACAGAGATGATACTACAGAGGCAGGAAAAAGGCTCTCTGCAGACATGCAAGCACCCTTGCTAAACACTTGTAAGGAATAAAGAATAAGATCCATGCCACATTACTCTCATAAGGCTGATGTCTACTGTTATTTTGTGCCTCTTTCTGCCGCCGCGGTCTGGCTCTAAAAGCTGTCTTTCTGGCCTTCCTTTACCAACGTGGTGATCCTTGTGAAGAATTTGCTAACCACCCCTCCTCACTGCCCATTGCAAAAGCTTTGTCAGCATCTGCAAAAGCCTTTTGTGCAAGCACCTGTGTGAAGGGTATGGCAGCACATTGCCAGGACATAGTGTTACCACAGGGGGCCACAACAAGGATTATATCCACTGTTTGTAGCCCTGGCGTGCTAAACCCTGAGATCCTCAAAGTGACTGGCTTGTTTTCTAATGCTCTGGCTTGCATAACAAGGGTGAGAGCTCTTGTCTGGGCCGTGGGAGCAACTGGGGACATCAGAGCCTGCCAAGCTGGAATTCACTCTACCCAGAGTGCGGGGCTTAGGATGCCATGTGAAATCCCACACACTTCCGCCAAACAACTGACACAAATGGAAGGCTACTGTGAGAATTAAACTTTGCTTATTCTACACATTTTGCCAAGATTTTGAAAACCACTTAATGGACTTGGACAGGCTTGAGGAGGGTTTTTAGATTCAAGTACAACTTGTTTAATGGATTTATTTTATAAATATCAGCACCGAGATTCTCAAAACTTCTTTGGGACTTGACCTGCTGATTCTTTTTAATTTTTAATGTGAAGTAACATCTGAAGCTGGCAACAGCAATAGAATTGTATAACTTGAACGCTTACATAAGCTCATCTCATATTCAGAACAAGGTCTTCATCCACTATGTGGATGAAGTAGGTGGCCAATATTGTAGTCGGGACAATCACTTCCCTTTGGTTTTACAAAACACTTCACAAATATTATGGCCATGGCACCCAAGTATCTCCTTTGAATAAGCCTTTCAAGTCTCCAGATTGCAATTTAAACAGATAAAATACATGTGTATGTATACACATGAATATACACATACAATTGTACTCATTTTATCTCCTCTGTGTGTGTGTCTGGTATGAATGTACATGCATGCAGACATTCCTACATGTGTTCTTGGCCCCTGGTGCTGGCTACCTGGCTGTTTGCATCTCTTTAGAATCTGCAAGTATCACTGTTCTGACTCTGCACAGCGCTACCTCCTGCTCCTCCACGGCCACCCAGCGTGTGCTAGTGCTTGGAGAACTTCAGCAAGACATTGCACATGTTCCCTACAGGCTGTTCTTCTGAGGTTATGAGTCCTTCACCCTTCAAGAGCAGTAGCTATGGAGAACAGATACCTCGGAGTGGGAGAGGGATCAGGATGCTGCACAGTGCATAGGCAGTGCCAGCCTACAGATGAAACTAGAGCTGTGGAAAGGTGGCGAGGTGGAATGGTGGCTGGCTGTGCAAAGGTCCCCAGTTCACTCCTTCTGCAGCAAAATTCAGGACAATAACATCACACTTTCCCAGGACAAGAAAGAGAAGGGGAAAAGGATGAAATCTGGGAGAAACCCAGCTTTCTCATTTAATCACAACAAACTGAACATGTCTTACACATTGAGAATAGAAGAAAACTAGTCATTAACTTATGTGAGGCAGCTGGTTTCCCAATAACGGCTCCTACACATTCTGGTTTTAATATTATTGTTCTTGTCAACTGTGGGAATGCAATGTATATTAATGATGGTTTATTCCAAATTGGTCATTATCAGAGTTAATAATTAGGTAGTCAGGCACTAATTATCTCTATTTTGCCTCCAATCACTAAGAAATCTGGAGAAGTAATTTTGGAGGCAGGCACCAGAACCACACACAGTAAAGTAGGCTCTGCTGTGGGCACAAGAGATTCTTCGCTACAGAGAGGCACCCAACAACATCTGGGAGCAGAGTCAGGGTGATACTGCTCTAAGTACTGGGTGCAGAGTGGCAGCACCTCAGAAAAATACACATGCACGTGGTGCCCATCTGCTCTTGCACCCCTGGTGCACCCATGAGGGAGGAAAGCTCCTTGAAGACACTGCCTGGCACCTGGACAACAGAGCTGCACCAGCAGGGCCACCACTGCTGGCTGCAGCCCTGGTTCCAAGCGTCTGGCTGGAAGGGCAGCAGGAGGATGGGCAGCGGTGGGAAGAGGTGGAACCACAGGTCTGCAGAGGAAGTCTGTCCACAGAGGAAGTGAAGTCTCAACATTTACTCTGAAATAAGAATCCTGTGGAAATTACAACAGGAAGAAGCTCAGGATAAAGATGGGTCTGGAACACATGGAATGAGAACCCTTGGGCACATGGGTGGAGGAGCCTGAGCCCCTGCTGAGGCAGAGGACACCCACAGCAGGTGGTGTTCTTCAGACCCTCGGAAGGTCTGTGCATTCAGACCATGGCTGAACCTGCATTGCTGCTCTCCACCAAACCAAAACTCACATCTCTCCTCAGATATGTGCAAGGTATCCCCACTGCAATCATCCTCCCCTATTTTCCTTATGCATTGTGGAGATTACACCAAAGGGAAAGCCTTTAGGAGTTCATGGAACATACTTTGCTGACCACTTTAAATTTAATTGGGTGTACCCCCATCGGGCCTTAGGAGACAGCAACCAAAAAATTCCCTTTTCAGTAATTCTGTTTTAGTTTATCTTTCTCATATAAGAATATTTGAGATTATCCTGCCCTTGTAGGCACAAAACCCCCCACAAGATTTCAAGACCAGCATTCACTACCATGTATTATAAACTTACCTCAACATAGAGGATAGGGAAAATGCCAATCTTGTCACCCAGCATTCCTTCTGCCCAGTTGTCATCCACCCTCCTGATGACTGTCAAAATTTCATCCTAAAATCAGAGATACACAAAATATGATATTTTCTGATATGATATCAAAATCTGATATTTTCAGTAGAAAGATGCCAATTTTTAGTTACCCACATGATATTTTAGAGAATGAGTACACAGAGGCGGTCATAAGCCAGGTAAAAGTGTTTCCTGAATCCTGGGGTAGCAGCATCCCTGGCCCAACATGTTATCCCAGGCATCCCATTCGAAGTGCACTGAAGCACCCTGCAGACTGGTGCAGCTCATGCTGGCTCTCAGCAGCTTCAAGGGTCTGGGCACAGCAGGTGGGAATAGGTAACTCCTGGCTTTGTTAGGGGAAGAGATGAATGTCTAACCCGAGAGGTCACCTATAAATCATAGGTGAAAACTCCTGAGCATGAAGTTGCCCCTGTGCATCGAAGGGTCTGTTGTGATGCTTGTCTGCTCCGGAACACAATTCAAAGGGAAGCATCAGTACAGCACAGGTAGTCCTGGAAACACTTCCAACAAGGAGTAGTACAAGGTGCTCAGCAACAAGCCTACACTGCTGACACAATGGATGTCTTTAAAAAAGATATTATAAGGTAAAATTGCAAAGCAGATAAAACGCCAAAGATAACATGGCAATAAACCAAATTGCATTCACCTGTTGGATCAGCTTCAGTTTAGATACAAGTTCATTTCCTAAAACCAATGGCATTTTAATATTATATTTATTCTAGGGGACTTTTTAAGAATTCCAGCAGATTATGAACTTCTTTGTGATTAAAAACCAAGAGATAAAGCAAAGTACAAACTAGATCATACTTCTCAAATTTTCAGTTTGTATAGTTCAAACCCAGAACGTACGAGTCACTAGGAAAGCTCAAGTGACTAGAACAAAACCCTGACTTTTCACAGCTTGAACTGTTCTGTGGTTGCCAAGCTCTGACACAGCCTGGTCAGGAGGGAAATCAGCAACTTTCTCAGACTATCCTGAGAAAGTTCTGAGGCTAGTGCAAAGGAATTGAAAACAATAATTTACACCTGCTGTTGTATGAGCTAGATGGTATTTGCTTTAAGATATTTTTCAAGGAATTGTTGCTTTTCCTTCACCAGTCAGCTGAAGGGGTGTCTTTACTTCTTAACCTACTGACCAGTACTAGTCAACCTAATGAACTCATCTATAAAAATCCAATTATTTTCTTAATAAATGGCTTTTTAGCTTCTATCACCTTTTGATGTATTTGGAGTCTTTATTGCTGCTGAGTGAACTCTGCAGAGACACTATTCAGTTTGTCAGTGGATTTCTGCTACCATCCCTGTCTTCTGGGGTCATCATACTAAACCCAGGCTTAAACCAGCACCACTTTCTACACCAGCTGTGGAAAGCAGCCCTATCAACGAGGCTCTGCCTGGATGCTCAGATCTCCTAAGAGAAAAGGAAGGAGTGGGCTCAGAGAAGCTGGGAAGTCAGCTTTGTTCCTTCATGGCATCCAAACTTCTTCTGCTTCTGTGCAGAAATTTACAAAAAAGAAGAAAATCTCTTCCTCCAGAAGGCTGAGACAGAGTTCCCTGCTGATCTCACTTTCTTTCCTCTACTCACTCTGTGAAATTGAGCTACATATGGTCTACCACGCTCCATGTAACAAGATACTGATGTCAAATGACCAGGCGAGGGCAGCTGGTTTTTTTTGCAGATACTTCTCACATAGAGAAAACCCCCCACAAATTCCTGATCCAGGATGTTCAGACCATGGATTTACATTGATAGAAAAATGACCAGAATATAGATCTGATGTGGTGTACTTTGTAGTTTTTGAACATGTGCATTTTGAACACGTGCACTCTGAAATAGTTTAAATGTTTCCTTTGAATTATTCATCTGAATGATCCATTAGGGGAAAGCTCGTAGAAACGGCTACAAACTGAGTCCTTCAGCTATTTAGTACAGCTGGAAGGATGCAAAAAGAATTTGTGCATTTAATTTCCTGAAGAAACAGATAGCATTCCCTTCCAAAGCCCTGTCTGCACAGACCATTTTTGATCTGTTTAAAGAACTGACAGTAATGCATCTCTGCAAAGCTTCCACACACTCTTACAAAAGACCGATTAGCATAAATTTAGAATCTAGGTAAAGGGTGTAAACGAGGAAAAGAAACAACTGCATCACTTCAGGGACCTGCTATGAGTGTTCCTGCTTTTTATATTTGCTCAGCTATTTCCCTAAAAGAGTTTTTTAAAACCACCAAATGTGATGAAGTCTACAGTATATGCACATATATAATCTTATGTGTGTGTAAGTGCATACATATGGGTATGAACAGAATCATAGATTGTTCAGGTTACAAAGGACCTCTAAGATCATTGAGTCCAACTGTTAACTCAGCACTGCATATAATTGTGTGTATATATATATATGTATATATATGTGTATATATTTGCATCTATTTACACACTTACATAATTAAGAAAAAAAATTTATAACTGTAAAACCCCAGAAGCTTTCAACCAGATTTTGCTAGAGGCACTGTGCAATCCCATCCCTGGAGCAGGCTGTACAGACACCTGGCAGGAAAGGTTCATCCTGTGTTGACTTTGCTCAAGGATGGGGTGGGGAATGGCTGACCTTTGAAGATCCCTTTCAAATTTACCTTCCATGGATGTATGAAAGATGGTGGCATTTCCATACAAAACTTCGTTCTGCTCAGCCAAGTCTGGATGCTGAGTATGGTCATATATGAGAAATGCATCCTGAGATATGCTGACATTCAAAATGAGTATCTTTGTGGGAGAGAAAAGTGCAAATTCTTGATAATTCCATTACATAATTAGTTTTAAGAAGGGTGTTGAAAATCCCCAGAATTACAGCAAATCCTAAAAAATCTTTTGAATTTTTTTATTACAAGAAGGTTTCTTTGAATTCGCAGCCAACGACATCATTCTATACAGTGAGCTGGTGAAAGCTTCAGCATGAACTATTTTAGAACCTTATATTAGTTGGATAGCCGTGCTACTTATAAATTCCTAGAAAGGTTCCCAAAAGGATCATGAATAGCAAAACGCCACAGATCTCTTGGCATACCACTTCAGCTTTCTGAACTTCACAATTTCACATTGACTAAATTGATTTCCAGGCAGCATAAAGGAATCCAAGCCTCAAATCTCATTTCAAAAGCCAATGGTATCCACTGTAGTTTGGACAAAGATATGTCATGCTCTTTTTATGCCCGTTGCTAGAGCCTTTAATTATTTGCTCTCTCTTTCTTGCTCGAGTTTCTCACTATTCATCAGGGCTGGATCAGCCTTGTGACAGGCATGTGGGACCTGCAGTTCCAGTTTATAATCATTATCAGAAAAGAAGTTAAAGATAAATCACTTAAAAAGCAATCTGATTGACAGAGAAATGAATCTTTTTGCTGAGAAAACAGCACAAAATTGTGTCCAATAACAGTCATGATTCACAGCCCGATTTTTATTCTAGTCATTAATGGCCATTAACGAAGCAATACAGAGCAGCTGTGCCTGCTATTCTGCAGAGATAACTACTCAGTCTAGAGCACTGGGGAGATCTCAGCAACGGCAGGATGGCACCACGTGCTGCTTGGTGAGTCCAGCGACAGCGCTTGCCAGCTGGCACGAGAATCCCTGTCACCAGCTATTGCTGGGATGGTCCCTCAGTGAACAGCAAATGCTGCTGGAACTGAATGCTAAGGGGCTGCTCCACAGCCAGGAATAAGTATTGGATGTGATGGTTCTAAGATTGGCACAGCTCTTGTTAGACACCACTGTGGGCTGGGAAGGAAAGTGTTGGAAAGTGAGGGAAACAGTTGATGTTATTAAAAATGTGATGAGCAATGAAGCATAGGTAACAGTTGACGCTACCTTGACAGGTTTGAGACTGATCTACCAGCATCACTCAGCCTTCTGATGGCCATGTGGAGATGAATGCAAAGGGTGGTTGAACACCAAAACAAACGTGTGGGCTGAAATTGGACTCAGTGCAAGGCTGGAGCAACTACACAGACAACCATGCAACTGCTTCAGATTTGCACTGCTTTACCTGAGAGCAGAATCCTCTTGCATGTGGTTTGTACCAGTGTTCATAGCCCAGAGGCGGATAGACTATTTTTTAAAATAGAGACAGCAGGATCCCATGTCCATACTGTGGTACCATGTTAGGAGAGATCAGAAAGCTGAGCCAATAAATATATCCCAAAAGCATGCAATTAGGCTCTGCAGGCCACAGCATGACCGCAACCACATTAGGGAACATCAGGAATAAAACTTCTGAAACTACTGGCGTTAAATTGGTGCAAAGTTGACACAACTGTTGTTAGAGAGAAAAAATAACTGCTTGGTTTGGCTAATCACTGCCAAACAATGAGGGAAATATATTAAGTAGGAAATCTGGGATGTTCTATCATCTTACAGACAGCACAGAGGAGAGACCAGAGGTGAGACCCTATGCCTTTATGTAAGGCTTCTCTGGGAAGAGGACTTGAGGAAGCAGTCCAAATGTTATAAAAGAATGACATGTGAGAGCTTTGTTTTTTGCACTGGATACTCAAGACAGATTTTTCTCTGCCCCTCCTGATTTTATTCTTATACATAAAAATTATTACATTTACACCTTTGGCCTTTTATTTGGAGATTGTTGTATCTACAGGAGATGAAAATAGGTAAATGGCAGAAGCACACTGCAGCACTCCTTATGAAGATCTGTGTAAAGAAGACTTCATTTCCCTGCAATACACCTCTGTAACAATGGAACATTTTCATTTTGAAAAATGTAGCAAAACAAATTAGGAAGAGGAAACACCAAATATCCTTCCTTTGTTTTCTTTTACTGTACCAGTAGATATTCTGAGCACATAGTAACAAGGGGGATGGGGAAAAAGCAAAGCCCAGTGAAAGAACAACAACCCAAAATGGTACAGAAGATCCCTATGTTTGAGTTTCCTTCTTACAGCTTCCCTTTAGAGGGAAACTCTTCTTTATTATATTTTTACAAATAAAATCCAATCACAAGTGTCTGGTAGCCTTAAACGAGTTGCAGTATACAAATAGGTTATGTTAGTTTGTATAAATGTTATGCCAATGTAACCCCTCCACCAGAGGAAGGAATAAATAGTGTAAATAAAACTGAGACCTGGCCCAGCATCTTCCGATGCAAACTGAGACATTCAAGTGATGCATATTGCTCAAAGTGACAAATCACATCTACAGCACTACTCTGTGCAGGAGGAACTGACTGCATCAGCAGACGATCTATAATCTGGGCTAAACAGGAACCTTCATCAGCACAGGTGACAGCTAAAATTAGCACTGAGAAAACTGATGAAAACATGACGGTGAAGTCCCAAGATGAAAAATAGATTATTCACTGTCAGGGAGAACAATAGGCAGGACATAAAAACTGTTACAAGGTGACAGTGTGTGTAGTGGAAGGAGCTAAAGAAGAAAATCGCAGTAGAAGAGAAACCATACCCCCGTAGGGAAAACACAGTCATCAGGGATAAAAGGATGCTGACAGTAACACGATGGGTGAAAACAAGGAAAATTGAGAGACTGAGAGTAGAGCTATACAGCAGGAAGAAATGCTCCATGTGAGAATGACATTGGACAGCCGAGAAAATGAGAACTGTCACTATACAAAGGCAGTTATTGTAAAGGTTTTCTAATATATGGCACCAAATATATCAAATACAAAAGTGTCTAGGAAAGGATCTGATCTAACAAAAAAGACCACAAATGCCTGGCATACCTATTAAATTTCTTAAGACTGAGGAAGCAAGGAATACTTTAAGCAGACAAGGAAGACTAGTTCTCAGAGAAGTCACCAGTGTACCTCTGGGCAGGCAGTGAGAAAAACAACAAACCAGAAAATATATATTTACTGATAAGGTCTCAGAGGTAACTTCTGGCTAACTTTCTGTTAGTGCACAGCTGTTACTTCTCACTAAGCAGCCCATTTTCTCGCAGAGATTCACAGCTCCAGGGAGGCTCGCTAGTCACAGGGTTTGCAGTGTTTGCAATCAAACACTTCACTTGCTATGGAACAAAAGTGCTTACAAATCCTTTGTTAAATAAATATGAGAAAGTATACAGTCTAGGAAATTGCATTCTGCTGAGAAACACTGCATGAGTGAAAAAGATGTTACATTCGGTGAGAAAATTATATGCTGCAAATAATTCATTCAGCTATAATAAGTAGCTTCAAAAGAGGAGGTCAGTAAAATCCTGGTGAAGGATATTTTTATCATCTATTTCATATTCATTTTCAGCATAACTGTTATTACTTTATGTGATACTATAACAGCCGCAGACAGCCGAAATAAAACGGAAAATGACAATGAACAGGTTCTCCATGGCATTCACTGCCATAAATTAACAATAAGGGATATGATTTATTTTACTGTGGGTTTCTTGATATCCATGAAACCCATCTAAGGTCAACACAAATTGCTAGGGAGGGGAGTGGGAGGCAAAAAAGCAGGTGGGGAGGTGGGAGTGAAAGGGAAAACGTGACATTTTAAATCCAAAGGAAATTACAATATCTCAGTTTTCTCTCATTCCAACAGGAATTTATTAAACATTTTGGTTTAAAAAAACCCAGACTGTTTTTTAAATGTCTGCTTTTTACTGTCTTTATGTGCTTAAAATAGGAAATACTATTATGATGATAGTGTATTTCAACTGCTAATTGGTGTATGCTATGATGCAATACACGTTTTGAAGCTGAATGTAATTTTAAAGCACTGGAACATCTGATTCAACAAGGAACATTAAAATACACATTTCCATTAGATTTTTTTCTTGAAATTTGAGTAATTCGTGGGGAACATTTCAATGCAGATGAAATGTATGCTTTTTAGAGGAAAAATTGTTCTCAGAAAGTGTGTAGCCAGTTCTACTTGTTGAGCTTCACTAGCTTCATACCAGGCTTGCTATTCATGGCACAGGAGTGCAGGGTGGGCCAGGGAGGCCAGGAAGACCAGGAAGGTGTCCCACCAGTCCCAGCACCCCTGTGCTCCTTACTCAGCTGTCAGCACCACATGTGCCCCATCACTCCCTACCAAAGCAGATTTCTGAACAATTTTTAAAAAACCCATTCCCCTACCTTGGTGAAGGTCAGGCAATCCTTGTCTTGGTCTTTATCCTTTATTTCAAAGTCGTAAAGTGCTTTGCCCTGAGGTGGAGCCTGTGGGAGGGGCTTGATGCACTGGATGTAGCTGGCGGGGAAGAAGCCGTGGTTCCCGTTGAGCTCCCCATGGTACCAGTTGTCGTCCACCTTGCGCCGCAGGATGATGATGTCCCCCTTGTTAAACTTGAGGTCACCAGGCTCCTTCCCCTCGTACGTGTAGAGGGCTTTGCCATAGGGAAGCTGAGAAACGCTCTGGGGAAACAAAACAAACACCTTTAAGCAATCTCCAGCCAGCACCAATATCTTTCTCAGAGTCATTATTTAGCTAGAAGCAAACTGATGAGCCAAATTTGCCAAATTGCCCCAATGACTGCAGCAGGCCGCCACATAGCGCTATACGCTGGATCTCAGGAAAACCAGGATGTACGTGATGGGAAGCTGAGAAGGTAGGTGTGTTACATCAGAGCAGGCTCTGTCCATCTCATGTAGCTCAGCTGAAACCTCTTACACCACCAAGCAGCATCACTTGATTTGCAAAATATCCTATTTAAGCAGAACTATATGTTTAAACAAAGCTTGGACATGTCTAAAGGTAAAATATTAGACATTTTGACCTTGTTTTGGTTTCTGAAGCTCAGAAGAAAGACAAAACAATACAAGCTTTATGATCCACTAGGCTATAAAAGCTGGCAAATTGGTAATTTTTCATTGCATTTGTTTGAGCAACTCCAAACATTTTTGAGTTTGCAGCTTTTTGTTTAGCTTTTGATTCTGTAACCAAATACTCTTATTTCTTTCAAAATCCCCAAGTCTCACGCTACTCACTGAGGGCTACTGTAAACAGTTATAATATTCTTTGTTGCTTATGAATTAATGTCCTTGTTGAAAAGTGAAATAGGCAGAATGCCTCAAATCTTTCTTTTAGAACTAAAAAGAGCTCTAAAGCTTTCACTCTCATTAAAAGAATTAAACAAACTTACTAAAAAATCATGGCCCATGAGAAAAAAAAAAAAGCCTAAAAAGTTCATTGTTTGGTATGATAAAAGAGCAAAACCTATTTGATGGAAGTCACTTGAGTGGGAAGAATTCTTCCCAGAGTTCATTTGAAAAAAAAATAAAATATATATATTTCACAGTGAAAGATATATTATTTCACCCAGGCTGTGATTGCATGGACAACGTTTTGGTGGAAGCATGGATTTATGCAGCCCCTGTCCTCCCTGTCTACTTGCTCCTCTTCTTGCTGAGTCCCACAGAGCAGGGGGCAAATGTGTTGGACACAGCTTCCTGCAGCTTTGGTCCCATACAGTTCTTTAACCCATACCAGAGCAGAAAAGGTGAATTGCTGTATTATCCTATTCCATTTTTCATTTTATTCAATTTGAACTACAAGTCAGCTTGCAAATACATAGCAGCAAATAACACAAGGGATGTTAGAGGGGTCCTGTAAAGTCAACCTTCTGTAAGAGTAATTTTTTTTCAGAGTGATATTTACGAAAATGACAGTTTTCTTTGCATACACATGCCTTTGAGTAGTCTGTTCCCTGCTGTGCATCATGCTTGTCAATGGGGTGTCCTACAGGGACAATGAAAAAGTAAAGCTATATTTAATAAAACACCCTGGTATTCCCCCAGGTGTTTCTCATGCCTGTACTTCTGGATGACATTCCTGTGCCTAAAATAACACTCAGATGCTTTCCCCAAGGGGGAAGGTGGAGTGGCCTGACAAACACTGCATTTCCAGAAAACGAGACGCTGGGATGACTTTTCACAGTATTTGTAAAAGCCACAAGCAGAGGCATTTTTCAATTCCGATGGGTGCATTAAATGGACCTGCTCTGGTGGGGTGGGTTTTATGCTCCTACACCTGCATCTTTCAGCAGCAGCAGCAGAAGCCCAGGCCGCTGCCTGCACTGCCTGCCTGCCGGCGCCTCCGCCCGCTTCTGGGCTCCAGATGGTCACTGGGCAGGCAGACACCACGCTGATCAAAGGGTAGCTTTCTTCAATGCACCTTCACACACAGGTGTTAACTTACTCATTTTTATTAGGAAAGGCTTTAGGAGCTATGCAGGTCTTGGAAAGCTGTGCGACAGATCTTTTTGCCTACAGCCCACAGTGAAGGAGACAGCCAAACAGGCACAGCTCTTCAGAGCACTATCCATGTGGTCTGGAGGGGGGATTTAATTTCATTCAGATGTTTTCCCATTTCTAACTTTTCTCATTAGCAATTTGCAGTTCCTCTGTCTGCTCTGTATTCTTCTGGATTTTGCTGTATCTGAATGGAGCTACCCACTTAAAGACTAGTTATTTTGGAAGCTCCTTCAAACATAGCTAAAAAGCATAAAATCAATAGCCAGCTAACAAAGCATCAAACAGTCTCTGCCAAATCAGTAGCAGCATCCTACTGATATTTTTCTCTCTGCCAGGGTGGTTATTTCCCTTGAAAGCAAAGCTTTGCACCCCTACACAACATTTTAAAGATTAAGCATACAACACCACCAAACTCCTTAGGTAAGGCATAGATTGCATTACTCCTTTGAAACTAGAAAGAAAAATCCCACACTAAGCTGAAAGACTACAGAGCCTTGTAGTAATGTAGAAATAAAAGAATCATTACTTTAATTCATGCTGGGAGAAGACAATTTATCAAAGTTAGAGTAAGACTTCTGCCAGGTGCAGGCTGCTGATCCAGAAACATGCCTGGCAAACATGTTCAGTATCATTTTCCCTAGACAGGACCTTCCTATTCCCAAGATCTTTGCAGCCATTCAAGGCCAGATCACTTTCGTTACTTTTTAGCCACTTTCTCTTCCCAAGCCTCATTTCACTGTGTAAAAAGGCAACAGCCCCCAACGCCACAGAAGAAGAAAGTGGATTTTACTCCATTGCACACTTCATCAAAGAAATTCTTATGCAACACATGCTGGGCTTTTATTGATAATTAACTGATCTGGCTAGAAGATGATTCAGGTCCCTGTTTTTACCTTCACCTGATGCAAATGAAGACCTTTAAAGAAAAACAGAAAAACTGCCAGACATAAATTTGAAATCTAGCATTGTTTTATTTGGAGACCTTAATGTGGGAACCCACAGTTTAGGTGCTTGTGTTCCTCTTCTCTTTCATGGGCTTATCTGTGGACCATGTCATCTAGGAACTGTCCTACACAGAGAAGATCTGGGCAACTGACGGTGGAAAGGACTTCCAAAACAAACGGTTCCAATTATCAGCTACAGCTGTTCTAATCCTGAATCACAGCTTTTCAACTAAAAACTATGTAGGAGCACTTTTAAGGTGAACATGTTATTTAGTGGAAAAGATAACCCCCTACTGAAAAATTGAGACATTTCCCAGCCTTTCTGTAAGGCTCTATGTACCCATTTTGATTTGAGCATCCCATGTAAACCTTGCATTTACTGTGCCCCAGATACCAGTGTCCTCTAATCATTTTCAAATACAGCTACTCGTTCTGTTCTAAAGCTTTAAGTGTCGGCTTGAATAATCAATCAAAGAGAGAAATTTAATATCACAATTACAAAAAAAGCCCTAAAACCCACAAAAACCTCAAAATATCCCCAACCAACCCCAAAACCCCAAGATAAACTCCTGAGGCTTCTTTTATGATATATTCTGGCCAAAAGATCTATCTTTTAGGGGACTTTTCATGGTTAGATAATATTTCCTAAGAAGAGTATTTTTTGAACTTTCCCTTTATTATTCCTATTTTTGGTTAATTCATAAGTGAGAAGCAGATCAGATTCAGAAAGTTCCTCTGAACTACATCTGAAAGGAGGGAGCATTAAGCGTCTTTCAGAGCTAGAATAAAAAACAATCTCTGCTGCTGTTTGCTAGTTGTAATGTGCTTCTTAGAAATCTTCCTCTGATCCTGATTATCTTCCTCATTGACAATGTTTGTGCAGGCAGTTCTGGCCCATCCACCCCCCTCTTCTTCACTTGACTTTCCCAACCCAAAGGAAAAGCAGTCGCCCAGGACTGATAACTGAGTGACATGCAAACTGCCCAAGCCCTGCTGGTGAGCATGCTCTTCCCATTTTATGTTCAAAACCTCAGCTCATGCCCTGTCCTATTTCCCCTCAGGTCTTTGTCTCATGCAACAGCATTTCAGTCAGAAATCTTCACCTTCAGAATGCCCAGGTGGTCCTTCCTACAAAACCTTCTAATCTAAAACAGGATATAAAATATCATCTAAGTGATCAGACTAAAGCAAAGGTAGAGACAGGCAAGGTTCAGGGGAGGCAAAGCACATAGAGGTGTTTCTCCAGCAACTGCAGGAGGCTCACACCTTCCTCTTGCCCCCTGCTTCAGCAGAGAAAAACCTCCTTACCCTTCCTGTGCCCATCCATGCATGACCACTTCCACAGCAACTGCTGGTGACAACACTGAGCCACTGCACCCTCGCCGTGCACTTCATCCCCTGCTCCACCACCTAAGTCCCTGCTCATCCATGGGGCCCCATCTTGGCATCTTCTGCCTCACTGTGTCCAGGGAGGGGAACTCCCTCTCCAAGCCTGGCCCCAGTAGCGTCCTGCTGCTCCTCTCCCCATGCCACCCAGCTTCACAATGGCCACTCCTGCATCCAGGGACCAGTGTAGTGGCAGCCTGGCTGTCTCTTGAGGAGATCAGCACAGACCAGCACCCCACTGCCTTCCTCCAAGTCAGCTCTTGACCTGTGCTTCACTGTGAGGAGCCCCTGCCATCACCCCCCCTCCCCAGCTGCCATGAAATCTGGTCAGGCATAATGCAGGGGGCTGCAAAATTAAACAGCCTCGACATCTGACTGCATCAAGTAGTAGATTTGCCCTGCTGGTTTATTGCGAGGCTAACTGGCATTTGGCTATGATGTGTATTAAATTTCAAAACTCTGTGTGGGTGTGTAAAGAAATAAAAAAATTAAGAAAGGAAGAAAAGAAGGGATGAAGTCACAGTCAATGGCAACAGCCAGTTTCTTTTTCCTGCCACTAAATCCATGCTGGCACGATGCTGAATACTGCCAAAGGTTTCTTTTCTATTTCAGCAATCAATACTGACGTGAAAGCCTGAAGCGTTAATATGCTGAAAATCCCCCTTGCAGAAGACTCAATGATATGTTGGCAACTCAATCATTCTGCATTTGTGTTTCAGCAACGTCAAATGGCAGCAGTTAAGCAGAAACCTGCTGGCAAATTGACAAACAACAGCCATGAAGCAATTAACTGGCAAAGCTGGAGCATTCTTCATTATGTATCCTGAAGAACAAAAGGAATGGGAAAAACCCCAAACATGCTTGCTTCCAATAAATTCTCCCAATAGAAAGCTTAGTAGAATGCGAGCTGCACAGATAGAGTAGGTCTTCAGTTTTCAAAAGTTACAGAAAATAATCACTTTCCAATGTGCTGAAAAGCAACACAGGCTCCAACAGGGATCAGAGCCTGCCAACTTATGTGGGCAGGATTTGATGGAGGAGGTCACTAAAAAAAAAAGGTCTAATACTTGCCCAAAGTACCATGCAGGTGCCTATAAAACAAGAAATCAAAAATAAAATAAATAGGGCAAAGCATCCAGCTACTAAACCCAGACAGAAATGCTATGATCCAACCCTTCTCTCAAACTAAGTTTGTGTTTAGATCCTTGAAACTCAAGAAACTTCTTGAGACTCCAGCTACAACTCCTCTCTACAACAGCAAAGCAGAGGATTGTTCTTCTGCAGTGTGAAAGCCATGTTAATGTTGAAGGGTAATTTCTCTGGCCCAAGCTCTTGCCTTGGCAGCTCAAGCTGTGCAAAGAATGGAAACCTCAACCTCTCTGTTTCAAGGCCTCCCCTTGCACACAGGAATCCCCAAGAGGCAGATGTGATGCTGCCTGCCCCACGGGGCTCACCTGACCCCTCTGTCATGGGGGTGAGGATGAAAGAATCAAAGAATTGGAGAAATGCAAAAGGTGGAGGAGTATTTAACTCCTCTTTCCCTTTGCTCCATGGGTCTTGATCATCGTCTGAGCTAGAGGTGAAGCAGGAGGGGATAAAGCCAAACAACCTTAGAACACACTGCTGGAACAGCCTGATAAGAACACTGCTAGGACAATAATTTATTATTTTTTATAAGCCTGTAATAAGTCACTTTAGCAAAACACACTGGCATGTTGCTTGTTGCAGTCCTTCATAATTCTCCAACATCTATTTCCATATCCTTCATACTCCAAATATATTTCTGAAGAGTCTGTTCCTCTGCATGAATGCATGTACTTTCATCTCTTTCATCAAGCAGAATCACATTTAAACACCTAAAGTAAATTAAAAGTTAATAAAGAAGAAAAGGAAAAAAAGTAACTAAAAGTAATTAAAAGCATGCACATCCTAGTGGTAAAATACAGTTAAACACAAGCTATTACTATAGAGCATAAATAATAATTAAAATACATACTGCTAATTTTTTGCTCCATTACTCTGAAGCATCACACATTACTCTGAATTTCCCAGTCTACACCAGCAAAGATTCTGTGGTGACAGTTTGGACTGAATTTACATTTTCCAACTGGTAGGAAACTCCCCACAAGCAGGCTGGGTAGCACTTCAGCATATGGTTTCCTGACACCCATAAGAGCTCTGCAGAAATCCCAGCAGCTGTGCTGGAGAGGACAGGGGTTGCATGATGGAGCATCCATCAGCAGGACTGCTGAGGAGGGGATGGGCTGCTCCCTATAACTCCCCTGTTACTGGGATCTTGGCATCCAAAACCCCCATTCAAATCAGCTGAGAGCAATTTAAATCATAAGCCTGCTCGGATCCCTTTAGGGCAGAAAAGTGGAAGGCAGTCTGGCACAGCAAACAGCTCTGTTGTGGTGGCAATGACAGCCACATCTGCTGGACTTGGCAGGGGCAGCAGGGACTGTGCACTGCCCGCCTGCTCCTCGCCATCCTGCCCTCAGTTTAACACCTTTCCAGAGCAACACCTTTCACCCAAATTAAAACACATTGCTTAGTCAGCCCGAGGAAGCAGGAGAGAGCACTTGTACGTGCAGCAAGCTGAAGAAACAAGGGGTCTAGGCAAACTTTAGCCAGTGCAGTTAAAACTAAAAATGTATACTACTCCCAGATCTGTGACCTGCAAAGTTTTTAGTGGCTTTTGTCCTCAAGAGGAACTTCCAGTGTGACAGATCATCAATCATCATCATATCTCACAGCAAAAACTCTCAAAAGTGCTTTGTCTTCTGTGTAAAATGGTTTGTCTTACGTGCAGTGATTCAGAAGTACAGGTCACCTGTCCAACTTATCTCAACAGTGACACTGCAGCATTTGCTTTCACAGAAAGCTAATTACAGGAAAATTAATCAAGGAGAATCTAAATTTGCACAAAGAAGCAAAGACAAAATCCGGTTATATGCTATTAGTCAGCTCTGTGTGACAGATCAGTAAAAGCCTGAAAAGTCACCCTTTGCATGTACAACCTTTTTGAAATCAACTTTAAGAATAAAAGTATTTAAGATGACAATAGAAACAGCACCATGGAGAATGAAAACTAGATGTAATCGTTTATGTACTCTGGAAAGTGGCATGTTTATTCATCGTGCCATTTAGGTTTTAATTGCAATAAAAATAAAACTTCTTAACAAAAGCTTTACTGTTTTATTTGACTAAATAGTTAACTAATATTTAGGTCCTGACCCTCGCTGATGGTGATGCAGATGGGCTGCAGTCCTTGTGACACATGAAGACACATGCAGACAACATGCACTTGAGGTGTGCATGGCTCCTGCCTGGAGTAGAAGGTAAAAAGCTTTAGCTTTTCCAAAACTAAAAGGTCTTGGGAACATCTCTACACATTTCCAAGAGGTAGCCTTTGTACAGGGAGAAGAAATGTCCAAACAGATTAGGAGCCTATCTGCCATTTCCAGAAATGATTTCTGCAATTAGCATGAGGACACCAGGGGAATTGTGCAACAGATGGAGCAGGAAGACAGGCAGGTACAGCACCACTCTAGCACATCGCCATTGCTCTCCAATGAACAGGAACAACAGTGCTCACCACCCCATACAGCACAGGATGGTGTTCATCCTCTTCAGCAATGGGCCAACAGAGCACAAACTGATCTTCCAAGAGAACAGTGTCTGCTGAGGTTTAGTTTGTAGTTTATCTGGCAAACAGGCACAACTTGAATTTCACCTTATAAGGTCCACTTTTGTACATAACCAGATTAAAGAATGTTTCAAAGTTTCTCTTAGCAAATGCAGTTGATGCATGCAGCACAACTGAGAAAAAACCAGCAGGCTTTCCACTGCACAGCTTGTCACATAGGTCTGTCTGGGATTCTCCACTTTACCAATATCAGAGCTGAGTTAGTTTTACAGTCCAATGCCATTTCTCTTACAAACATTCACAACTTGAATGCAAGAGTGCATCTGATCTCATAATCGCAGCTAACGGCTTCACGTCCTCTGCACAGCTCACATTGCTTCAGCCCCTCACTCACTATCTATCAATATTTACACGTTCAAAGATCTCTCTTTCTTAGTAACCCATTGTTTAAGTGAAGTATTTTCAAACTACGTGCTAACAACAAACTGCATTAAACAACACGTGATATTCAGGGTCAGGGTGGGTTTCCAGCAGAGAAATCACAGCTATGGCTGCCCAGAGAATCAGTGGGTAACACCAGCCAGCTGCTTAACCATGTCAGTGCAAAGACCCTCCCGTCCTGCAAAACCTAAATGCTTCCAAACTCTCTGCTCTTTACTAAGTGGTACTGTGAACACACTGCTGGAATTGTAGGTCAGTTTCTGGTTTCAGTTGAAACACTTTAATTCTGTCGATCTTGATGAAGCGGTGTGGATGTATAGAAAATTCCTACATGGTATAAAGCTTTATCTTACGAGTACTCTTCTCTGAAACAAAGCTGAATATTTGGCAGCCTCTACCAAGGAAAATATTTAGTGATATTTTGTGCTGGCCATAGCCTTTACAAAAGCTAGGTATGGTCTAAGAATCTGTCCTTCACCTTTCCAGTGAAATGTTTTCCAATGAAAACATTCACTGGATCCTAAGAACCAAATTTGACCCTTATAATCCTGTGCAGGAATCTCAGTGAAAGGATTGGCTGCTGTGCACAGATACTTAAGAGCAGAAGCTGGTCTACAAAACATGCCAACCAATAGCTGACACAACTTCTAACCCAAGTATGCACTGTGGCTTCCTGAGAAACCATCAGACAAAATATGCCTCAGCTGACTGCCTCACAAGGGCAAGAGCCACCAAACACTTCCTGAGCTTCAGGAACTGGTGGTGGGTTAACACAGAAAAAACCACAAACAACAGAAAAAAACATTTTTCCAGTGCAACTCTACTAAGCAAATTGACAGCCATGTGCTATTCGAGCAGTTCAAAAAGGAAAGACAGCACAGCTGGCTACATTTAGCCTGTCAGAGCCACCAACAGAGACAAATCAAATAGGAGCACTCTTGAAGCTTCAGAGAAACACAAAAAACACCCTCCTTACACTCAATGCACTACAACATTATATATTTAAGGTTGCCTTGTGTTCTCAATTCAAAGCATCTTAAAACCTTTAAATAAACATGAAATCTCTCATTGATTACTCCCCAGATGACACCACTTAGGTCAGAACCACGACCCAGTTTTTCCCAGCCATCTGACAGAAACAGTCCTTGCCTGCTTTTTAATAAAAGAGGTGAGTTAAAAGTCAGTTCCCTGTGCAATTCTGAGAGCTTTAAGTTTTTTCAGGCTTCTTCACTTCCACAATGGCAGCATTTACAGCTCCGGAATTTTTCACAATTCCTTATGCTGTAGATCACAGCAAGAAAAAAAGAGCACTTTGGGGAAAATACAAGAAGTATTGCGTAAAAGCCCATAACATGAATCTCTGCTGTAAGTGCTTCATTTGATCTTTCCTGGTGGAAGCGGATGAAGCACGGGATAGCTTACATTTTCCAGCAGTGTCTTTGTAACTCTGCTACCCAGTCCAATACCTCTGGTTTACTTTCCAGCCTTTCCACATCTTTCTTTTGGCTCCTTGCCTTGTGACTCAAGTGTTTCCTAAGCAGAAACTCTCTCCCACTTCCACCCCAGAAAGGACTTTATGGTCCAGTGCTGCTACAGCTCATCAGAGCTGGGTTTCCTCCTGACAGAGACCAGGCAGGTCACAGCTCAGAGGTCCTAATCCCAGACTCTGCTTTTTTGGGACTTTTCTATTGTGATTTTTTTCTCTCTCAGCTGGACCACAGGGAGGGGAGAGGGGTAAGGAACGGCCTGGGGATGAAGCTGCCCCAAAAATGGAGTGGGCAGCTGTATTTACCATCTGGCAAAGCTCCCAGAGCTCAACAGAGGGAGCCCCACTCCGGTGAATCTTGCCGAGATTGCTACCAGTAGAGAAGAGACTTCATTATTTCTTTTTTTTTTTTAAACATAAATAAATTCACACCAGGAAAATCTTTCTCCTCTCTTGCTCCCTACCTTCACACAAATAGTAACTTAAAGGTTACACCTTTTAAGCTTCCTCCATCATTTCAATCACTGAGAATCAAGAAAATTGGCTCCTGAAACAACACAAGCCACTTTGAGAGCCTCAGCTCACAGCCTGTGGCACCCAAAGACAACAATCTAGAAAAATTTAAAAATTAAGGATTTTTTAAAAATTAGTCTTTGTGAGGTGACACAGGTGGGGATCATTCCTCTATACTGACACCTGCATTTCCTGAGGAGTTGAGGAGTCTCTGAGGCTGTCAGAGTACTGCAAGGCCTGAAGGGTGAAACAGGGATGTTTTTTTACAGGGGATTGAGCAGGAACACTGCCAGGATTTCCAAGGAGTATGAGAGAGCCTGTGTAAGACAAAAGATCATGAAGGCCCTCTGATATGGGAATGAGATGAACAACTGCCCACCCAAAGAACCTGCCTGTGATATCAGTGTGGCCTGTAAAGTGAAATGGATAAATGGATGAAGGATGAGAAGCCAGCCTTGATTTTTATTTCCAATGAAGGAGAGGATCTGAAATTCCTATTTAAACCCCAAACTTCTGCAAAAAATCACTTTCGGTTTACTAATGCAGCTTTTACTTAGTGCTTTATGATTAACAAATGTAGTGCCTTGGAAGCACCTCTTTATGTTGTATCTTTTTCACTGAATGTTACTACAGACCAGATTCCTGCACTATAAAACTGAAAATACATCCTCTGCTTTCCACTTGTCCAAAGTTCTTGTAAGACAGCTTTAAAAAATGTACTGTAAGAGTACTTTCTGAGGTGGTATTCACAGTTTCATAAATACTGTATTACCTGAACTGTGCCTTCCCTGAACTGACAGGGCGATTGATAAATGCACCGTGGACTGCATACACAGTGGAGCTAAAGAACATGTTTCCTTGGTAGCTCAGTTGTAAACTTCAATAGGTGGATAAATTCCCATGTCACTAGAGAATATTTACAACTGAACCTTATTTATCAGCAGCGTGCCCTTACCAACAGCCCACACAAATCCTGTTACACAAAAACGGCTGTGGCTCTTTTCTCATAGTTACATGAAAATCACAGAGGTTTCTTTTGCACCAGGACAGGTTTTATAGCCAGTGAGAAGAAACTGCATTAGGAGATGCTAATGCTGAAATATTCTTGGCTCAAGATGTCAGTGTGAGAGGAGCTAGCTCATCCACATCTGCACTGTGCGAGCAGCCTCCTCATCCCTTTGCTGTTGGAGACCTTCTCAAGTGAGAGCCCATTGGGAGTGTCCATCCTCACATTGACTGAAAAAACACACATGATGACCCACTTGCCAGGAATTTAGAGAGATTATTTCTCCTCTGTTTGCTGTGATTAGATATGAAAGTATCTGCTGTACAGTAAATATGAAAAATTAATGCTTTTTAAATCACAGCAATTCAGACCTGTTTATCAGAAGTATCCCTGTGGTTGTTATTCTCCCTCAAAGAGGAGCCTTATTTCTCAGAATCCCTGCCCATTCCTTGATGGGACTGCAGGCTCCCTGACATCCCACACCCTGCCTCCACTTTGTTCTCCTCTCCAGATACTGTGCTCTGAAATGATTCATTAGCTGCAATTTTCTGACACACGCTTTCTTCATGCAGATGATGAGGAGTTGCTTTCAGGCCTCAGTCCTGCTGACAGGACAGGCTGGCACCCTCCTGCATGTCAGCCAGCTGACTGCCAGGAGGGCTTTAGTCAGCCCTGACTTTGACGTGTGCTGGGCACCCTGGACAGGGGTGTCCCGCGGTGCTGAAGAGGTCAAAGAGCATCTTGCAGTCCAGTGCTGCCAGTCCTCATCTCCTCTGGGGTGGAAAAGGCCCCTCTACTTCTGCACTGGGCTCCTCTTAGGAGCAGTTCAGCTTCTCCCCTGCACGGTGCAAACCTCTGTGCAGTTTGATGTTGGGAAGCAATAGTAGCTGGAGCAGACAAGGAAAACATCAAGGAAGATGCAAGGCTTCATAATGCAAATCATGCTTTTATATCATTCTCCCAAATTCCCTTTGGGGAGAGGAAAGTTGATTATCTACAGAATATGGGTCAAATTTATGCCTTAAGGATTTTTCAGTGCTATGGCTGTTTGCTGACATAGTATGGGGCTTCTTGCTGCCTTTTCAGGTTAATGCTTTCAAAGTGCTGTCCCTGGGCATCATCATCATCATCAATTTCATAATATTACCAAAAAAATTAATTTCCTGCACCCACTCCCAGGAGTTTCTCTCATGCTGAACTTAATTGATGCTTCCTCCTGCACTCTGAGAAATGATTAAAATGAATGCTGCACATGTTAGGAAGCACCTTGGATTTCAAACTCTGCATGGTTTCTAATTAAAGAGACACACACAGGATGCTTGTGCTACATTTCACTGCTCTCTAAGGCTATTATTATTACATACATTTCAGCAGTAGTCAAAAGAGTCTCCACTACCTCACATAATAGGATCCTGATTTAGACTGGATAATCACCAGTCGTTGATCTGGGTGAAAAATGTCTTTAGGAAAGGGAAAAGAAAAGGCTTGTGCTGTAACCAGCCCTCTGGCAGAGAGATTGATATTAATGACAGAAGCATTTGAATTTCTGGCTAACCTGAAGTACATAGTATCCAATGTTAAGCACTGGTGCTAATGAAGTGCAACAAATAAGAAAGAAAAACCAGCTAGAAAACCCCCATCATAATCCGGGCTGCCTGATGCTCAGAGATTTTGGAGGAGAAGGCACAGATATGTGAGTGTCAGCACTACTCCCACACTTCCCTACACACCATGTCCCTCCCAGTTTTCTGGTCTCTCTGTGTCTTGGTGATAAATACTTGATTCCTGGACAAAACTGCTTGACTTCAGGTACAATTTTTGAGATGTTGGTCAACTTTACCTATCTCAGGAAATCTCAGGACCCAAGAGGCCGGGGGGAAACAACCAGTGCTGAAATCTCGCCTTAGTTAGTTAGACATCTGCGTCATCAGCACCTGCATTTGACATCAACAGAGCTGCACAACAAAGCTAAAAGCCCTGCTTTTCTGTGAGAAAATACGGGGCTGCAAACCTCAGAGGGGAAAATATTTCATATAGATGTGTTATTAATACAAAGTCAGGCCATAAACCCTATCTTGCCAAGCTGTGCTGTCATTTTGAAAACTGCAGCTACACCTTGCTAGATGCAGTGACCTTACTGTTTTCCAAGGCCAGCTTCTGACTTTGCTTACATGAATATAAATAAATCAAGCACTCTCCCACTGCCCATAATGACAGTATTCCTGATTGTCACTGTTGTGGCAGCACAGTCAAGTTCTGTGGCAAATGACACCAGGGGAAATGCTATGATTGCAACCCTATACTGCATTGCGTGCATCTTTTACCACCAAGTAATACTTAAAATATGGGATCCATTTGCTTTTCCAATGTCTTGTGAAATGCTACAGGTTATAAATAATTCAAACCAATAATAACAGGATGTGTGGGCATTTGTTTTTCAGGTTTAAGAAGGTAACTGTCCAACTTGCTGAAATAAACTGCTTTTACTGAAATAGTTTTCTCTGCTGATACGGAAATGATTTTCAATTAGACACACTGCATATTAGCAATAGAAAAAGACTTAACAAACTTAACAACAAAGCAAAGTAGCGCTGATGTATACATTTTTATTACTTATTCATCTCTGTATGGTTTCAAATCCCTTCAGAATAGAATTGAGCCCCTGTGCCTCTACCTTGGGTTAATGCTACAATCACAGGAATATTGTATAAAACAGGCTTATTCTCTGTCCATGTTATAAAACTGAAAAGTATTTTGCTTTTCAAAGACAGATTTTAGACACAACTTTGGGAAAAGATTAGGGTATATCTCACAAAAGGAAGAAGCCCCTAAGAGGGGCAGAAGACACACAATCCTCAACCCTTCCCTGGCAGCTAAATCAGCGCACTAGCTTTACCTCTCCCCTCCTTCAGCTAGCACCTCAGGCTCCCAGCCTGCCCTAACTCTTCTCTCTGGGATTGGGTTCCTATTTCAGGACAATGACTCTAGCATGGAAGTGAGACATCTGCAAAACACAGAGTGAAGCATGGAGTTCAGTATTGCTTGGAAAAAATATAAAGATACTCTGAAAAAGACTACATCATGTATTTCCATGACATCAAAACCAATTCAGCTTTGTTTCTCTGCTCATTATGCTTAATTATTCCATCACACTGCCTTCAAAAAACTATTCATAGTTGTGTGTTTCATGTGACCTCAGCACATCGGAAGACCAAGGGTTTGCAAGTGCATTCTGTGAAATAGCAGTGAGTGCTCTGTGGTCAAGTCGTCTCTCTCTGAGCTGCTGGAGAAAGCTGCAACTCCCTGGACCCTCTCAGCAGTGAGACCTAGAAGAAAGACTTGGAGAAAGAAGTGGCCAAGGGTGCAAGTTTATGATATGTGAGCCCACCTTGAGGCAAATCTTTGCTGTTTAATGTGTCTGTGGGTTTAGCTCCCTGAGCTGTGTCCTCAGGTGATGAGATGAGGACAATGTGCTGCACAAGGAACGCAATGAGACTTCACATCTAATGGGAGAGCTCAGGAGAGAACCAGAACCTCTTTTTAGAGCAGCAGCCCCCAAATGGGCTCCATAGGCTCATTGTACCCTAAACACACAGTTTCAGTATGACAGTAAGTGATAGCTCCAAGTCTGAGAAAGCACACTGGATCTTTCACTTGAGCAGATGGGAATTACCGTGCTGTATTTCAAAGGATGGGAATTTAATTTCCATATCATGCCAGTGCTTTCTTTTCACCACCTATCCCCCTGCCTGCCAGAATCTCAACTAAGGAATTGTCCATATCCTTGTTTGAATATTTCTATGGATTTAGAACTTGAAAGATTAGATGTGTGCTCAGAAATTATGCATAAGTCCATTACAGCACAACAATAACTCAACTGTAATTGCCTAGCAGTGCAGGCTGGAACAAAGAAAGCATGAGCAAATCCAGAGTCTGAATAAGTAAGAGAAAAATCAAGAAATAATGGAGAGAGACCCTTTTGAGACTGCTGGACTCCCACGTGGCCTCTGAGTCTAGTCCTCTGCAATCAACAAGAAATGTTGCAATAGATTTATTTCTCAGGTTCTCAGCCATTTTTTTTCTACATGCTGCACTTCACCACAGGCACCAAAGCACATTCAAATCCCTCTCATGAACTTAACACCAGGCAGGAATGACCAGAACCGGCAACTTTCACATGGCAAATGAAGACAGCAGGAGATAGCAGAAACAATGTCAACGTCCTGCTCCTGATAAAGAAGGGAGCTCAGCAAATTTTGTTAAGAAGACTGGCTAACCATGAGATGATAAATACCAAGAAGAATTGAAAAAACATTACCAATGTACCTTGTAAGCTGAGTGGAAGAGGAAGCTTCTTTCTGACCACAGATGTAAAGAATGATGCAGGCCTGAGCAGATACTTGGTTTGACTCTGTGCACCCTGACCTGTGTCCTGGCTCCGGAAATGGCCAAAAACCAAATCCTTGCAAGAATGCCAACCCCAATGAAGCTTTTTCATGCAACCTGCAAAAGTTCTGCAGCATGAAATGAAGGCAATGTAAGCATGATGCAGTGTGACAGTAGCTTTAAAAGCCCTTTGGGCACATCAGTGTAGCAAATATCTAGTGATTCATACTTCTAGAGCACTAAACATGCCATTATTCCTGCAAGAACTTAATAACTGTAAAAATCCCCAGACATATAGAAGGACTGTTCAGCCAGTGAGATCCTGTAGCTACTAGATCAATGTCTTCTCACACAGGTTGGAAATGAGAAATTATGTGTTCAATACTTCAAAGACACCAATTTTTCTGTAGACAAAAAGGGGGAAAAAATCAAACCCAGTTCCAAAACATTGTACTGAGAAGCTGTCATTCCATCAATTTGGTCTCTATTATAACAATTTTTGGCTATTTTAAGACAAAAAATTGCATGAAACTTTGCAAACTTGCTGTCCCACAGGGTTATTTCAGTAGAGGTTGAAAAGTGCTGATGGCAGTGGAAAGAGCCTGTACACTGAACTCTAGAAAATAATTCATCTGCACTAATGATGTCCAGCAGAAGTGACAGAAAATGCTGCTTAAGGGAGATCACGCTCATTTTACCTTTGAGTAGATACTACATGAAAGGATAACAAAAGTTTAAGATTTTCCCTTCCATGTTTGCCAGTATCGACCTTGTTCAGGCTAATTATCAGCCTGCATCTCCTCTGAACTTCCATCTTTATGAGTGCACACACACTCTCAATGTCTGATGTGCATACATTATCTACATGAATTAAACCAATTTGCATTTGTACGCTGAGCAGCTGGTCTGAAATTTACTCCAGAATATTTTTTTTTTTAAAGTCCAAAAACCATATATGCAGCTGGGATTGCTTATGAGTGAAAAAATGTGGTATCTTTATAGCCAACAGCATATGTATTCAGTATGCAGATCTACAAATATTGGATTCACTGCCAAAAATCATTGTTAAGCAAACTGGCTGACTCGCTGCATTTTCCTGATGAACCAGAAGGAACTCGCTGAAGAGAGGTAGAGTACTTGCAAAAATTTCAGATCATGGATTTATAGTGTGCACAATGCAGTGCCATCCAGCTAGTCCCAGATGAGTGGGTATGTCCCTGCAGCACAGCACATTTCTGACTGGGATATGGGCGTGGACCCTGGGGAAGTGTCAGCAACATTCTGATGAGCCCTGACAGTGTGGCCACGCTGTTGCAAGCTAACCTGTGTGGAGCAAGGTCAGGGACCTCTGCACGCAGCTGAGGTGAGCGTTGTAGACCCACCTAACAGCGTCCACAAGTGAAACTGGATGGAGATCTTGATTTCAGAGGAGTTTAGTGGCCTCTTGAGGTGCAGAAGATGACTTTGCAACACTTAACCAGAACAGCCATTGCTTAGTTTGCAAAAATAAAAGTACATAATTAAAAAAAAAAAAATCAGTCTTCATTTATGTCGCTCTTCAGAACATTAACAAACCCTCAGTTCTCTCCTACTTATTTCAGATAATGGAATCTACATAATGAGAAGCATTTTTAATAGACCTTCTCTGTGTTCCTACCACGGGCATATTTTTACCCACTGTGTGGAGCTGACTTTGCACATATTCATTCCGCTATTTTAGCAGTAGGAGACTAGGTTAACACACCAGTCATTCACTCCTGGAGATCTGGATTCAGTTCCTGGCCTACATGACAAGTGATAATGAGTTTGGTTATTGAATCTCCAGGGGATATTTGTTCGCATTACTAAGCAACCACATAATTTGGCAAGATGTGTTAAGTATGTGCTAAGGATAAGACCAGGGGCCAATTGCTCAAATGACTGACACAATGCAGCCTCCCGCGCATCCCTGCACCAAGCCCCTCTTTTGTGCAGTCCTGCAGGAGGTCAGGGGAACCGTGCAGGTTTTTCAGCCTGTCCATTTCACTGTACCGACACAGCCCAGTGCACAGCCATGCAGGTGCAATCTGAACCTGCAGATACACAAAGAAAAACAACCTATGTCCCTGCTACCAAACTCAGCACATAATTCAAGGTTACTTTAATCAGTTATGCATAGTTTTTCAGCACTTGCTGAAATAATAAATAACAAGAAATAAGAAATAATGCTGAAATAATAAATGATAAGAAATAATAAAACACAATTAAATACTAAAACACAATTAAAGCCAAGGGAAAAAAGGTATTTAAAAATAATTGCAGAGTAGTAATTTTTGGTTACCTATTGACATGGAACTCTGTGGGGTTGGCATTGCTAGGACTTTCTCTGCAAACACAATGCTTACAAAGGTTCATTTAAACAAAATGAGAATTGAAACTTGTATGTTCACAAAACTCCATAAAAAAGTATGTTGTCCATTGCAAGTACCAGTAATACTGCTATGTTACACTGGCTAAGAATTTCAGGCTTGAATTTCTGTGCAAGGGGCAGATTTGGCAAAAATAGTCACTTATCCTAAGGATACTTCCAGCCGATCTTCTTCTGACCCTAGTCTAGCTGACTGTGCCTCAGATTCAACAGGAGGCATAGGTAAGATTTTATAGATGTCCTCTAGACTGGTGGCACAACCACCTGGAGAGCAGATTGGGTCTTTCCTGGATGATACCTGTGGGTGGGTATATAATCACTATGATATTTTTTACAAGGTTGGCAATCTCCTTTCCCTGAGCCTCTGTCTAATAGATGTCCATCCCAGGATTTGGAGAGAGAAAAGCAGAGTTTGCCTTGTCTCTGCCTTAGAACAGCACATGTGTGGGTGCTGTGTATCCAGGGCCCAAGCAGGCAGGATTGTCTGTGTGCTCCTGCACCTAAGGATCTTGGAAACTTTGGGGCCCAACACTGAGGTGCATCAGGAGATTTAGATGCTTAAGGACAAAAGGTGCTGTTCATTATTTTCTGGGTTGTGGTGTCTACATCATTTAGGTAAGGGATAGAAAGTATTCTGGATCCTTTCCTTGACATACTCCAGTAGAAATAAACCTGATTCATGGGCCATAGCCATCTGCTATAGATTAAGGTTCAAAAGGGGTTAACACTTCCAGAAAATAGGAAAACCAGATGTCACATCATCACCGAGTCGTATGACTAAAGTCAGAATTCATTGATAGCTTTTGCAGGAATTAAGGTTCAGCACCTAGCAGGTTTAAACCTGTAGAACAGAAGAAGAAAAAAGCCCCACAAAACAAATAACTCTGCTGCCATTCCAACAGGAACAACTCTCACCGTGAGGGTGACTGGTAGCTGAGTAAATCTGGAACGGCTGCAAATCAGGAAATTACTTGTCAGCCAATTCCAAGTCTTTTTTTGGCACACAAGCCTCTTGTGGGGGGATAGTGGCAGGAATGAGGCATTTCTGTGTGATCATTTGGGAATTTTATGAATAAAAAGATAAAGTTCACTTGCTATGAATCACAGAAAACCAGAAAACTCTCCCTGCCACAACCAAGAAAGCTTATGAATAAAACTTCATTGAAGAGAAGCCATGGTAGAGCATGATGTTACTCATAAACAAATGCCAGTCAGCTTATATTCACCATGCCCTGGGACATGTAGCCAACAATTAAAGAGCTCTCATTTGCTTTGGAAGTAATGTAATGGTAGTGTTCCAGCTTTCAGGGAAGGTCTGGACAGCGACAACATCTGAGCTATCACGGAAGGTGGATGTGAGAGTGATGTTCCATCTCCTGCTGGTGAGAACACGGGGCTCCCCCCACGCCGCCCCCACCTTCTGGCAGTGCCTCTGAAACATGGGCAGCCACCACACTAGCAGGAACCTCAAGTACAGCACTGTGGGTGAGAAAGATGGTTACAGCCCACCTGATTTGCCAGCCCACCCAAGAAAACATTGAGTCGTGACAGATAAAACATTTCCTTTGATTTAGAGTGCCTGCCTTCTATTTAGGGGATGCCAGAGACTCCCAAAGTATGAGCAAGCAGTGAAGAGAGGATGGCATCTAATCTAGTGCTTGAATTTATTTTATATTTATTTTTCTCTCTTGTCTCATAACACTCCACCTTGCCCAGATTTCTTCTAAATCAAGTTCTGCTCCAGTCTGATGCAGTTCTTCATAGCTGTATAAACCTGTCTGCTCAAATGTTCCACCTGCAGAAAAGCTGTGCCAGCTTTAACTTCATCAAACCAGCCATAAATCCCACATGTGCCAGAAAGTATTGCTGAAATGCCAAAGCAAGCCACATTTTCCAGGTCTCCTGCTGGGAAAATGAAGCGCCTTTAACCCCAAATGAAAAATGGTAAAAATCAAGGAAAAACTACAATTGCTTTTTGCTAATTGGAAGACCATTAATATAAACACCACTTTCCTTATGCATAAAGCTTTCCTCCCTCCTGCCAGATTCTAAGGATAGCATCTTCATTTGTTAGAGCATTAAAGTGCATTCATCTCCAGCTAAAAGGCCCAAAATGATAATGATGGGAGAAATGTGAATATTCATCTGAGGTGGGGGGGCTGTGAGGCCATGTTGGCCAGTATGTTCTCCTGGGCACTGCAGGTAAGGTGTCACAGAAAGAATCCTTCAGCCATGCCAGAGCCTCAGGCAAGAGTCCCCAGAATAAGCATGGTGGTCACTACAGTGTTGACCACAGACACTTGACCAAGAACAGAGCAGGCAACTATCTCCAAAAATAGCAGTGCCCTGATACTCCCAGGGAGATGGGCCTTGTGATCCACTGACAGTACTGTAAATCAAGGTTAAGCCATTGCTGAAAAGGCAGCTCAGAGGAAATAAGTGTCAAGAGCCACTTTACTTTTGGCACATCAGATACTGAGAAATGCAGGAATGTGTTAACAAAGGGCCTCTTGACTCAAAAATCTGCTTCTGTGTCATGCGAAACATGAGCCGTGGCAAACTCAGATGTTAGAGCCTGATCTTATTTATGCCATGATTCCGTGTAATGCTGGTGGTGTCGCTGGAGCTGGGGCTGCAAACACCAGCAGAGAAAGTGGCCCTCTATGTTGAATATACCGTGCCTGGACATCTCTGACTCCTGGAAGCTGCTGAGACAGCATCTGCTGCAGGGCAGCTTTCAGCTGGAGGGATTAAGCAGCTCAGGAGCGTGGTAACAGGATATGGGCACTTCCATCCCCACTCCTGGCTGCAGTTCAGCCCAGGTTTACACTGATCTTTGTGAATGAATGGCTGTGCCAGGAGTGGGACACCGCCGATGTGCTCTCCTGTTCTCCCAGCAGATGTGCTTCTGCACCATGGAAGTGAAGCCCAGTGCAGCTTGGTTATCTTACCAGGGAGAAACTGCTAGGAATGCAGTTAAATGCTCTCATCTGTCTCTCAGAATGAGGTCAAGGCACACTGGTGGGACAGGCATGGGGTTTTTCTAACTAGGAGAGGCTGTAGAGATTATTTATGAATATTACTAGCTCAGTATATTCTGCCCAAATAAAAGCTGGCATTTTCAAGCAATTCCTGAGAAACAGAACTCTTCAGAAATATTTTGTTCTGACATTAAAATTAATTTTGTTCAAACAACAGCTTTGCTCTTCTAAGCTCCCGATTTCCAAGGTAAAAACCTGCTTATACTGTGTCTGAATGTCAAAATAACCAGGTTAATCCAACAGAAAAAGCAATCCCCTAACTTTCCCTCCAAAATCAATACAAATTTAGCAGGAAAACACACTAAACATTAGGGATCAGCAGACTGCTTTGGGTGGAGGCTGTCTCACTGCATCAGTAGTGACAGGTTAATGGGCCCAGGCTCCCCCTGAACCCACTGAGAGGCAAGCACAAGCCACGTCCCCACGACTCCTCTTCCCTCTAGGGTTTCCACAGATGCTGAAGAGTGGCTGTAGTCCTGCTGCTGCCCCCATGATCCCGAGCTTGCTGTGAGAGGGAGGAACAGCTCGCTCGCCCTCTGGGCTGTGCAGGCTCCTGGGGAGGGCAGCTGGAGCCTCCCAGGGCAGCTGGCAGAGACCCTCTGCAGCTGCAGAAGCAGGACTTGCCCCGGCAGGGTGAGGTAATGACACAGTTGTGGTCTGTTGAGTTGTGTAGCTGGAACAGGAATTTCTCTGGAATCGCTCGCTGCTTATAAATGTAAAAAAGTAGTGTGCTTATACAATGCCGAGACTGAAGGCTTGAGCACTGGGACAGATAATATAATACTCCTTCTGTGGCAGTGTCATTAAATAGAACTTTGCATAGAAGCCAAAGCACAGCACTACAAATCTCTCTCCCTGGCAAAATCCTCACTGCCTGCATTTTTCTGTATTGCTCATTACCACCAGGAGAATGATTTATTTTGAAATAGGAGGGAGAGGAGACACTTGGCACTGCAGCTTTGAAGAGTTCCAGTCTTCTGTTCTGCAAAAAGTATTCCAGCAAAAATACCATTAAAGAAGAAAGAGGAAGGACTGCACATTGAAAGGAAGAAAAATAAAAGATTTTGTACAGAGTGAATTCCTAGATGATTCACATCCTTTCCCCACTTCCTCAACATACATCCTTACAGCAGTGTGACATCTGCAACGAGTCTTTCCTTGATGGGGAAATTCTCCAAGGAAGGTCAGCACAAGGTGTTTATGCAAAACAAAAGCTCCCCCTGCTCTGGTGTTAATAATGCTAATGGGAATGACTGGTAATATGAGGCAGCAAATAACAACGGCCTATCACGTGGCTCAGGGATGGAGGCACTCAATGGGATGGCAAATGTTGACATAAATTCTGAGTACATGACACACAGGACATCTGCAGAGGGGAGGGCATGAGACAGCTGGACACTCTGTGTTTGAGAAATGAGAAACTCTAATTAATTAAGCTGTGATGACCCCTTGGCATAGCAGAAAACACTCTACCTTCTTGCAATGTCTTGTCTCTATTTTAATGCAGTTACCCAAGGGGCTTTTAAGCACATGGGGCACCTATCAGTCCCCCAGTCTCTTTTTAAAAAGGTTCAAAAGAATTATAATTCTTCATCTGGCCCAACACAGTAATGATTTTTTTCTTCCTGAAAAAATATATGCATAACAATATTAAAACTCCTCTCTGCATTTAGTTTTAATTTATTGTGAATTCCTCCAGAATGACAGAAAATGGCTTCAAATTGTGCCAAGGGAGGTTTTAGATTAGATGTCAGGAAAAATTTCTTTACTGAAAAGGTGGCCAAATATTGGAATTATCTGCCCAGGGAAATGTCACACCCAGAAGTGCTCAAGAGTATATGGAAGTGGCACTGGGAGAATGTGGTTTAGTGGTGAACATGCTAGGATTACAAAAATGGTTGGACTTGATGATCTTAGAGGTCTTTTCCAACCTGAATGATTCTGTGATTCTGTCATCCTCTAGTCATAAACCAGAGGTGCTTTTGACACCAAACTCCCTAAAAATGCAGTAACTCAGGGTAACCTGCTCTGGATTTCTGATGGCTACCAAATTATTCCCAATGACTATAGCTACAGCTTCACCTCCTCTCTTTTTTAAATGTCTGAGGAAGCCAAGTCTGGAAGGTGATTTGAAAAGTGCATTGGAGATGCTGAAGATGAGCAAGCTTTTGTTCTCATCCTCCACAATGTAGTGGGCAATGCTCAGTTATGCAGGAGGTGTTTGCTGTTTCTTGGACTACCTGGCCAACCCCTCGTCTCAGCTGCAGAACTTTGCCTACCCCCCCAGTCAGCATTTCTACCCTCATTAACTGTACAGGTTTCCACTGACTTTTTCCCTCTGTTATCTGTGTGATGGGCAGTTGTCACTTTGCTGCTGCCCCTTCACCTGGCTAAGCAGCCCTGGGAGGCAGCTGAGTTGGGTAAACTGGAGATGGGGCCATGCTGACCCACTTGTCAAGAATGAATCACTGGCTGCACAGCTCACAGTTTATGAAAGGATGCCATCATTTGATCATGCACATGTAGGACTGCCCGTTAAATCGGATTGACAACCCCTTGCCAGCTAAGGACAAGGGGAAACACCAGCGCTGACAATATGACAGCTTTCAGTCAGGCACCTGTGGGAATGGCATGATGTGACAGGGAACAGGCTATTAGAGCATGCCATGTCACAGCCCCAGAAAATCCCAGAGCAGAGCAGTTTAACTACTACAAACTCGTTGTGTATTTGTCTTCTTTCATTAGATCTTGTCTAATCTCATTAAGCTAACAACCTAACCAGTGGTAATAAACCCCTCCCTCAGCAAACACTATTTAGCTCTAATTGGCATTAAGAGGAGATATCCTCTGGCCCCTCTGTGTGCCAGAAAGGTGCTGCCCTCCAGCCCTGGCTCCTCTGTGGCAGCCAGCACTGCCCATACCTGCTACCTTCAAGGCCAGGCAGCTCCCACCTTCTCCAGGAGCATAGACAGAGGGAGAGGCACTCATGCAAAGAACAGCTTTTCCATAGGGTTGGGAAAGGCAATTTAGGTACAATTTTCCTATGCCCTGCTAATACTGAACACTAATAAGGTTCTCCAGCAGCAGAGTGTAGACCATTGCATGCCCTGTGAGACTCTGCCTGGAGGACCAGCACTGTCAAGGATGCTCCTACAACTGGGAGAGCACTGGCCCTCTTGTACAGAGTTTTTACATTCTTTAAATATTGCACAAAATTATATCTCCATATCTAAGTATGATAAAAATTTGCAATACACAGCAGATTCACTCACTCAGATTTATTCTTGTACCAGCAGCAGTGAAAATCCGCCTTCTTGGTCCACTCCATGTAGTTCCACTTGTGGAATTATTCATTAGCACGTCATTTATAAATCAGACTTTAGAAAAATATTGACAGTATCTCCCACTTTCAAATTCCAAACTTTAATAAAAATAGATTTCCTTTTCAGTGTTCTGTGTACACAGTATCTAGCAATAATTTTTTAATAATGTTTGTAAAATTTGGTCATGAATCTTTACCACTGTCTTTTGTTTATGCCATAGGTGTGCTATTGAGTACAAGTTTTATTTAAAAGGGAAGATGCATAGAAGACAAGTCCTTTTAGTCCCCCAATGTCTCCCCAAATTGTCGCTCCAAGAAAGAAGGACTGTTTTGCTTAATCTTTCATAACTGGTTAGACACCAGCTTTCTGACTTGCTTCAGAAAATTTGCTGCTCTTGGCTCCTTGAGGTACAGCTATAGGACTGGACCAGGTGCTGCCAGGGGCTGGGACTGAAGAGTTAATTTGGGTTGGTGTCCCAAATTAACTCTTCAGCACCAGCCTCCCTGGCCCTCCCTGCCAGCTCCCAGCCCACCGAGTCATGGCGTCAAGGCACCATTTGACATCTCAAGGAAGGGCAATCACTTGCTGAGATAATGTGATTTGACCACATGCCAAGCCCCCATGCCTCCTTAACCACTCAGGAACAGATTAGCACAGTATGCATTTTGCTCAGAAACATCTGAAAAGTTTAATAAATGACAAGATTGATAGTGGGAACTATTCCTCACATAAAAGCTACCCTCCTCCCTGCTAGTGCCAAGTCTCATAAATGCATCAGAAGTCTCCAGGTTTTCAACTTCCATAGAAGACTAAGCTCTTGGAGGCTAGTGCAGCCTTCTGGTCCTGCTATGGTGAAGAGGAAAATCCATTGGAGGCCATGACATAGGCATGTCCATCAGCCATTTCTTCTCCACAGGGACAGGCAAAAGCCAGTGCCAAATTCCCTCTTTAATCAAATTTGGTGTTGTAAGTGTATTTTGAAAAATACAAACATAGTTTTACAGGTCAAGAAGGTTTTAACTTACATCTTCAGGGATATGACAGATAAAGCTAGTCTGCTTTAGTGGTGAAACACCACCAGGTGATTTTTCTGTCTAAAAAGGAGAAGGCAAATTTTGCTGAAAAACGAATTATCTCGCAGTGCATGCACTAAGTGTAAGAAATTATTTGGTTAACAGAAATAGTTAAAAACCTCAGCTACTCATCTTATGCTCTAATCAAGCAAATACAATCGCCTGGGAGATAAATATTGCTGTTTACTGTTTATAAGAGCTAATAAGTTTCATCCCATGAAGTAAACAATTTTCATTTCCAGTCCAAGAGATTCTCTTTACTGAAAGAAAAAAGCACAATCTGATTTTTCAAAACTGGTCAGAATTAGAGGCCAGTATTTACTTACAGAATTTCCTTCTCTCATGATAATCTCCATCGTTTCTCACTGTATATGACTCTCCTGCATATTTCAATTTACATGGCACATTGGCTCTGATGATTTATTAAATTAAATGGCAAAAGAGGAGGATGGGGAAGAGAGCCCTCATGTAGGAAGAGAGGTTTAGAATAGATCCAAAAGAAAGCACATTGTGAGACAGACGATAATCATAACTGGAGCACTTCTGTAATCTGTTTTTCAAGTAACATGAATTTAAAATTTGGACTTTTTTTCCCTTTGATCTAACTAGTCTGTGATGATGATTTTTTTGTTTGTTTTGGGTGATTTGTTTTTGGTTTTTCTTAATTTGGGGCGTGTGCGTGTTTTGGTTTGGTTTTTTTAAAGGAATACTTAAAGTACAACATCAGTGAGCAAAAATGTGGCGGATGTAAGGAGCATTTGATACCAGGGCTTCAGCACTTCACAGAGAGAACACTGAGGGCAAGGTCTGTGGTTTACAGATCAACACCTCCTATCAGTGGTGCTTTTCAGGAACCCTCTTCATGCTGTAAAAATGGTCTAAAATTATCAGGCTTGGCTCTGCGTTTCCTTGAAAGTAAAACAAGATTTTGTACCAAGTGAAGAAATGTTATCCACCTTCTGCTTCCACATACTAAATGCCCTGTTTTAGTATTCATCTGTGGTTGTTTTACCAGCAGGAGGATGGAAAGGAAAAATGTACAAATTCAAAAATGTGTCTGTAGACAGAATGGAGTCATGTACCTATTGCATTACAGACTCTGTCGTCTGCTGTGATAACAAATATGTATGGCAGCAAGAAACCCGAGAAACCCTGCAGACCCCCGACAGGTCACCCTGCGCACACAGTGGGATCGGCCTGTTGTTTTAGACCTGTTTTAGGGGATGAAAATATTTCTCTGTCAATGCTGTGAAGGTAAAACCAGATCAAATTATCTGCTGTGTAAGCACCATTCACATGAATGAAATATGCCCAGGGACTATGAATCTTGCGGCAGACCTTTCCTAGCTGTATTATCCATAGCACACTCTACATTTTCAGATAGGAAATACACTTTGCTCCTTTATGTTTGTGTACCTTGGTCTTCTCATTCCTACATCACATTACTGATGTCTGCGAGGCCGCTGGCTCTGTTGGGATGATAAAACTGACAATTTCAGAGCCACACACCCTTGCTCTGAAAAGAAAGCAGTTTGCCTGTGCTGCTTACAAGAAATTCAAGCGTGAAGGCTCACCCATGAGCATGGTTAAACCCCTTTCTGGGCAGTACCAAGGACAGGATTGTCAGTTGCTGGTTGGAATTGTCCATTGCAAGGGCTCTCAGAAGGGTGCACCTGAGGGGATGTGCTAATGCCCAGCCTGAGCCTTGTGAGGTGCCACATGTGACATGGCGAGGCTGGGAGCTTTTTAACAACACTGGCAACAATGCTGTGCTTTCTGTAGGGCACATCACCACTCCTCCTAAACACAAGACCAGCAGCAGTGACAAAAAGGAAGAACTATGAGATACAAGCAGGAACAATTTAAGAATTTGGTATGTGTACACAGTGAAGAACATCACAAAACCAAATTAACCACTTTAGAGCCACTAAATTACATAGAACTGTCAGAAAAATAGTTAAGATGGCTACAGTAAACAACACTTTCACTAAAATTCTTTAAATTTAGAATGTAAAGAATTTTAAAATTCCAATTTGTCCAGACTTTTCCCTCTCCTAAAATTAATTTTAATATTTAACCTGATTCATTGAAGGTACTTACAAATAAAGCAGCCATCAATAAGTACTTTTAACTGCTACTTCTCAGTGGAGATTTGCTGGCTTACCTTTGCCATCGCGATATGCAAGCTGAAAGAGTAGGATCATCCCCAGGAGGAAAACAGACTGGCTTCTGCTTTGGCTGCAGCAGGTGCTCCCCAGTCCTGCCAGCCCTGCACTGCCATAGGCACAGCACATCCCAAGAGCAGCAGCAAGAAAAAGATCTCAAATGCAGCAGAAAAAATACAAATAGCTGAACAAAGGAGCACTCTGCAGTCAAGCAAAAAGAAACTCAAGTGCTTGTTCCTTTCCTAGAAATATTGTTTGTACCAGTCTAAGATGATGGTAGAGACATTTTCCCAGGGAATAAAATTATCTTGTTTTTCTGAAGATAACAGTACAAGCCTAAAACAGAAAGGGTATGGAGTTATTGTATCCATTCCAAGAATTTATTCTACTGAATACACTTGTGCACAAAACCAACACACTAATATGAAATCAGCTTCTCTTTATCCATTTGACTTGTTCTTATGAGTCATATTAAAAGAATAGCAAATGTTTTTTGGATTCAAAATCTGAAAAATTTCAAGATATCTCAAAGCATGAACTTTTGAATGGTTCAATGGCATACTAAATCAAGCATAGTTCCTTTTATTCCAGTTTAACATCAAATTCCAAACCCTCCTGGCAGAGCCTATGTCGAGGATCTTTGCCCTGTTAAGTCTCATTTCTACTAATCATCTGCTGAAAGCTGAATAAATATGCTTCCAGGGCAGCCAATGTTCTTTGAGGGCTTTGGCTGTCTCTTGATACGAAGGATCCAAATTTTCCTCGTTCCTGGTTCTTTTGGTTGTTGTTGTAGTTTTGAAAAAGATTATGTTAATTCCTTGAAAGTATTCCAAGCTTTCTCTTTTCTACTTCAGTAATTATTTCCACATCTTTGAGTGCTTCCAGCTTTAGAAATATTTCCAGGATTCCTCATGGTGGTCGCTTTCCCCATCACATAAGAGGTGGTAAGCATGCCACATTTGTTTTTCAGTAACTGGAAAGCCTATAGCTAGCTATGGAATAAAATTACTCCAAAGCCAGCCTTGGCTCTGTTTTAGTTTCAAAGTTACTTCTTACTTCCACACAGCATTAATTTGGGGATAGAGCAAACACATTTGTCCTAATTTTGAAATCTGACTCAAGGGTTTTAAGTGTTGTTTTCACTCACACTGCAGTAGATCTCTGCACTTTAAGGAAATGTTTACTACATATTTTCAACAAATTTGAGGTTTAAAATCTCCTTAAGGTGATGACCTTCACAATGATCCATTTCCATCACAGCTGAATTTAAAATACTTCTTTGAGAGTACACTCTACTTAATTTTCCATGCTGAATGAGACTTGGTTTAGAAAGCCACTCTTTTGGACAGGATGGATTTCCAACCTAAGTTTTGAAGCATATCACAAAAGTTAGAGAGAGGTAGGGAAAATCAAAACAGTAAAGAGACTTTCAGAGATGGGCATCCCCTGACCAAGAGGACTAGCTAGTGACCTGCTCATCACAGCAGGGTTGACTTGGCTGTCCTCATTCTTGAAAGTAGGCCAAGGCATTCGAAGGGAGCTTTACTGAGGAAGTGAGGTGAAGCTTAGTGTGAGGGTGACAAGAATTAGCTCCTCAGCTGGACAAAAAAGCCAATCTCTCTTGCTTAGTCCTCTCCCCTAAAAGCTGTGCCTTAACCCATACAACCACATTGTGGTTTTATTTGCATTTCCACTTGGAAGTCTGAAACACAGGGTGATCTAGGGCTCTGCAATGCTTTAATTGGTTCACTTGGGAGCCACCCAGATTTGAATTCCTGATTTATGTTAATCACAGGCTGAAAATTCTCTTTCTGCCTTCTTATTCCACCCTCACTTAACATCATAGCAGGGAAACATACATAAATGCAATTAACATTTATGTTCTTGACTTGACTTGGACAGAAGAAAATAGTCTCTGTCAGCTAGTGTAAAATTTACCACTTCTGTTTTTATTTTAAGAAGAATTAAATAGCTCAAGCTTTTGAAAAGTAACAGACAAGGTCTATGTACCCGTCAATTCTACTTTGTAGTCTCAAATGTTACTTGTATAGAATCGGGTGATTAAAAAAAATCAACAGGAGAAACCAAAGGGTTTTCAAAAATGCAGATCCACTTCCCCATTCCCAGGTCTATAATTCCCTGACTTTTCAAGAAGTCGTAAGGAACTAATTTTCATCCCATCGAAAAGCAAGACTCAGCCAACTCTGTTAAATGCTCCAAAAGTTCATGGGGACACTTTGGAAGAGGAAGTGTCTGCCTATATCAGCACACGGCTTGGAGTCACAGAAGTGGATTGTCAGAGTGGAAGAGCTGGTGCTGAGGACCTAAGGACCATGCTGTAGGTGCTTTTTGAGCTTTACCTCACACAAGTCTCCACTCTGCTGCCATGCACTGTCCATTACCACTTGGGGGGCATGACATGTGGTGGACTGCATCTTCCCACTCAGTTTCCTCTGAAAAGTACCAAATTTGTGTGCTTCAAGAGCACCCTGTGACAGAGCCAAAGCACAGTCAAGCAGGATGCTTGGATGAAACACTTCAAACACACATTCCTGGTCAAAACAATACCCATGGAGACAAATGGACAAAGTGACCAGACAAAGACCGATGAGTGACATCTCCTTCTGCCCCAGGAAACGTAACAGAACAAAGTGCCACCTCTCCTCAGCCCTGCTGCAACCTCCTACCCTCGTGTAGCTGAAGGAGTCTGTCACACCTCCTCTTTCCCTGATGTTCATTCTTCTGCACTTGCATCAGTTGGCTTAAAAAGAGGCAGTATGGGTTCACTGTATGAAAGAACTAGTCATTCACAAAGCTCATGGTCTTTAAATTCTGGTGACTTGCACTGGACATAGGTGAAACAGGATTGGCAGATTTAGAACAGTGTGAAAGAGGTGTGTGTGAGCCTCCAGCCCCAGCAGCAGCAGTGCCCCATTGATGAGAGAGACCTTCTGGAGTTGGCTGGGGTTGCCCCATAGCAAGTCCAGTATTTCCCCCACCAGCACTCATTCTGCCACCCCCACACTCCTTGTAACATGAGCAGCAGTTCGTCATGCTTTCCTCATCATTCGTGCTGCCCCATGAAATGTCATAATTATCCTGGTGCAGTACAATGTAGAGAAGAACCAGAGGACTGACTCCTCTGACTTACTCATCTGACTGCCTTTGACAAGCAGAGATGAGGAACCTTATCCTTTCTGGAGAGCCATGAAGATCTGGTCACTCTAGGAGAAGCCTCAAGCCAAGCTGATTTTTCCTGCAGTGGGAGGCAGAGCTATTGCAAGACGGGGAGGACAGCAATTCCTGAAGCACCTCCTGCCTAGGCAACAGGAGAAGCACTGCAATAAAGTCTGCTCAGACCAGACATCTTCCTCCCATGTGCTTCCATATGTCCAGCATAATAGCTGCATATATAGCCTCCAGCATAATAGCCTCTCTGCCCCAAAATCCTAAGTGAATGAATGTATGAATGAATACACAACCCTCTAGCTTGCTTATCCTTCAGCTGCTTGAGTTGCATTCTCCTGTTAACGGCAGTCCACTCAAACCAGTGCTTTTTTATCAGCCCTTCCTTCTCCTGTCTGAATTCTCTCCCAAAAAGACTGCTCCAGTTCATGTAGAACTATGTCTTCCAGTTTTGCCAATATTATGTTTTGGGTTTTTCTGTATCTTTTATATAGCAAATATTTATCTGGCTCTTGTGTCCTAAGAAACTAAGAGAGGGAACTTGAGCTTTAAAAATTCAAGTTTTTTAAAAACTTCCTGTTTTGTGTGTCATTCATTTGAGATATCAAAGACCAATTTTCCCTTCAAAAGGTCTCAGGGACCTGGAGAACCTGGACAGGACAGATGAAGTGCAATTGCTTCATTTCTAATAAAACAGAGGCATAGTGCAAAGTGCTCTGAGAGTATTTCATTCAGCACTTATTTATTGTTCATAATTCACCTCCTTCTGACAGAGAAGGGCATGATAGAGCTAATTTAATATTTCCATGGTCAGATTCCATTCATATGTGAGTGAAATATCAGTAAATAAAACTGAAGCATCATTTATTAGGCTTCTGAAATTGTCACAGGTTAGGTTATCAAACATTGTGAGCCGACAGCATGAAAATTAACTCACTATCCTGCTCACCAGACAGTGCCCAAAGGAGACCAATACTTTTGAGAAGATCTGAGGTCTTCCAAAAATATGGCCCAAATAAAAACTCCAGATGAGATAAATAAGAAATGTGTCAATATGGCAATTTATACAGAATTGTTTAATGGAGCTGAGCAAAGCTCTTTGGTTGGGGTGGAGAGAGAAGAAGGTGTGTTTGTTGTATGGGAATCATGGAATGGATTTGTGCCAGATTGCTCCAGGCCACAAAAGATTAAATCCTTCTCATCCCCTAAAGGAAAATGTTCCATCTCAGGACTTATCAACTGAAGCAGAGTTGGGGTATTTTCCTCCCCAGAGACTATCTATTTCAATCAGCAGTTAATGACTGGCCATTGCCAAGTCGTGGTTCTGCTGGGAGAAGCCTGAAGATACCAAGAACATTAGCTTGGATTGGTGTTTGCAAGTCCTGCAGCCTTGCCTTTCAGCAAGTTCCCTCAGATTTATTGAGATCCAGAAACTTGAAAGATCAAAATAAGGATGTTACAGAAAGGTTAGGAAAAATAAAGATTCCTACAGCCACTGCTAGATTCAAAATAGATCTGAACTAACGCTGAGTTTCAGAAAAATCGAAAGAAATATTTCCTTCTCTTTTCAAACAATACATAAATTTCTTTAGCTTACTGCAAGGTCAAGAAAGGAAAACATTGAAATTGCATAAAAAAAAGCTTGATCTCACAATATATCCAGCTACCTTTGGCAGCTTAAAGAATATTGCATAGATTGCTGAACTACTAGTGGTACATCCAGCCCGACCCTTTGAAGTGCACACATCTTAAGTTCAAAGTGAGTCAGAGTTTCATAAAGTGATTTACTTAAATTGCCCATCTTTTGAATTCTTAAGGGCCAAATGCCCCATTTAATTTGAATGCCACCAATGAACAGCAATATACTGGGAGTCTGGAAGAGACCAGAAATCTATTAAGTCTGAAAGCAAGAACTTACATAACCTAAGAAGAATCAACATTTCCTACTTACAATCCATTACAAAATAAAAGGATTTTGCCAGCAAGGCAATTAATGTAAAGAAATATAAGAAAGATAGAAAATATCAGAACGAGTCAACTGGGTGTTTAAGCTGAACTTAAGCTTCTGGGCTGTGATTTATTCTAGTGGATGTGCAACTTGTTGGACTGTCATAGTCCACCCACAATCAATGTTATTTGCCAAATCAAGTCATGCAAAGACCAGGCAGGGAAGGATCACTCACTGTAATACAGTACATCTATCAAAAGGGTTATTTTCACGGACTTGGTCTCTAATCAAGCAGCAAATCATTCTCCAGTTCTGCTATCAAGGACCATTACTTTTAGGAAGTGCTTAATCTGAAAAAAAAATGCATCTATTTGAAACTACAGGGCATCTGGTAAGATATACTGAAGACAGAGGAAATGAAATATGTGCCACACAATTTACCCTCCCGGCAGCATTTTATGAATGGCTTATTTGTGGAGAGAGAGGTGAGTTGCTGGCAAGACAGGAGTTTTAGCTTTCTATTTGTCTCGTTTGCTGAGTTATTGCAAAGGTCACTCCTGTGCTTCAATTGCCTAAGTGCCACTTCCGATGGGGGAATTTTCAGATAATGTCCCAGGTGCCTCAAATATTTGCAAAAGTCTTCAGGGTACATGTGCCTTTTTAATTTAAGTGCCCAGATAAAATTAGTGTAATGTGTGCATGTTAAAGCATTTTCCCATCAAAGTCAGGGTAAAAACCTGTAAAGCATCAATGTTGCGCCATCCAAACACAATTGTTCTCCTGCAGGTAAAATGTCCCTACCAGGGCATGCTGTGCCACCTGAATGTACTTCCTGGCCATTTACTGCAGCCCTGTGGCCTGCCAGGCATCACTTGGGCAATCCCGGGGGGCTGTATACATGTACAAGGGAGAGGAACAAGCAGCAATACCAAGATTGACTCCCAAAACAAGTTTGTCCGTTCTTTCACATAAGACAGACATTGCAGACCAAATAATTGAAACAAATCCATTGTGAAGAGAGAGGGATACAGAACCCTCTGTCAGCTTTCAGAAACCAGCAGTGATGGTGGCACAGGGCTTGCACCATCTGAAGAATTACTGTTCTTGTCTTCTGTGAGTTTGCTCTCAAGCACAGTTTTTCTCAGTGGTCAAAACAGGCCAAGGTGCCCCCACCCCTGCACCACAGGTCAACTTCTTGATGCCTTCTGTAATAGGAAAAAGAGATGAATAGACATAACAGGCCTGATAAAAATTAATGCTGGAATGGTTGAATTTTGCTGGACATCATTCACCATAATACTTAGCTCCAGGGGGCATCCCACTCAAATTCATGGGGGAACAATTATTTTCTGAGCAAGGGAATAATGAAATAAAAACAAGCACTAAATAGATGAAAGCAACATAGTGCCTTCTTGTACATATCTTCTCTTCCTTATACCTGCAGATCTCTTCCACATTTTTAGGGAAAATATTTTATTAAAAATTGTTCTTAACTGCTTTCACAAAGGAAGAAACTTAGTTGCTGTTTAATGAATCCCAGTAGTAGCCATTTTTTGTTATCCACAATGCATGGACCATAGAGAATTACTTTCTAATGGCCATTCAAAATGTGATCTAGATAATGAAACACATTAGATCAATGTGTCTTAGTGCATCCCCTCTGCTGCCACCCACTCACTCTGCCTGTATGTGTCTGCTGATTCCTGACAGCACAAGGAAATGCCTCTCCTAATCAGGTGTATCAGGTGAGTACATACGTCCAGAAATGCCCAGAGGAAACCAGGTTTTGGCATCTAGCTCTAAGTACAGATAATCAGCAAAGAGCATTTTTTTTTCACATATTTGTTTCAATTACAGCTTATTGAATTCTCTGCAGCCACAGATAGGGCTCAAGCAATCATCAGTGCTGCTCAGGAGGTAATTCAGGATGCTGTCTGCAATATTTGTCCTTTTTAATCATCTGCCACACATTGCTCTTTTTGGATGTTGTCACTCAGAGACTGAAGAACAAACAGGAACATTAAAATGAAAGGGTGTCTGTTTGAATGTGGCAATTCCCTGCATAAAAATGAGTCCCATTAACAGGAAAGCCCAACCTATCTCCAGGCAATATTTCAATTCCTTGTCTGCCTGTAACCTCCGAGGAATTAAATTCCTTTATATTATTCAAATTACACACTAGAGGAAGAAATTATGAGATACTGGTCATTTAAAATGCTTTCTTTAAAATATATAATTAAAAGAGCCAGCAGACCTACTAACAGCAATTTTATCATGGCAGTCTAAAAAAACCCTGAATTTACGGCATTTGCAAAGTGTCATTTTCTCCTACAGCCTTTAGTCAGTAAACCACGATTTAAACCATTTCCCTAGCAGTCTCATTCACTAATATCTGAGCATGTAAAAACAGTAAATTAAATGGTACTGGACCAAAATAGGTAAAAAAGGAGTCCTAAAAGAAGATATACAGTGCTCACACATTCCTAAGTTCAAAACTTAAAGTGTTCTCAGTGTTCTCCCTCTTCCTAAAGCAGTTCACTGCATGGTTACTATCTGCTTTGGAAAGTCCTGGGGGACTGAGTATTTGGGCCAGACTTTTATCTCAGTTACCTGATTGTAAATCTAAAGAAGCTTGCTGATCTCAAAGGTATTATTCCAGTTTATGGGTTAGGAGAAGTTCTGCCAGAGCAGTGTGCATTTGAAAGAGCAACAACAGGCTCTCTAAATTTGGCAGTTGTTCAAACAAGTGAGCTGAAAATTAACTGTGTTATTAGGAACTGTCACAAAAAGGGTAGGACCACATGTGATAACATCCTATTGAAGACAGGCTGAAAGAATTGGGGTTGTTCTGCTGGGAGAAAAAAGGCTCCATAGGCACCTTATAACCCCTTCCTGTACCTACAAGGGGGCTACAGGAAATCTGGAGAGGAACTTCTCACAAGGGCATGTAGTGACAGGACAAGGGGGTAATTGCTTTAAACTAAAAGAGGGTAGGTTTAGAATAGATATCAAGAATAAATTCTTTACTGTGAGGGTGGTGAGGTAGTGGAACAGGTTGCCCAGAGAAGCTGTGGATGCCCCAACCCTCTTAGGGTTCATGGCCAGGATGGATGAGGCTCCGAGCAACCTGGTCTGGTGCAAGTGTCCCTGCCTGTGGCAGGGGAGTTGGAATTAGATGGTCTTTAAAGTCCCTTCCAACTCAGACAATTTTTTTTATTCTGTGATTCTATGCCTAATAGCTACATATTTGCTGCACCACTACATTCATTTTTTTTTCCTCTGTAGGAGTTGCCTATTTCTAAAGTCTTGTGCAAATCACTTCTGAAATCCGGGGCGTGTTCAGCAGTGTATTAACCATGCACCATTATAAAACTTGAATGCCATTAATGATAGCATTAAAAAATTTCTTTCTTCTCAAAACAGCAGGGAAAAATGTGTCCTGAAATGGTATATAATAACTATGTAAGAACTTGGTTCAAAAGGATTTTAAAAGGAAGAAAACCCACCACAATCAAGGAGGTTTTTTTGGCTTGCTTATATATATGTGCATAAAAAATACATTCTTCTCTGAGAGTGAGGCTGTGGAGAAATTCGAGCAAGTACATGTACCATTTTAGGATCAAATATGTAGTTTGTCATTTTATTTGTGGCATATTTAAGCAAAAGGCCATATTCAGGGGGGAAATTTGGCATCACTTCCAGAATGAAAAGAGATGGAGGGTTAAATTACTCCAGAGCAGCACGCGCTTTTGAAAATCAGATGACCCAAGTTCACATCTCCCCTGTCTCTGGCTAGCTGTGAGCACACAGGAGGTGGATGCTATTTATTTGTTTGCTTATGTACTGGAACGGTTCCACTCTTCTATAAAGCACATGCTCACTGGAGCAGGAATCCACATTGCTCCCTTCCCAGCTCTACTGCTGGCAGGACGAATACTCTTTCTGCTCTGGTGAATATATTTAGTACTTCATTAAAAAAACACCTTCAGGACTAATGGCTGAGAGCAACCATGCTGATGCTTGAGGCATAGTCCTAGTTGGGGTGTGAACCTGCCTTGAATTGAGCAGACACGGACGCCTTCCTGCTCCTGCTGTCATGGCCACTGGCTTCTTCTCTGGGTTGGCAAATAGTGCTTAAGTCCCATAAAGCACCCACTCTCAGGAAGAAAAATCCAAACATGAACAATTCCCAACATTTCCCCATCCCAGTTTGTTTGGGTTTTTTTTTCAGTTTATAGCCTGGTTTTCTAAGATTATGTGATGCTACAAATTGCTTGCTTCTCCAGCTGCCCTAGGGCCTTGGAACCTGCTGGGCGCTTTCAGCCAAAACCTGAGGCAGCAGAATGGAGTTCCAAGGTAACACACTGCATTCTCCATGCAGAGGAGATGGTGGTGAATCCACACCAGCCAGGAGAGCTGGAAAGAGGAAGGAAAAGAGAGCCACAGTCTGTCTGAGTCCTTGTGTGGTGGAAAAGCTTCAGTTGAACCACGTATTTCTAAACAACAGAGCAACCTCCTGGGGGAACAACTGCGGCTGGAGAGCCTGCTAAGGGATGCACACACATTGCAGCTGCAGCTTAATTCAGTTAAAAGTCAATCAACCTAGAGACAGGCATCCATTGGAAAGCAGGCATTGTTAGTTTGGCTGCTCATGGAGTGATTTGCTTATTAGCTGAGACAGCACCTCTCTCAGTGGTACGCTGAGGGAAAAATTAATCCAACTTGAAAAAGAATATGGGGGCACCTAGGGTTAGTAGGAAAGCATAACCTGAGAAGCAAATAAAATGTGTAGAAAACTACAAATCTAGTATGTCTTTTCCACAATTAAAACTGAAATGAAACAATAGTGGAAAGAGTTGACTTCAAAAGCCAAAAATTGAACTCATCTAGTTCACTGTGCCAGAAAAAAAATAAATATAAGGCATCTGCACCTTCCTTTTTAGTGCAAAAATGTATTTTTTATGTTTTGCAGGATTCTAAATATCATCTGATTTCTGAAAAAAAACCCCAAAATCAAACCACTATTAAAAGCTTAATTTAATGTCTCAGTGTTTAAGTTATGGGGTTTTATCTGCCAGTGCTCTATAATACATTAAAGGCCTCTTTAGGATTTCTTAAAAATAAAAATAAAGAATTTTCTGTTCTGCTTCTAATACTGATGCACAGGCAATTGCAGGAGTTATGTGAAGTGAACTGGATTTTAATTGCTCAGTTTAAAGATATTAGTATGTTGATTTATGTTTTAAAAACCTTTTTTTACCCAAGGGAAATCTATACTAGAGCACCTCATTTTCCCCAACCTTTCTGTATTCTAAGGTTCACAGACAGACCATGCTTCCAGCGAAGTTAACTTCAGTCCTTTCTATTTTCAAACTTCTTAGCAGAAGTAAAGACCTCTAAAAATTTGCAAAGAGTAGGGATCTGATCCTTTCAGATTAAAAACTGATAGAGCACTCTCTGCAAAAATATGCATGTAGGAAGGTATTTTAAGAAGGTAAAATCTACCCTCAGAATCAATGGTGGAGATGACTTTAAACATTAGATAAAGAACAACTGTTGGAAACATGGGAGATCTGTTTCCAGAGACAAATCACAACTTTATTAAAGTCTGAAAGCATCAACAAACCCTAAATATCCACAGCAACACTTTCTGTGTAGGTAATACACAGATCCTGATAACTGTGTTACCCGGTGCAACCATAAACAAGCCTCTCTCTTTCCCCAGCTTTGTTCTTTAAGAGTGCAGCAAAAGCTCACGATAAAGCAATGTTGTTTTCCCTGGAGCACACTGCATGCCTAGCACTTTCTAACTCCTCCGACTCGCCAAAGTTTCTAATTTGGAAATTACAGAGGTTTAGCCTGAGAAACTCAGATATTCAGCTATATATTGTTGAGGGAAATCTTCTTGCCTCTTGGCAAGATATGACTTGTATAAATGCAAGCACGTAGCTCAGTCTGAATTTCTCATACTTCAGGAATTTGAAATCATCAAGACCGAGCTGCACTTTGGGTTGTGACAGAAAAGCTCATGCACAAGTTCATGTCTAGCTGCAACATCAGTCTGGTTTTCACATTACTAAGCTTAAAAATCCTGAAAATGAAAAAAAAAAAAAAAAAGAAAAAAAAAGAGAGAAGCCAGAATGATGGAAACATTTTGGGAGGTAAAAACCTAAAAGCAAGTTAAAAAAAAAAAGCCTTTTTTATTCCTAGCACTATAAACCACAGTTGATTAAGCTGGAATGACTCTGAAGGAAGTTCCCACATTCCTCTCACAGTTATGAATGGATAAGTCTCAAGTACTGCCTTGGGCTCTACTTGGATGGAGCACCAAAAGGGTAAGTGTTTATTTAAGTCTATGTCAAACACTCTGAATTTTTTCAGTATACAAAGCTGAGCTAGAATGTCATGAGTCAGTGAATACTGGGACATTATGGTATTTCCTCCTCTGCTGTAAAGGTATTTCATCTTAGAAACATGGGTTTGGTTCTGATTAAATTTGGGCACAAATTCAGGCCAGTGCTTTATTTATGAATATGGATATTTCCATTCCCTGAAATTAATTCCTGGACCTTTAAAAAACCACCTTCCACCAGATCAGGTGGCACAAAGCCTCATCCAGCCTTGCCTTGAATACTGAGAGGGTTGGGGCATCCACAGCTTCTCTGGCCACCCTGTTCCAACACCACCCTCAGAGTAAAGAATTTCTTCCTAGTCTCTAATCTAAACCTGCCCTCTTTCAGTTTAAAGCCATTAACCCCTTGTCCTGTCACTACATGCTCTTGTAAAAAGCCTCTCTCAAGCTGTCCTGTGGGCTCCCTTCAGGTAAAGGAAGGTGCTACAAGGTCTCCCTGGAACCTTCTCCAGTTTGAACACCCTCAACTCTCTCAACCTGTCCTAACAGGAGAGCTGTTCCATCCTTCTCATCACCTTCATGGCCCTCCTCTGGACTCACTTCAACAGGCCCATGTCCACATCCTTCTTATGTCAGGGCTCCCAGAGCTGGATGCAACACTCTAGGTGTGGTCTCTGGAGAGCAGAGTAGAGGGGAGAATCACTCCTGCTAAAGGAGAATCAAACCTGCTGGTCATGCTATGTCTCACTGTTGTGGCGAGGCACAGTCCCCTTCCTCCTCATCTGCTCTACCTCTCCTTTAAGCCTTGCTTCCTCTGTACCCATATTAGTAAGGAACTGAGAGCTTGAATCCCAGTGGACAATGACTGGCTTTGCTCTGGGTGAGTGCTCCAGATGAGGGCACTGGCTCAGCTGTGTCAGGTAACCACAACCAAAAAGTGAGTAGCAAAGACAGTCTGGTGTCAGCAGAGCGAAAGATGATAGCCCTCTTAGGTGATAGCCCTCCATGCTGATGGTGCTGCAAAGCCCTGTGTCCTTCCTAGGAGCAGGTGAAGACTGCTCCCGAGCACCAGGAGATTCAGGAGAAAGGTGATGGACAGAAAGAGGAACACACAAGGTTTACTGTCTTCTTCCCATGGGGAAACCTGCCAGCCGGGACAACATGACCAACAGAGAACCATATGATAGAGGGCAAGGAATGCCCTATTCATAAGACCTTCAAGAGAGGCAAATACAGGTCTGTCAGTCAACTAAAACACCAAATAAAATCCCAGGTTGTTTTTTTTTTCAAAAACCCCTGAAGGGTGACCAGAGGCAGATGACCACAAAAAAGGATAAGGCTAGGACAAACCCGGACATCATAACTTTCTATTCATCCTCCCAAATGGGTCCCTTTTGTTTATCTCATAGGACAGAGGCTGATTGTGTCCACTCTCCAAAGCCCTCAGAAGCTACACTGATTCAGTGCTAAGCAGGACTGGTAGTGCTGAGCTCCCAGTGCGTTTGCAGTGATGGCAATGAAACACTCCAGCAGAAACTAACACTGAGGGTGGGGGGAGAGGAGAGACAATGGTTCTTTCTAAGAGGTTCTTTTCTCAATCTCTGAAGACGAGAGCAGCGTGCCATCTGTGTTGGCTCAGAGTGCACTTGCTGGGTATGGCCTCTCAGTGATATTAAATGGACTCAATAATTTTAGTTTTCACATTTCCACTTTTTAAGATGGTTCAGAAAATCCCCCACAGCCTTGTGAAAGTTATTTTGCTACAATGCAATTTAACAGCAATTCAATGAGCTTTCCATGAGCCAGGATGGCACTGACACAAACAATAACACTGCCATTTGCCAGTCAGAATAATTTTCTTTATGCCCTTGGTAAGTCCACGACAAGTTCATCAATGTATCCAAAGTTTAGTGCAAAAATGCCATATCCCAAGCTTTGCGTGCAGAAGTGCCAGTCACTTTTACAGTGCCACCATCTGTTTTGCCATGTACAGACAGGCATTACAGCTTCCAGAAGACCAGTAAAGCAGTAAGCCATTAAACTTCCTTATAGCTTTGGACCATCTGCTTCTTCATCCCAAAGGTTTCTACCTACCTACCTATCTTCTACAGTGTTTAGCTAAGCTAAGGACCAGAAGAAAAAAACCAAGACCTCCGGAGTAAGGACTGGGTACCTTCCAGCACATACTGGTTCAACAGCCTAAAAAATTATCTTGGACAAACTGTGTTTAAATTCCACATTTTCACAACTAAACATAAGGGTAATGTGACACGTGATGCTTCCAGGAATGCACACAAAGGCTCAAAACAGAATTATAATGAATTCCCAGGAAATTTGTCGACAAAGGCTTTTTTTCTCTTATTTACTTCTTTAGCAATGATCTATCTTAAAGGATAGCGTAAGAATGTGTAGAGCCCATGGCGTCTAGAGAGAAACCAGATCTTTGTTTGTATACCTTCTAATATAATATAAATCCCTAGAGATAAATATCTTTTGGATTATCCCTTTTTATGCCTGAGTTCACTGCACTTTCCCACTGAGAAAATATTCTGTCAATCAGCGTGGGTCTTGCTTCGTCTTTGTCGTATGCCAGTTTTCCTCCACAGTGCCAAATCCAGAACTGACAACTTACAGCAGGCAGAACAGATGGAAACACAACTGCCCTGAGCTATGGAGGTGCTGCAAACTACTTTTAACAAATACCAAAAAAATTATGAATGGTTTGTAAGCAGCCTCATTTAAAAGGTGAAGCAGTCACCACCTTATCTTCCAACCATACAATCTATGCATGCAGTTAAGAGGGTACCTCAGGGGCAGCTCAGTTTAACTTATATTTAAATAAACCAGAAGAGCTGGTGATCAGCATCCTGCTGAGTGCCCAGAAGTGCTGCACACAAAAGGACTTGCTGGATCTTGGGATTCTGTGTATGTCACTCACAGAACCTCCTTCCTAGCCTGCAGCACCAGCACCACCACAGCCCCGTCCCACTTTCCTGCTTGCAGAAGAGCTTGGACTTTGAGTTCCTTGCTAAATTCTCATGACACCTTGGCTGGAGGGGCAGAGGTCCTGAGGAGACGTGGTTAAACAATGCCTTATCTCAAGAATAACCCAGTTTTGCTCCAGCAGACATCAGACCTGAAATATCTGACCCAAATGTTGCCTCTGTGCACGCACTGGTTTAGTTTTCAAGCTTTGAATGTTGTATACATGAGTTGGTATGACATGCATTTTTATTCCCAGTACTTGTTTTTTAATGTCATCTTAGCCTTCTGAAACCACAGAGTTGCCCCACTTAATAAACTCTATAACCTGAAGAGAAGAATCATTTGCTACCAACACACAAATCAAACAGTTGGGAAGGGGAAAATAAAGAAATAAAAAACACATGAAGTATATTCCTGAGAACAAAAACCAGACAAGCAATGGTATAAGTAAGATGATAGCAAGAAAAGATCTCACTACTCTCTGGGAAGTAAGATTTTCAGTGCACCACCTGCAGATACTCGTATAAACACTGTCTGTGTAAATCAGACTAGAGAAAATGGTGCCCCTGTCTGTGCAGTCAGTGCATTAAGAAATAGCTAGGACTTTATGGTAAAATTTGAAAGCTTCTCCAAATTTCTCATCAGTATGGCACAGAGGTAATTAAAACTGGTGAAAGTTCTTATATATGCTTATTGGCTTCCAGCTTCCCAATACGTTTTTGCTTTATATTGCTAGGCCATTTCTTTTTCTCATGCCAGAGATATATCAAGTCCTTTAAAAAAGAGAGGCTAAGAAAGGCAATTCAATCCCCCAGATAAGTTATTTAACACAGGCTTTGCTTAATTGATTCAAAAACCCTAGTAATTTCTTGACTTAGACAACATAACTCCTCTAATGTCTGTACCATTTATTATAGAGTGAGACAGAAGAAGGGATAGGAGCCACTGGAGAGCACACTACTTCTGGAGCAGTCCTGGCTGCAGAAGCTCACTCTGCTGACCCACAACCACCACTGCCCCCTTGCACTGCCAATTGCTGCCCATCCAGGTTTTGCAGTGCTGTCAAGCTGCACTGATCACCCAAGAGATCAAACTTGAAAACAGCCATCTCAAAGTACACCACAAAAAAGGCATCTGCAGAGGATTGCAGCCATCCTTTTGCACACCATCTCCCTCCTGGGAATGGTCCCACAGGCTGGGCAGGGGACCAGGCCCACGAGGCTGGTGCCGGCTGGGCAGACCTGGTGCACCTGGCCAGGTTCATGCTCGCCAAAAGCCATCTGTGTCTGTGCTGCTGCTAAAGGAGATGGTCCCCACCTTCCTGATGGACCCTCTTTCCTTCTTCCAGCCTCGTCTCTTTCATACACACACACACACACAGACATATCACACTCACACAGAGAGAATATTCTGAGTTGAAGGGACCCACACGGATCATCCAGTCCCATGCTTAAGTGAATGTCCCATACGGGGACACAAGTGCAATCAGTCCATTCAAGGGTTTAGGTGGACTGAAAACACAACTCTTTTTCTCCTTTCTCACTTTTGCTTTGTTGCAATGATCAACCTGATCGTCACAGGCATGTCGGAGTGCAAGTGCCTCACAGGGATGTGATAACCCAGTTATCAGGTTCTTATTCTTATAGTAAGAATAAGTAGCATGAGCGAATAAATGAAAAGCATTATTCACTACTGCAGACAAGAAACTGCTTCCTCTAGGCACATCAGAACAGTAAAAGTGTTTCCATCTGCAAATGTGTCAGCCAACTTGTTTTAACTAATGTGATTTCAAGCCTGACTTAACGTTAAATGTGGACAAGCCACAGGCTTCCCCAGTGATCTAACCACAGCCAACCTACATGTTTTTAACAAAGCTTGCCCTCCATTCTATCCGACACTCCTAGAGTTTTCCGGATTGACACATTTAAATTTAACTGATGGCTTGAGCATACAGACCCAGTGATCATGTTAGGAGGATGTACACAGGATTCATGGCGTGCAGCCATCCTGGGACCCTGTTTTTCTGGTGGGCTCAGGCTGCAGAGCTGCAGAGTGTAGCTGCTGCAGACATCATGGCACTGCAGGGGAAGAACACCCTGCAGTCTCAACAGAGCCTAATGCAACACATTTAGCTCAAATGCCATCTTCCAAATTGTGCAGAAATCTAATATAGGCCTAATCCTGTGTGCCCACAGAATGGTCTCTAGTGGGAGGTTCCCAAATACTTTGTGGATTCTACACCATATGTCTCACAGAGAGTAGAGGTATAATTATATGGGGACCATAATAGAATTTTTCAAACGTCTGGAACTAGACATGTGGGAAAATGTGTGCCTCTTTCCTGTTCCTCAGCCTTGCAGTGTGTCCTATCTTCCTGCTTTGACCCTCTCTTCTTCTAGAAGGGACACTTCTAGAGGGGACACGACAGGAGCCAAATTACTGGAAGTTGTGTGCACATCCCCTGAATTGAGTGTAGCCTCCTAAATTTCTTCAGGAGTTCAAGCTGCCTCAGCACTCTGCCAGAGTCATCACTTAGAGGCACATCTCTTCACAACTCCTCTTGCAAACCTTTCTTTTTTTCCCCAAGAGAATGAAAGACCTCATTTCAAAATGTCAGCTGCTGAGCAAAGGCAAGATTTTATCTTATTTTGGACATACCTTATTTTCTAAGCAAGGTAAAAATTGGTGAGTTTTTCCTTTACCAAGTGCCCCTTCAGAACCTATTTCATCAGCCACTGGAGCTCCTCCAACCCTCTGGGGCATCCTAATATACCCACTGACATCTGGGCACACTTTGGCTTTGAGGGCTAAGTCCTGAGCATCGGGGCTAAGCCTTGGACACTTTTGCCCTCTCAGTGACACCCCAAAACTTCTTGTCGGGCTGCCACCTGAGAATTGATACTCTGGGTTTAGTTAGTAAGGCATCTCCAAAGCCAGGGGAGCAAGAGACATCTGCCACAGGGCTGTGACCTCAAGCTGCTGCATTTCTTACACTGTTGCAGCACGCAATGTCTCTGGTAGTGTGAAAAAAAGGCAAGAAAGGTTAAAACTCAGGGCTCTGCACTCTGTGATAGGCAGCTCCACACAGGGAATATGCATCAGGCAATACATGCAGGTAGGTCTTTCCCTGTGTAGGAGACCTCAGCCCTGTTTCCCCACTGCCAGCAGGAAATCCATACCTAATTTCAGAAGTGAGGCCTGAGTCTGTTACCTCGGGCAGGCTGCAGACACAAAGGTCTGTCACCTAACAGTATGGAGACATGCCTTTTAATATCCAGAATTTAAGCAGGTTTGTCTTTTTCACAACAGACAAATGTTGCTTGACAAATCTAGTAATGAAACTTTCATAAATTCTAACATGTTCTTCTGTAAAGCACAGCTCTGAGAGGCTGCAGAGAAAGGCTAAATGAGCTCCAGTCCCCATTCATGCTGCATGATAACATTCCCTGTGAATAAAAAATGTCTTTATCACCCTTATCCTCCTTCATGAAAATGAAACCCTGTGACCTACTACTCCACCTGATTATAGCTTTACATTTCTAAGGAAAAAGAAAAAGCAAGCCACCAAAATGAAACTTTGAAGACTATCAGCTGCATGTGCTTTAATTCCAAAGAAAGCGGTTGTATGTCTGTCCTCCACAGATGTGATATGGAAACCAAAGACTGTTTAATACACCTACTAACTGTTTATTTTAGCCACCCTCGCATAAGACTCAATTTGCCAAACAATAGCAAGGTGTAACATGGGAAATTTGCATCCACGTTTGAGAGATCTCATCAGTCCACAGGAGGACCAAAAGGCATGCCAAGTCCAGAAGGCTTTGCTCCACGTATCTACTTTCCATGCTTTGCCATCCCTCCCCCCAGCCCAGACCTTGTCCATCAGTGGAGAGGAGTTACTTGGGTACTTTGCTTTTTTCTTGCTCCAATTATAGGATGAGTGAATTCTGAACTGCATTTTGATGCCACTTGTAAAGTCCAAGAACAATATGCATTGAGACTTGTAGCTGCTTTTTCTATGTTGTGCTCATTTTTAATACTGTAAATCTAGAATTCTCAGGGTATTAAAGCAGCCAGAAGTGAAAACTAAAAGACCAAAGCCATGGCTGCAATGCAATTTATCAGAAACCACAGAAGCACATGCTTTGGAGTAAACCTCAGTACACAGAATGATGTGGCAGACATGTACAAAGGGACTCCTTCAAACTGTCCCCAAAAACAAGTAGGATTACACTCATGCAGAACATGTTAGATTTGGCACAGACACTCTTCTTGTGTAATCATTTAAGCAAAGAGAAATGGTGCTCCAATTACTTTAATACTATCTTGCACTTACTATAGATTTTACTGCTTTAATTGCATTAGGTATTAAATCTGCCCTCCAACCATAACCTGAAGTTTCCACATAATTAAGTACTCCACCTAGGCTATGAACAAATAACATTTCCTCTTTCTGTATATGACTATGCATATACAAACAAAGCCAGCATGTATTATGTTAACAGTGCCTCTTCTTCCCATTCTGAAAATATTCTTTGCTCCTTAAAAATTTTGTATGTGTGTATGTTCTCCCAATTATTTTCTGAAAATGTTTCACAAAAAAACTTGAAGCCCATCAGTAAAAAGAAACATGAGAAGGATCCCCAAGGAAAAATCAACAGCAACAAGAGCATACTGCATCTCTCTTCCTATCTCTTAGAGTCCCTTTCACGTTTTCTGTGACATTGAACACAGTGCCATCCCTCTGAACTGGAGCCCAAAGATAGTTCAGAGGTTAGGACATCCCATTTAACTCCCACACAAAGGCTTCAACATAAAACCCTACCCCGATTATTTATAGCCTAAATCAAGACACTGTCTAAAAAGAGTTAGGCACCCAAGCCTGCCTCAACCAGTCTTATCAATAGGTTGTTGTTCTGCCTTATGCCAGGTTTATATTTGCTGCAATAATCATGCAAATTGAGGGCAAGTCATGCATATATATTTACAATTTATGTGCTCAGTGTTTACCCAGCCCCTTTGGTGAAACTGTGGTGGAAGGACTGTAGCAAAGCAAGACTGAATCAAAGGACATACACAGTGAAACTGCAGAAAAAGCTGCAAATAAACACTCCCAGAGGCAGATTTTTAAAATACTCAGTTATTAGTAAATGGATTAAGTTTTATGTTACATGCTCCATAATTTCAATTATTTATTTCACCCATTTTTGTAATTTAAGACTTTTACAATGAGTTAAGGTATCTTACTCTACATTTTAACAGCGAATCTATATTTTTATGAAGAAAGATACATATTTGTCATTTTTATTAGTGTCTGTAGCAGACCCTATTCAGGTTTTAAAATATCTGAGAGAAGAACCTGGTGTTGTTAAAGGGCTGGCTGGACAACATGATGCAATGCTTAAGCTGTGTGTAGTTTTTAACTGTAAGCTATTTATTGAAATAAAATGAAGACTCATCATCCCATAAATATTTCATGAATTCGTATCAAATTTGCTGAATTGTTAGCTTCAGACAAAAGAAATCAGTGAAAAATGGAAAGTCTTCATTTTGGCATTTTGAAAATGAAAGGTTTTGATTTTCTCATTTGAAGTTACTTCCATATACAAATTTTCCTTATTTCATAGAATATTTGAATTTGTTTGAATTCAAAATAAAATCTTTCATTCCACGTCAAACAAAATGTTTCACTCAACTCAAAGCATTTCAGAGTCTGTGGGGCACAGTGGTTATTAGCTCTCAATTCACTGAAATTTTCATCTAATTCACTCTCACTCTGACATGAAACCATCCTTTTTTCCTCACAGGACCTGTGAAACAGAAATGCCTGTTGTTCTCCATCCTCTGCTCAGTGGGCATTTTTCATATTCAGCATCCGATATTCTAGAAAATATCTTTAATATAAGGAAAACGTACTCAGTACGTCAAATAGTTTTTTACTGGTAAGTAAAAAAACCAGTGTAATAGCAACAGAAATACCCAGAAGTTGATTAATCATTTTTTCTTCCAATTTAGAAAAGCTTTTAGAAACCCCTACTGTAAGGCCTAGGAACTCAGCCTTTACGTGTTAATTCATGAATGACAATGGGATTCAAGGAGCCTTTAAAATCACCCAACTTCACAGTTGTAGCAGCTGTGGTATCATCACACAAGGTGACTTTTCAGCATAATGCAGATTCTGAAGACCAGATGTATCTCATCCACCCTGAAAAGTAGGCATCTGGCTTTTCTGGCAGTGTTGGGGCTTCCACTCTAGGTAATGGAGAGAAACAGGCAGTTCAATTAACTATTTAATCATATTCTGGGAGAAGTGCCTCAAGGAGGAGAACATACCTCTGGAAGTTCTGCCACTAGCAAGTGACTATAATGGAGTGTTTGCTGACTGCATTTCAGGGTTGATGTCCAGTTTTGAAATGAGTCTGGCCCTGGCAGCCAGCACAGACCAAAAACTCTCATAGTCCTTAACTGGGAAACACTGGCCATATCTGCAGTGTACTTTGCCAGCCCTGTGCATCATCCTTAAGTCCCCATGGAGAAGCAGCTCCCATTTCACAGCCAAGTGAGCATCACCATGGAAATGCTGATTTGTTATAGCTCCTCACCCCTGTCTCCATCATGAACACCAGAAGAACTCAGACAAGGAAAATTGCATTTATTTCTGTGTATCTGAGCCCAAATGCCTTGAACACAGTACCTGTTCCCAGTTGAAGCTCAGCAAAAGGAGCAGTTATCAAGCTCTCTGTGTTTCACCTCCAGTTTTGTACCTGAGGAAGAAGTTGTTCCTGCAGCTATTGCTTGTTTTTCTCAGTCACCTTTCACAGAGCATTTAAAGGCTGTGCTATGAACTCTGCTAGTCTGGTTAAGAAAGTTTGCCTGCCCCACACCCTCCACATTCACAGTATGTTCCTGCTGAACAGCCACCTTTCTTCCCCTCCCAAAATCTGAGCAAGAAATCTCAATGAACTTCCTCACCACCACTGTCTCAAGAAGAAGCAGAGCAGAAGCAACAAGAGAGAGGATACTTGTGTTTGCCTGCAAGCACATCTCTTCCAAGGGTGCTGGCCACTGCTGATGCCCGTGGGGGCGAGCCTGCCTACCTGCCTGCCTGCATGCCTGCATGGCCAAAATGCAGCAAAAGGTCTTGCACCTGCCTGACAGTCCTCATGGGTACCCTCGCTTGTTCTTGGCAACCCACCTGAGTGTCTGCTAATGGTTAGAATCCCTTCCATCCATCATCAAGCCCAGGGAAAAGAAACACCACCAGGGCCATGTGGAACCAGGCAAGGAGGTGCCATATTCCCAGATACCGACATGTTCTCCACTGTCGCCCTGAGGACAGTTTTCTTAATAAATTATTACTGCTGGGATTTTTTTCCCTTTTGGCTTATCTCTAGACCTTCCAGTGATTTAGACCTTGGCACAAGGCAGAATAGTATCATCCAGCTTGACTGCAGTACACTTTAGTACAAAAAAAAATGCAGGTGTTACCTAGTGCTTTCTCACTGAGAGTGTATCTGGGCACAATTCCATTTACTAAAAGAAATATAGAGAAAATTGTTTTTCTAGAGCCAAAGATGAGTAAAAAATATTTCTTCTATAAATAAAAATCATCGTAATACGTCACTTAGAGAAGAATCTTAGTCTATGGAAAACTCAAATAAAAAGACCATTACTGTGAAGTAAAATACATTTGCTGGTTTTCTCTTATTTTTAGTAGTATTATTGTGGATTATTTGTGTCTAATTGTTATTTCTTCTTCTGAGTTTTTACTTTAACCCAGAGTATAATCAGAAAGCTACATAGAATTGCACTGGATCCAGTGCTCTCCACGGAAATTGTGCTGTCACCCAATCACTACAATGACTTCTCTGTAAGTTGAAGCAAGAAAAAGAACTGAAATGAAGGCACTGGGAAAGATCTCATCTAGGTGCTACCTTCTACTAGTAAACATACATCCTGTGTCATTTAAACATGCTATATTCTGGAAGTTTTTAATGATGCTTGAATTTCCTTTTAGGAAAGTACACGAAAATGCAGGGTTTTATTTCATTGAACAGATGTACAATTTCCTGAGAAAAGTCAAATCATTCTGTGTCCTGCACTTTTCATACATTCTGAGTAGTGTGTCAAAGAGGGTAAGCTGCAGAAATTAGAATCGTCCCTTTTGGGACTAATTGTCAGATAGCAGAATTCCGATGATTGTTATAGAAACTATTCTCCTTACTTATGTATCTAAGTAAGAATCACATCTAAAATGTTAATTCCTAATCTAGTCTGAATCCCTCTTCTGTCTGCTGATGTTATGGGTGATTTACCAGATTTTAGAAACACTTGCCAGATAATTAATGCACTAGCAGAGCTTAAGTGCCTTTCTCAAGCTCTGTTAATTTTCCACATGTTTGTATCCCAGGCATAAAATCACCTTTTAGTGGAGTTCACAGTATAATATGAAAGAATGAAAAAAAAACAACCCAGAAGATTAATAATTTGTGTCTAACTGTAAATGCATGGGCATGAAATTAGCAGGAGCACAAGCAGAGTCATTCTGATTTGTCAATCGATAGGTAATGCTTGTCTTATTTCAGATCACATGTATTATTAGCTGTGTGCTCATTTTCTCTGCAGATGCTGTACATGCTGCAAAGGAATGGCATGTGCCTGTCCAGCCTCCTCAGAGTCACCCACAGCTGACATTTCATGACTGCCCTCATTACCGTCACCACATGATGTGCCAGTGAGAGAGCTCCATGTGAAAAGTCTATCAATTTCTGAGATCTCGAGACTCATCAAGATGATACCCGTTTTGAAGGGAATAAAATGATTCTGAGTTGAAGGAAAAGAAAACCCATATGGAGAGAAATTACTGAAATAATATGTCAATATGGGAAATAACCCTCCAGACCACCCATTTGTACAATTTGAAAATTACTCATTCACTGGTAAGATATACTCGATTGTGGAGACATAAAAGGTAGCAATCCTTTTCATAATTACACATATGGAAATGGCATTACAATTGAATCTTGCTCAGAAAATCCTTCTGTGTATTGGTGCACACAGACACACTTGTGGATTTATACAAGAAATGTCTTCAAAAAGAAGAGTGCAAAATAACAGAAAAGGAAGCCAAGTTAAGGGAAAAGCCCCAACAATTTAAGCTACGTATAGTTATAATGTGGGGTTTAAGGTTAATGAGAGCTACCTGAAATAACCACTTTACTTTAATTGCCTCCTTTATATGTAATAAAAAGCAGTTATGGATAAAGAATCATATAAATTAATTTTTAGAAGCTGTCGCTGAATGACAGAGCTCCAGAACATGTTGTAATTGCACACTAATACCCCCACAAACAAGAAGACCAGAAAATCCCAAACTGGAAGACTTTACAACAAATCTTGCCATGATGATGTCTTGACTCAAGAATTCCCAAGTTAGTGAAAGCTCAAGCCCTGCAAGGCAGGTGTGCAATATGCAGTGTCCTTCTGGAATAAGGCTCTGCTAGAAACAGGTTCAGAAGAGAAAGCCTTAAGGTCTTGGCAGCTGCAAAGCCACACCAGAGGGAAGGAGGAGCTGGGGAACCAATGTTGGCTCTTCATGGTTTGCTGCAGGATATGAAAAGACCCAGCAAAAGAACAATATTCTTCTCACAAAATAATTCTTCTAGGCTGGAACCCCCAGGAGGGTCATAAACTATAAACATTCCTAGCTGTTAATTTACCTCAGTTGTTAACAGGTTTTTACTTTCGTCCTGACATTATTTAATATGAAACACAACAAAGGCAGCCAAGCTTTTTGTGTCACCTTTACAACCAGGAGAGAGAATTTCTCCCTGTGCTATATCAATATCTCCATGGTGAAGTACAGATGATTAGGAGAAAGTTGAAGAAACTTTCACCGGAAAGGAATGGTTGCCAGTAGTTTTCATCTCTGTTAGCACAATTTCACCTTCCTAAATATTATCAAAACAAGAGCATTGATACTGATCAGGTTATGCAATATATTATATTCACTGTTGAAACCATTTTTCATATGAAAACCAATGGGCGAAAAAGACAAAAATGGAGAACTTCTGATAATGCCATCTCAGAGTTTTATGTCATCATATTCTTCACAAAACTTCTTAGCATAATCTGGTCCCTTAACTATTCTGATGTGGCCATGTGTACATGTCCCACACCCTTTTCCACCTCCACTTGTATAACTCAGCCACGGTAAGGCTGTCAGAGGCTGTGCTTCTCCAGTCTCGTCCTCACTCACAGCATGTCCCCTTCCCACTGCTCTTGCAGTACTTAAAGGATGCCTTCAAGATGATACCAACACACTAAGCATAAGAACAGAGTACGGAGTATGGAAATTAGCCCACTTCTAAATGTCTTGCAATCTAGTAATTATGACCTCCTACATCATCAAAAATATCGGTAATACCCTAAAACTCCGCCCATATACGGAGATAAGTCCTCTGTTCGCTACTTAATTTATGTAGTTTCCTTGAATTAGGAGGCATTCCTAATGAATGGGCCAGTTCAGCAAGTCACAGTAATTGCTTTGTAAGCCTGCCCTAACCTAGAAGGCACATTATGTCCTTTTTTGTCATTGCTGAGCTGGAAGGTACTTTACCATCATCACCCGCTTCATACACATAACCTTGCTTTTTTCCAGAAAAAATACAGAACATTAATGTTTATTGATGAACTCTCTTTTCTGCATCATTAACAATTTTGCCATCTCCATCAAGTAACACCTTATACTGTTGCTAGGATATCTTTTTTTTTCTAACACACTTAAATAATCTTTACTGTCCCCAGCTCTGCTAACCATTGATTTTTCCCTGATGTCTTTAGCTTCCCTCATCAATTATCTATACTTTGTAACTGCTAACTTATATTGATTACCATCTCTTAAGCTTTTTTTAAATTTAGCTATAATATTGCTTCTTCATTTCTATGTTTTTTTTCCTTTTTCATAACTGAATAGGCTTTTAGATAAAAATGGTCCCACTCTGTAAGAGAATCTATATCTCCTCATCCAATAAAATCCATTTTAAAAACTCTTTGCATTTTTATAGCAAAAAGATTTTCCCACAGTTTATTTTACTACTAGTTTTCCTCAGCTCTGTGTGTTGATCCTTCTGAGGAGCAAAGTAGATATATTACTTGTTCTTTAATGCCAGGCACCTGGATGCCCATATTGAATGCAACCAGGCTGTGATCACAGGGTCCTCACTAGTCACTCAGCTAAAACTTCTTTATCCATTGTAAGAAAATTTTAGAAAGCAGTTGCTTGCTGAGGTAGGATATCCTCATCCATCTTTAATTCAAACTCTGATAACGTGTTAGCATTGTCTTCAGGAGGCAGCATGTCTCCCACTGTGATGCCCTATATCCCTGCCATTCTTCCTTCCACGCATCACAGTCAGAAATGTAAGCAGCACCTTAGAGATTTTACCCTTTCTTTTCACCTTGTGAGTGATCTGAGGACATCCACCACCATATGGAGCACTGAGGCTCTGCTGATTAATATTGACCCACATGCTTTCAAGATCCCAGCATTATCCGTATTCATACAACAGGCAGCACTGGCTTCAAGCAGACTGTAGTGTAGATTCTCCCCACTCTCTCCCCACCCTTCCTGCCCTCTCTGTCTTTCATAAGCAAGATAGAAACCAATGACCTTAATATTTCAGTGTTAGAAACCAACAAAGTTTCTAGAAATGGCATTTGTACCAGAATTGCATCATTTCTTCAGAGATAATGTTTCATTCCTACAGCTTGTCTGAAGTATTAATGCAATTTCTAAGAACTAAGATTATCTCTTTATCTGACATTCTATATCACATTGACTCATTTTGTTTTGCCAAAAAAAATTTCAAGTTTGAACTCTTTACTCCTCTCTCTTTTGTTTTATGTCTCCTTTGACGAATTGTCTAGTTCCTTTTCCTTGCACTTTATATGTATAGGACTCTATGAAGTGGGTGGAATATGATGCATAATTTTCCATAGAACCTTAACTTCCAGTTTCACCTCAGAAGGGCAGTCATCTATCCAAATCCTGGGTCCTCTAACTTCTGTGGTTTTTCCCTCACTCACTTGAAATGATATCTAAGAAAATCAAACTGGCTTTTCTACATGTCCTTGCCCAAAGTCTTCTCTAATTTGCATAATTCTACATTTACCCAAATAATTTCCTCTATTGTTAGTAACCATTGGTGGAAACTTGCCAATCTTACAGTTTCATTCAATTATTTTATGCTAAGGAGACAGCTGACAGATTTCTTGCTGAATTCTCTATTCATTCACCTAAACATAGCACTGCCTGTTTTACTTGAATTTTAGGATGACTGAGAACCTCATAGCAGCAGACTAAATCCTCAATTCCACAAGCTGTAACCCCTCAAGTATCTCTCAGTGGCTCTCTCTTCTGCTCTACAAGAGGAAGTTTCTCCCGTAATATTTTTTCAGTGGGTATCTGAAAAAGGGTTGGTATTTCTACCAGGCTGCATGTCCTCTGGTTTCCTTCCATCATCTCATCATATTTCTTAAATTTCTAATTTTTCCTTTTCTCCTTTTCACACATTCCTCCCTTCAGTATTTCAACAACATCTGGTTGTCCAAGTGTGTTTCTTTCAACTACTGCTCATTGTCAGGACCCAGGCTTGTAAAATCACGTAGATTCTCCTTCGCTGATGATCAGCTTGCACTCATCTACAGGAAATCTCATTTTTTATCGAGAAAAGTCAGTCCAAAGTAACTCCAAACTCTGGGTCTCACCAGAGGGCCACTGAACCTGTCTCTGCAAAAACATTCAGATGTCTTCAAGAGGCTCAAAAGAACCTTGCTTTGCCAATCACAGAGAGAAGAGCGAGCCAATAGAGACAACTGAACAAAGAATAGGAAAAAGGTGGAAATGCAAATGCTTCGGCAAAACACCAGACAGACCTTTTCACCTTTTCACTCAGAAGCAGCCTGCAATTCCTGCCTTGCCCAGGTGAGTTCTCCTCAGCATAACCACTGCCACATCCCTGTCTATATTTTACGTGGTATTTGACCATTGTCATTTTATAAACTATATCACCCTGTGAGATAGGTGAACTGTGAACTAGGGAACATTTAGTTCATCTAGGACTGCTGGAGAATAAATGATACTTCATTTAGGTTATTATCTGAAGATTAATGTAGATTAGCAGAGGCACGTCATTGTAAACTATGTCTGGATTCACAACTTCAGCAATCAAAAGGGAAAAAAAACACAAGGGATCTAGCTACAGTTATGCACATGGGCTTAGGATCATCCCTCCTGACTTCAGAAACCTACTTGAGGCTCCCAAACTGAAAGTGCAGTCACTTTTGCCTCCATATTTAGGCAATGAAGAGTGACAGATGGATTGAGTTTGTCTTAAAAAGACGGAAATCAAAGTGACTTCCAGAAACTGATCATTCCTCTCCCCTCACTGTATGGAGGGGGCCTCTACAACAAGAGTTGGGTGCAGGGGTCCCTCACAAAGGTCAACAGCTAGCAAATACCAGAGAAAATTGACAATATTTTCTTCCTTTGAATTACAGTATTTTCCCAAAATAGACTGGTCAGCTTCCTCCCAAAGAGCTATTTTAGTTGTGAATTTTTCTAACAGGCAGCTTTTGTGCTCCTGTTCAGACACAACCAGTGATTTGATGCATTAATAACACCTCAGCACTAAGCACTAACTTAAGATTACAAAATGTTGAGGATGTGCGGTGTTCCAGTCTTAATGTGCTTTTCCTGAGGAGTGCTGCAATGAGGCCAGTTTTTAAGTGTCATTATGACACACTCCTGGGCTTTCACCTTGACTTCTTTTCACTTCTTGTTGAGCTTTCTAATGTCTAAAAAGGTCATTTTGATGTGTGGATGTCACATGTTAAAAACCTGAAAGCAAGGTCCCTCACTAATGGTGTTCTTAAAGCAATTGCTTGGCAGTTCATCACATAAATCGGTCTATACATTTTTGGGGATCGTAAAAGGAAAAATTGTACTTTGCCCTCTAAGGAGGGGCTGTGAAGATTATGTCCAAGAGACTTTTTTCAGCCACTGAGAGCTGGAACGGGGATTAGAATAAATGGGTGGGGAGAGAAAAGGCCATTCTTACCAATGAGCAGCCACAAGAATACTGGCAGGTGAGATGAGATAAGAAGGAAGTCTGGGGAGTTATGAATAACAACAAGAAGAAATAATATTATTCCTAAACACAAGTATAGAGGCAGGCAAGTCTACAAAGCTGACATCTACAAGGCTAACATCAGACTTTTGTTACTCAGCCAAGTTAGAATATCTAAATTTAATACAGATTTTCATAACATTCATTTAAAATTTGTGCTAATTCCTTTTTGGAAATGCATATTTTGTTTTAAGGATAGTTTATTCCAGTTTAGGTAGAACAAAGTGCTCAAAGTAATGTTAATTAAAACCAATGAAGGAAACCTCCCACAACCTGCTCTGGACTTGAGGCACTCTGTCTTAAAGACATACTGAAAGTAAACAGATGCAATTTATCTTTCTGATCTGTCCAGAAGACATTTTCTTCAAATGCCTCAGTGTTAAGAAAAATATGTAAGGCTGGTTGCCTTGGTGGGTTGCAGGAAGGAAGAGCTTTGGTCATTACAAAAAGGAATCACGTTGATACATTAAATTCTGCCTCAAGTCCTTTTCTCCCCAAACTGAAACAGCACCTGGAGAAACAATCCACAGAAATTTCCTCCCTGTGTGCACAGATACAGCATGCCATCAGTTCATCCTGGAGCAATACTCCTTTGGGACTCAGTGAAGGTGTGACAAGGTTGTTTGCAAGTTCTGAATCAGACCATCATGCTCATGCAATAAGGTTTGGCTCTGCTAGCAGGACTCATCCCACCAAAAAGGGCTGGACTACTTATGGGAGCAGCAACACAGGTGGGACCTAAAAGACTGGGATCTGAACCAGGTCTTACTATTTGTAATAATAGTGTTATTACTATTACTCATAATAATATTTACAGTACTTAACTATAGTGTAGTCCTTCTCTAGCACTCAGATATCAAGAATCATAAAAGATACAATTACACATATGCCTAGTAACATGCTATACAAATACTGGCCAGCAAGGTTGGTGGGAAAAATAAAAGGGTTAAACAAAAAGATAGTTTGGGCTCCAAGAGCTCAGATGTGGTTGGAGCCTAAAAGGAAACCATTAAAAAAGTTGCACCAAAATTTACAGGAAAAGCACAAGCAATTCCATTGGTTTGTTTTTACGGTGATCATAGGCAAAATAGAAATGCTAGCAGCAGTAAGAGAGGATTTTTGTGAAGCATTTGTGTTGCACTGTTTTGTTTCTAGTTTTCCACCTCTATTTTATCTGCTAACATTGCAGGCTCAGGCTTGCAGAAAGGCTAGGATGGAGAGAGACGAGATATTTTAGTATATATGACCTTGACTTGGTAAAGGCATGTTTACCATTGTCCAGTCAAGTATTGCCACTCTCAGCAGAACTGGTTGTGAATGAAAAGGGAGCACCATGAAGCTTTTCCAAGACCAGCAACTTGATGAGCAAAATTTCAGTAATGTCATGACCTCTGACACTGGATGTGTACGGAATTCTTCCCTTAATTAGCATCTCAGTAGAGTACAAGTGCCTCTAAATGATGGTATGTATTATTTTCATACACATGGCTATTGATACTGTGCACCAATTGCAAAATATTTTAATACTCTGTGCAGTTGGAGATTACATTAGACCATCTGAAATATATACTAAACCCCTGGATCACAATTCAAAGTGTATGTTCTGCCTGGACTACTGAGGACGTAACGGTACAAAACTAGGATGCCTTTAATGAATAAAACACTAGTCAGTGATACCATGTGCATTATACATACTTTCCACTTCACCGGCAAAGCAGTTCCAGCTTTCACTGCCTGGAGCCATCCTACATTGGACTGTGACTGTATCACATCTGAGAACATAAGCACATTGAGGCGGTGAGGTCTTTGAACAGGAAACGTTGAAATGAAACCAAACGTGCTGCCCAAAATGTTCCTGGCACCTCTGCCTCTGAGTCAGCAGCAAACCCACACCTCAGCCTGTTCCTGGGGTCACCGTGCAGCTCTGCCTAGAGGACCAAACCACATGTTTGCCTCTGCTGAGAAGAGCTGCTGCTCAGCTTCTGGTTGTTTGGCCAGATTTCAGTGCAAACAGTCAGACCCTGTCTACTACCTCTTCTTCTACAGTAGTTTCAACAGAGCATTGTAACTTCATTATTTTTCTGCCCTTAACTATCATTTTATGTCCCTCCATACTAAAATGGTAGATAAAATAACTACCATAATCCAGGCCAAAAGCATAAGGCAGCAATACTCAAAACCACATTAAGGCTTTAACTTAAGCTTACATTTAGCAGGGCAAATGTAAAGTACCTCACCACTAATTGCAGAAAAAGACCCCAGCACCATGACCCTACCTCATTTGAACCTGGCAAAGAGTGTGCCTTTGCTAATCTAGAAATGCCAAAAAAAAATCAAGCTGAAATGAGAAACTGGTCCCAATCCTGTCAACTGTAAGAGAATAAGGCTTCATTAATATATGCATTAATTTAGCTATATTTATTCCAAATTGGTTTTAGGACAAATTTAATGCAATCTGGAAGCAGCTTATTTTTGTGCAATGTCATCAGAGAGAGTGGTGGACAGTGTTTGGGTTTTTCTTCAGGACCCAGCTACACCAAAACAAATGGTTCCTCCAGGAAAATATGAATGTTAATGGAAAGACCCATGATGACCTAAATAAATCATTGTCTTAACCTGGCATTCAAGTCTCTCAGCTTCCTTCATGCACAGCATCAAGTCCCTTCTGATGGTGAGTGTCTACATGTCCCATACATGGGACAATGTAATGGGTATTTGTTTGATTGCATGAGCCAAGAGGAGCAGGGCTACACTAAACGATGGGGCTCTAGGGACAGCCCACACTCTGCCACTGGGTCCCCCTGTCCCCAGAACCTCAGTGCAAGTTGCACCTTGCCAGCATATCACAGCTCCAACCAGTCAGCAAGAGCCGGACACCACAGGAGAAGAGGGGAGCTGCAAAATATACATTTTCCCTGGAGTCTCCTAGTACATTCACAAATAGTGCACAAGCTGTGCGCTGGATTTAGCACAAATTCACTGAGTTTTTCTCAATTCCACCCACTCTTATTCCAAACTGAGAAAGACCATAAACAACTTTTGCATGAAAGTAAGTTGATTAGGTTCGCTTTTTCGCTATTTTTGTCCAAGAGTGTTTGAGGTTTACTCCCATTGTATACTGATCAATATAACAGTCACTCATGCATCCTCCCGAGACCTGGTGGTGAATGTATAAAAAGACAGAATGTGAGTGGTTCAGCAGTCATTTGCATCTGTGCAAATCAGGCCTAACTTCATTAAATAAATGTAATTGCACTAATCAAAACAAAAGTTTAAACACCTTATTTAAAAAAAATACTTTTTACAGACTACAGCTAGTGCAATAAGATTTAAACTAATGAAAATTTCAACTGTTATCGAAAAAAGAAGAATATGTTGATTTCCTGTTTTCAGTTAAATGTTTCTCTTTCTCATCACACCTTTCCAGCAGAGCAAACATTTTTTTGATTAGGCCTAGTAACCAGTGTTTCCTAAGAGATCTATGATGAAAACTATTTCCAAAGCATTCAGCTTTCCATTTCCTGATTCTGGCATTTCATTCACTTTAGTGTAAACTTATCCAGTCAAGAAAGGCTCTCATTTTTTTTTTCCAGAGTCCTCATAATCCAGGTCCTTTTGCCTAGACATAATGCATTCTGCTTTACTTAATGTCTAAGGTAGATCTTCCACAAATTCAAAGCAGATTGCTTTTTCCTTTCCTGCTCTCCAGGCTATTCTTAGTTACCCATACAAGTCCAAATACATTCAGAAAAAACTGCCTTTTGCCTTTTGGCTTTAAGAAGTGAGAATTATTTCTGAAGAAATTTATAAATATTTGCTCTGAATGCCTGCACAAATGAGTTATTTCCTGTGACTTGCCTCTTGATACCTTAAATCTGTTAACATTTTGGCATCAGATCCTCTGTTCCCTCAGTGTCTCAGATCTCAGTGTGAATTGATGGCTTATGAAAAAAGGACAAAGTAATCTCTGGAAACACTGAGAACCAAGAAAAAATAATTAAATAAAAATAGAAAGGAAAACAGCTTAGTCTCATCTGGAAGCAGAGACTGGACTGAACAAACATTAGCTGTTTCTGGTGGCTCTATTATTCTGGTGGTTTTACTGTTGTCCCTCCTACATCTCCAAAGGGCAGATTTAAAAGGCTTCATGTCAGTGGGTCCCTCATGGCCCTCGGGCTGCTGCTTAGGATTTATGAGAGACTCTGTGGAGAGCACACTCGGGAAGAGAACAAAGGAATTTGGTGCATTTACAGCCACTTCTCCACCGTCCAGCAAGGGTTTTGGTCCAGCTACACTCACTTCACTCCAGAGAGAAGCAGGGCCAGTCAGTGCCTGTTAGCCCATGCTTCTAGTTTGATGGGAAAAAGATTCTTACCAGACACTGAACATTTGCTATAGGAGCATTTACTGCTCTCAGAAACTTGGCTTGGAGGATGCTACCCAGTTCTGGGAGTGGGAAGCGAGTTGAAAGCATTATTTTCTAATGTCAGGACAGGGCTGGCCTTCAAAAACAGATCTACAATTGCCAGTAATTCAAGGAAAACTCCAGTTGTGAATCGTAAGGGCTGGACATCCCTCAGACAACAGGATCACATCCTGATTCCTGCATCCTCTGCTTTGAAACAAACCAACTGCCCTGAACAAGATCACTTATGGAGGGGGAATATATCTACATCAGCTAGTTTTAGTCTTTCCCAAAATTACTACACTCCAGAAGCACTAACAAAGAAGCAGATGTAAGATTTTCTATGACTTATCTCCAAGGCAATTATTTATAAATCTCCTTCATTCATTATGTGCCAAGCCTAAATTAACCCCCTAGTTTAATAACAGAACTGTAAATGTAGCCTTGCACATTGCAACCGATTGTGCATGCTAGGCATTTTGCTTTATAGATTATTTTTGATAGCATGAAGCAATTTTGCCCCTTTTGAATATTTTAGGCAGAAAGATAACTTTCTCAAAGAAAAGACCTTGGCTAGGGCCAGTCGCTGCTGTGGGATCTTTTATCTAGGTCCTTCTGGAGACTTCTGAAGGGTCAGGAAAAGCTGGCATTGTATCTGGTTGAGAACTGCACAGAAAAAGCACATATCCAGATGCTCACTTGCACACACACCCACAGACTTATGTAGAAAACTTCAAAGTATGGTCTTCATCTTCTCCTTCCTGTGATAAAATAAAATAAAATAAAATAAAATAAAATAAAATAAAATAAAATAAAATAAAATAAAATAAAGTAAAACAAAATAAAATAAAATAAAATAAAATAAAATAAAATGGCATGAGTCCCTAAAGACTAACATTCCCCAGGCTTAGCTTATTTTGCTTATCCAACAGGCATCACACTCCTGGTGGCCAGAGGCAGTGCAAACCAGGAAGGAAGGGGCAGCTGGCATGCTATGGAGTAGTTCTGTCTGTGCTGTAATCTCTGTAGCATCAGCATCAGATTTGAAGGGGCAATTCTATTTATGCGATGTAAAAAGCATTGCAAAGTTCATGTTGGGAGGCTGATTTTCATTTTTTTCACTCCTCTCCCACACCCAAACACCAATTGTTGTTGCTTTTTAATGAAAGTCAGCAAAGTAAAGGAGTTTAATTTAGGCTGTCAGTCAAAAATAATGGAAGAGCTAGAAGGCCTGACACAGCTTCTTTTCTGTGTGCTGGCTAAAGCTGTGACAAGGGGTATGTTTCAGCAGGGGTGAGGAAGGAAGGACTGGGGCCAGAATAATTAGCGACCAGGCCTTATCTAGAACAAATATTACAAGGGAATAAAGCCATTAAAAAGCTGCATATTTGCTGATGCTAGAGCAGACGAGGCTTCTTTTCACAGGAATAAAAAAATTATCAAAGCAATAGAAATTGTGTTCTGTGTTGTTACAGTATCTGGTGGAAACTCCTCTTTCATCAAGAGCAGGAAAGTTAAACTCAGAACAGGAGCTCTTAAATAAATGCCCACAACCATACACAGCTTGGTGCTGCTACGTCCAGGAGCCTGACCAACTGAGCAAGGGTACTCGTGACTGGAGGCCAGCCTTGGAAACCATCCCTGTGTCTGCACAGAGGCTGTCACCATGGCACTGAGCCCCTTGGGGCAGTAGGGACTCCTGCTTTGTGTTCCTCAGGGCTCACATCTCCAAACCACCTCTAGAGCAGCCCACCGCAGTGGAGTAGACAGATGAAAGTAAGCAAGGCAGATCCATACCTGTTCCCCTAGGGACACCCACTGAATATGGGGAGAGTTTGCTCCTGGCTCAGATTGGGGTGGCAGGTCCCAGGGACAGGACTGTCCTCAAGTGCAAGGACCCTGATGCAGAGGGGCTTATGCACAAAATGGAGGGGAAGCTTCCTCATGCATCTTCTGTTCCTCATCACACTAATTTTCATAGAATCATTTGATTTGGAAAGGACTTTTCAGATCATCAGGTCTAACCACTGACCTGTCACTGCTAAGTCCAACACTAAACTATGTCCCCATGTCCATACATCTTTTGAATACCTGAAGGATGGTGACTCCATGACTTCTCTGGACAGCCTGTCCAAATGCTTGACAATGCTTTCAGTGAAGAAATTTTTCCTAATATCCAATCTAAACCTCCTCTAGTCCAACTTGAGGCCATTTCCTCTTGTCCTATGTCCTGTCACTTGGGAGAAGAGACTGATACTCACCTGGATGCAACCTCCTTTAAGATGGCTGTAACAGAGTCTTAATGTCCCCAGTAATCCTTTCGTCCAGGCTAAACAACCTGAGTTCCCTCAGCTACTCCTCATTAGGCTTGTGCTCTTGACCCTTCCCCAGTTCCACTGTCCTTCTCTGGACAGGCTCCAGCCCCTCAGTGTTTTTCTTGCAGTGAGGGGCCCAGAACTGAGCACAGGATTTGAGGTGAAGCCTCACCAGTGCTGAGTACAGGGGGACAATCCCTGCCCTGGTCCTGCTGGCCACACCATCACTGACACAGGCCAGGGTGCCCTTGGCCTTCTGGGCCGCCTGGGCACACACTGGCTCATGTTCAGCTGCTGTCAAACAGCCCCCCCAGGTCCTTTTCCAATGGGCAGCTCTCCAGCCACTCAGCCCCCAGCCTGTAGCACTGCTTGGGGTTATTGTGATCTAAAGGCAGGACCCAGAGCTTTGCCTTGATGAACCTCATGCAATTGGCTTTGATCCATCCTGTCCAGATCCCTCTTCTGAGCCTTCCTGCCTTCCAGCAGATCAACATTCCTGCTCAGTCTGGTGTCATCTGACTGAGAGTGGGCTCGGTCCTCTCATCCAAATCTTAGATAAATATATTAATCCAGACTAGCCCCAATAGTGAGCCCTGGGCAGCTCCACTAGTGACTGGCCACCAGCTGGATAAAACTGCATTCAGCCCCGCTCTCTGGGCCTGGCTATCCAGCCAGTTTTTACCCAGTGAAGAGTGCACCTGCCCAATCTATGTTCCACTCTCTAGTGATGAATGGTTTTTCTCCTGCCTGTCCCTCCTTTCATTATTTCAAGAGGAAGTGGTGTCTGGTTTTGTTAGCTGCTTTGACATTAATTTCCTATATGGTGTAGGAGGATAACATCTATAAAAAGCAATCTATCTATCTATCTATCTATCTATCTATCTATCTATCTATCTATCTATCTATCTATCTATCTATCTATCTATCTATCTATCTGTCTATCTATTTGTCTATTTGTCTATCCATCTATCTCTCACAAATGAAGAAATAACTCAGTCTTAAATAAGATGCAACTCCTGATTAAATTGCTACATTAGTTATACTTGACATGCTAGAACCTTGAATACTTAAAAAATGAGGGGGGAAAAAAAAGCTATATGAAAATAGAAGGATGATATTTGTATACCAGACAGCATTAGGCTTCAATCACTTTGGTTGAGATGCTCAGTTTTACTCCTTCAGTTGCTTTGTAAAAGGCCTGCAAGTCCAACTCTCCTTTTACTTCCAGCATTCTGGGACTCATTATTTGCCATTCGCGACATTATTAATTCTGGCTGCCTGAACATTTTCATTATCAGAGGAAAAGGAGGTAACCAAAGACAACTTGGCGGGCATTATTCTCATTTAGGTGCTCCTCTGAGATTTTCTTTTGACTGCAATGTATTTCATTAATTCGGAGGACATTCTGGCATGGATGTCTAATTAGATCTGCTGAATGGATTTCATGTCACAGAAGCATGTAAATCTTGCCACAAAAGACAAGGTTTGAATTGCAAGATAATATCTTTTATTAGACTCCCAGATAGAATTGAAAGGGATGGACATAATTTTCACTTTTTTTAAAAAAATGTTTTGCTATAGACTTTTTTACTTCCTTTCTTACCTCTTCAAACAGCCAGAGCTACAATGACCTGACTGAGGCAGTCTCTTCAAGGCTTATTTTAACAATCACTTGCTTTTCAATCACCTTTTGTCACGTGTGTATTTTTCTTATTTCTTCCAGAAATTTAGTCTTCTGACATTCATGTGTTTTGCCACTCACTGCATGTTATATGCTATAAATGTTTATTCAATTTTACTTATTCAGAGGAGGATGATATCTCAGATGAAGTTTCCTTCCAGGTTTCTATATCCAAACATCACTCACTCCCAGAGAATACAAAATGCTGCTGGAGACATTACGTTTTTTGTGTTACAGCCCACTTGACTTGAGTCTTTGTCAGTTGCATACATTTGTCAGTTTGAATACCCAAGATTACCCTTAAAACATCCATTCATTCATCTTAAAATCTTTAGTAGAATCCTGCAATGTTTAGGGGGAGAGGAGCTGCTGTACCTGACTTGGTGGCTTGCCTGTTCTCATGAGGGCAGTGTAGAAAGTGCACGTGGGCCACTTTCATCCTTCAGCTTAAGCTTAAATTTTTGATGCTGGAGGTGTTTAATGCAACTGACAAAGCATATTCTGCCTGATATATTAGACACCACATAAGAATATGTACCTAATTTATGGTGGCTTTTTATGCCTGATACTGGTATATTCTGCAAATCATGCAAAATAGATTACTATAATTTTGAAAACTTTAGTACTTTTAACTAGTTGGTATTATATTCCTTGAGGTCTTAGTTTGCCGTTCAACAGGAACTTCAGATCTATTTTGGCAAAAATTCTGGATTGATCTTGCTGGATTTCTTATAAACTTCCAATCCCCTTTTTCATGTTGTTAAAGACATGGTTTCAATTATATTCCATGACAAATTGCATGAGTTTATTCTTTGTGACACCAATCCTGTATCATAACTCACTGTGTATGACACTACCTTCAAAACAACCTGTACGTATGGTTGTAAGTCACAAAAATTGCCTCTTCTGAAAGCACAGTATTGTCTTACATTCTTGGAAAAAAATGGGCCTTCTGCTGTGAAAAAAAAATCTCTTAGCTGTAGAAACTAGAAATTAATTATCTCACATGTAGTTTTGGTTTGCAATGGATGGCGGGGGGGATATATCAACTCCTACCTCACCAAAATATAGCTTTATTTTTTAATGTTATGTGTCAAAACTGGTTTTTAAAAGCCTCAGTTTTAGGGTGTCTCAACACTGATTTTCAAAGATTAGGTGACAAGAAGCCTCTAGAGATCAGACCATTAAAGATATTTGTAATTTGGCACCTGAAAACAGAAGTCATAGAAATGTTCTTCTTACAAACAAATTAATTTCAGTTTTGATTACTCAATGCTTATTAAAACATAAAATTAGGCACATCTCATATCTAATGCAGTTGTACCTTAAAATAATATTGCCTTTCTATTTTTCAAGATTACAAAATTACATCCTTCCCCAAGTCCAAACAAGAAAGTAAACTTCCCTAGTGCACCTCAGGTTATGCCCTTTGCAATACTGGTAACAGCTATTCAAAATGATGTGTCTTCACAGTCTTCCTCAAAGAGCTAAGTGAGAGTGGGTTTTGGCAAACAGAAGCTCCACTGAGCAGGTTTGTAAAAAGCAAGCACTTGCTGATATAGCAAGACTTTTAAATTGGGTAACCTGGAGACCGGTTGCCACACTTATCCATTATCCCCAGACACAACACCCATAAAGGGTTCAACTTCAGTCTGCATCAGTAACACAAAAAGCCATTAGCGTAGGTAATTGCTGCTCAGCGGCCTTTAGGAAATGATTGCATGGTCTCAGCTCAGTTCACTCAGCACCGGTGGCCATAGCACAGAAACCACCCAGTGCTGCATGGGCAGGAAGACCCAGCTGTCCCCTTCTCCTTGGAAGCCCCTTCCTCCTGAGCACATCTGGGCTGTACCCAGCAGGTACAGGGGAGAGACAGACACTGTCCACCATCAATTAGCTGCTTCTCTCAAACAAGAGGCTCACTTCTAGGAGGGAGGAAGAAAAAAGTCTGGAGCTTCACGATAAGCCTGGGGTATTAATAAAAGCAGTTTGGTTTACAGGATAAAGTAGAGCCTTTATCATCTGCAGTTCAATCTATCAACTTAAAAATATGTGAATTCACAGGACTGGCTTCAACACCACATGAAACAAAAAACTTAGATAAAGACTATTTGGGGGAGTAATTCTGAAAGATAAATAAAGAAGGATATCCAAGAGTGAAGGTTGTACTAGACATTTCTCCTACCCTGTAAAGCTTAAAGTACTGAATATAGTGTTGTGGTAACACAGAGCATAATAGCTGTCAAGAGATTTTCTTTAAGAATGTAGATGAGGAGGGGACAAGACCAAGAGAGAATCTCAGGTTTGCAGAAGTGGAAGGAGTTATAAGCTTTCAAATTATGTTTTATTTGCCTGCTGCTTTAGCCACTTAAATTTTTTCTTAAAACTTAAACCTCCTTCTAAGCTTCTGGTTTCTTCAAGATGCAATTTATCATAGTCCTATTTCATTTTGAAATGCACTAAAGCGTCAAGGCAAAAAGGGAAGATGAAGTCTACTTAATTCCTCTGTTGCACTGCACTAAGAGCAAGCAAATGGGGAGTTGCAAGTTTATGAGGAAGGCAGAAGAAGAAATAGGAATGGAGTAATCTCATTGCAACTGGGTTCGGAGATCCTTAGAAAAGCAGTAATAAGCTTCCAGAGCTCAACTATTTGATTGTAGAGCAGAAAAGCACTTTCAGCCTCAACTTGACATCATTTGGCATCTCCTTAACTAGCGGGGCAAAGAACACATTGCTGCTTTACATGGCTATGAAGTACATGCCACAGGAGATTTTAGCTGCTGTGAGGGCCAAGTACAGACATCAAAGGCTTGCATTTGGATGCAAAGAAGTGAGAAACACATTTATTTCTCATAATGAGAAATGCGACATGCTTTATCAACCCCAAACTTCTAATAGGAGTTACATAACACAAAGCTCTGTTCCTCTCTGCTGACTGCCAAACAGCTATCAAATATTAAAGAGATGAGCACTGGCTCTGAAAGGGAGTTGTATGATCACAGTGCGGCAGCCTTAATGTGCACGTGTGTGTGCATGTGCCTCTGGGTACGTGAGCAAGAGGCTCTTCACAGCAGGGTGCATCCTGGAGGTCAGTAAATAAACCCACAAACCTCCTCTCTCTCTGTTACATTCCCACTGTTCCCAGTTGCCCCAGGAGTAAGGAGCCCTAAGCAGGAAGGGAAAGAATTGGGTCAAGCGCTGTTTGCAACCACTCTGCTGATGAAATAAATGAACTGTCAGGGATGGGCTGTTGATCAGAGAATGAAAGAATTACTTGGATTTGGAAGGGACCTCAAAGAACATCTAGTTCCAGCGCTATGGGCAGGGACATCTGCCACCAGCCCAGGTAGCTCCAAGCCACATCTGAACAAGTCTTCAACACTTCTAGGGATGAGACATCCGCAACTTTTCTGAGCAACATTTTCCAGTGCCTCACCACCCTCACAGTAAAGAATTTCTTCCTAACATCTAATCTAAATCTACCCTCTTTTGTTTCAAAGCCATTCCTATCACCACAAGCCCTTGCAAAAAGTCCCTCTTCATCTCTTCTCCAGGCTCCCTTTTGGTACTGAAAGGGCTCAATGAGGTCTCCCTGGAATCTTCTCCAGTTTGAACAACCCCAGCTCTCCCAACCTGTCCTCATAGGACAGATGTTCCATCCCTCTGATCATCTTTATGACCCTCTGGACTTGCTCCAGAAGGAATCCAAGCCCATAAGTTCCACAAGCAACATGACATGTTAGAGACAGCAGTGGTACCAACCCTCCCAATTGTGGGGATTTTTTTGAGATCCAGTGATGGAATAAAATTAGTTGCTTGCTGACCCCTGAGATTTAAGTAAATCTTTTAGGTTTTCTTAGGGAGGAAGAAGGGAAATGAAGCTGTCTCGGATTCACAAGACTTGAAGTTGGCAATATCAGTACTTTGACTAGAAGAACCAAATCAAGCATTGGGAAGAAGGTGAAATGTGGGGAAAACTGTTGGACATTTTCAATATTAACCTTAAGTTTAAAGATAGTTTCTTGTAGTGCTGAGTATGCAGGGAGGTAAGCCCTCCTGACAGTGGATGAGGCTTTTCAAGTGGATCAAAGACCTGGAAGGCAAAGAGGAGTGGGATGTCTCCATTGGCTTCCAGGTGGTTTTCTAATAAGATGAAGTATAATTTGATTCCTTTTGTACTCTCTGCTGACATAGCCATTTTCACAGAGGGAATAAAAACAACTTCAGGACTTGTGGGGAGCAACACAGAACTGCTGACTGCTTGATTCCAAGTAGTTCACCAATCAGTACAGCCTAGTCAAAAAGCATGTTGGACAGGTATATTTAAAAATGCACTAAAATCTATTGTACTTCTGAATTTTTGATCCAGAAGGAGAAGAAAATAAAAAGGTTGGGGGGGAGGGGGGAGAAGAGGGGAAGTGAAGCTGAAGAGTAGAAAAAATGTTACTCTGATCCAAATATTGTAATAAAAAATTTGGAGAGTGTCCCAATCAATGAAAATTAAATTCAACTGTGAACTTGAACAATGTCACTGTCAGGTAGGCTGAGATCTGAGTGTGAAACCGGTTGCTATAGGCTCTATCTATAAGGCACTTATCCGAGAATTCACAATATTCATGTCGGAGGATATTGTTCTGTCAGTGGAATTGAGAAAAGCAGAGAGAATATATCACAAAAACTGTTTAAATTTTACCTGCTTTGACAAAATATAGGCATGTATTGAATAACTCAGGATGTGGTACATGTTTTATAAAGGTTGATAACATTATTGGGGAAGGACTTTTTTTTTTTTTTTTGTAATGTATTTTGATGTATCCTGTGAGTGAAGTTTATTAATTTATCTGAAAGCCTTTGTGACAAGCAAATTTGCTAGTGAATTTCTGAAACTTTGCCTAGTAAAAGGATTCTCCATTATGAATAAAAGAAAGTAAGAAATTAATCTGTCAGTGGTCAACATCACCAACTATTTAGTGGGGACCACTTCATGAACAAGAAAAAGAAAGTCATCCCATAGTCACATCTTAAACATAACTAAAAATCAGAAAATCTTTTTCTGAAAGAGAAATACATAAGCCAGTGAGAAAAAGTATGTGCATGTGTCCTACTTTGGAAGGTAATTAATGAAAAAACCAAAACCCAGCTAATCAAAGGCTGCAATGTTTCTGGTAACAGATGAAACTATCCCATGAGAGTATCCCCAACATGCTTAGCAATGTCTTTCACAGGTCTTTGCTATCCATTTAACTGCCCATTTTTGCTCTATTCCCTAAACCTAAGAGCAGGCATTGAAAATTCTCCATTCTGTGGTCTGCCTTTGAGGCAACCAGGTCCCAAAATACAGTGTTCTTCCCTAAAAATGGATTTCTTCTCATTTTTTTTTTGCCACACCCATACAACATGACCTACCAAGAGGTACCTCAAAGCAGGCTTCTGGAGCAAGGAGACCCAGCCCCACAGAGGACATGAAGCAGCATGGTCCAGGACCAAGCTGTGCTAGACATGATGTCTCCTACTGCCACAGCCTCCTTCCTGCAGACCCACAGCTCACCCCAGACAATGCCCAGCACCCACTTGAGCAAACTAGACAGATCATGCAGCAACATGTTCATTTATAAACTCACCTCCTCAGTGTATTAGTTAAACTTACATTAAACTGATACTCCAAACACAGAAGTTCAAGGATTAATGCCATGTAAACAATGACAAGCCTTTTGCACTAAATGAAAGCCCACCAACCTACAGCTGAGTTTAAACTAGCAGTGCCTGCCATGAATAAATGCACTTTAATGCTAACTGCTGGCATCACAGCTACACTCACTTGGTTTTATGATTCAGCTGATATTAGTCCTTTCATGAAACAGTTCAGTATACTAAAGCCTTTTTTTGTCCCCCCTCCAAAAGATCATCTATGCCTTTGGGATTTCTTTGGATTCATTTTCAGTACGAATATGTCATGACATGAATGGGGTATTAAAGAACAGACTGGTGGCTCACTGAACTCTCCCTTTTAGGTTTATGATCAACAGGCACCAATAAAAAGAGTACAAAAGAAAGCATTTTTTTAAACCGCCACTTAAAAGTGCCAGCTATTCCCTGAAGCTCAGGTACTAGACTTAAATGAGTCAAATGAAAAGAAAACTCAAATGATAACAGTGTGCTGATCGACAGCAGGCAACTCCACATCAGGCAACATACTGGGACCCTGATTTCTGCAAACGTCTGCAGAGGGTTCCCACATTGCTTTGCCCTTCTTGTGTTTGAGGGTGCCCTGCTCAACAGGAAGAGGCACTGTTGCTGTGGTTTCTCATGCCTCTCTTGAATATGATCAAAGACCCAACAAGAAATTTTTGTAGTCCCATACAGTCACAGTCTGAATATCAACTTTTCTTTCAAGCACTACTATTTATACTTGATTGTTTTCAACAGTGCATTAAAAGCCAGCTGGAGCAGGAAAGAAGGATAGTGCAGAGAATATACATATTCTTTTTACTCCAGACACATTAAACCCACAGCCTTATTATGCTTTGTACTTCAGAGACATTAAGTAAGCCTTTGACGAACGTCTATCTTAAAAACTGTCAGCTATGCTTCATTTGTACTACCCCTCTTTAGCTGCATGCGGTAAGGTATGTCTTTTACTGTAATAATGATACAAAAAATTAACAGACTCCCTAATTACCCAGCATGGCTGCAGGGCACAGAGCACAGGTCAGGCTGCTGCACTGGCAGTCACCATCCATTGCTCTCCTGACATCCATGCTCTCTCTTCAACTGAGCCCATTCCTTCCCTCTCTTTTTTCACTTTATTTTTCTCTAGAACATATACTTTTTTTCTAACTCATTGCTTCTCCTTTACCCACACACAGCTATTGTGTGAACTTGGGCTGATAACTGGGTTTAATTAACCATACTTGTATAATGTAGCAATACAATTTCAATATGACTGCTATGTTAGGAATAGTGGACTAATATAATGGTCTACTGAAGCGCAGCATTGTCCGTTAAATTGAAGGTGCAGCTTCTTCTAAAACACAGCAAGCAAAGCCACCCACATGCTTCATATACTGTTAAAATACCCTTATTTAAATTCACTATCAAATAGACCTCTGAGAAGGCAAACCGTATCTTGTAAAAACATAAGGTGGCCCGAAACTAAATGCATATTGGTTTATGATGAAAAAATGCCCCTTTCACCAGTTGGAAACATTATCCAGTCTACACTGAAAATGTACTGGGAGAAAGAACTGCAACAAGGAAATCCATGTCATGAGCTTGGTATGAGAAATTTTAAAGCTCATGTACATGGTCACCTTTTGCTTGATGCCTCTAGATCCTTTCTCATTTTGTTTATTTTCATTCTCTCTAATGTTCTGTACACACACACCCACAGACAAAAAATCACTGCAGAGGTCTCAACTACTCCATTCTGATGAATACATTTCAAAACATTTCTCTGTCCTGTCCAAGAACACAGGTAACATTTTTGCTGCCAAGAGAAAAGTCACACTGCTAAAGCTGCATGCGTAGATGAAGTCAGGATGACGAGGGAGGGATTATGTTTAGGCAAATTTTGTTTATACATAGTTAAGGATGTTTAAAATCTTCAGGGATCTGAGCTCTGGAGCCAACTTGGAAGCAAATCTTCCCACCCTTGCCCACAGTAAGATCAGCAGAGTGCTGTTGGGAAAACTCTACCTCTTTAGGAAAGCAGGCAGCATCCCCCTTTCCCCACATCCTGTTTTAAACGAGGGGCTTGGTGTTTTCCACAACAACTCAGTAACCAGGGTATTAAATCAGAACAGGAGCAGTCAGGTATAGTTACCTGCTCTAATTCAGACCAGGTGTTTGAGTATCAGTCTCTCAGGCCTGAGGGAAGGGTCCTAAACATAATCTCCTGCCAGCAATTTTCCAAACTGGTTCTTACCAAACAGTTTGGTGTTCTATAAAACCTGATACTGGCTATGCTTGGTGAGTCCAGCATTACACTGTGGAGACAGGACCCACACAGGACCCTAGGAGATCAAGGCTTATGGTTCAGGCCAGGAGAATATAATACTTAGAAAGATGTGGAAGAGCTGCAATAGGAGACACTGAAGAGATATCTGAAGAGGAACAGCACATTGATCATGGGGAGTAGGGGAGAAAGTATCCATCAACACACATCTCCTGATTATGATAATCCTATATGATTTGCCAATCCCGTAGCCATTTTCCCATAGCAGCTGAATACGCTGTCTCCTTTAACCATGCTGTTACAGCAGTGGCAGGTCTCAGGACTCACCTGTCTGTATCATCCAGCAGTGGTCATTACAGGCAGGCATGTGGTACCCTGTCACACCAACCAGTGCTGATGGGGACCTTCAGGACTTCAGACCCCACCAAAGTGTTTTGACATCTAGCAGTGTGCAGTCTGGGATGCCAGTTGAAGATGATGTAGACAGATGGATTAAGGGATGAAGGCCTTAAAAAGAGAGTGAAAAGTCAGGTCTTTCTAATCTCATTCATCAGATTATGGCATGTGGGTCTGGAGATTGTCGCCTTTCTCCACAAATTCTGTGACTCTCTCTCTCTCTGTTTGTTGTAAGATGTTTCAGTGACTGGCAGTACTTTTCCAGCTACAGGATTTCTGATTAGGAGAATTAAAGAATTTGCTGGCCACTCTAGACATCGCCAGGGTGCACAGCAGGGCCTCCCAGTACTCACCTTCTATTTCATTCACAAGCAGAACATGCCAGTCTGACTGCAAGGCAATCCTAAAGAAAAGTTTGATGCAACACTGGATGCTGGGAGAAAAATTTTCTGCTTTCCCCCTGCTGATCTGTATAATGGAAATGACAGGATATACAATATTTAATCACTTTGGTCAGATGGTTGCATGGATTACAGAATACCCCTGAAAGCACCTGGTTGGCATGGGTCCAGGTGGTCTGACACAGATCACAAAGCACTTTGTGAAGTGCTTAACAAGGAGCGGGGCTGAGGCGCAGAGGGGCTGAGGTGCAGCTGGGCTGACACTCAAACATCAAGGAAACCATAAATGGCTTTTGATTTTGTATCCAAAATATTTAAATTTAGAGATGTCTGGGCTTGCTGCTGTTGTTTCATGGCCCTTCAGCAGGTGTAACTCCTGTACGACACTGTGACCAAGAGCCCACACTGGCAAAGCTGCCTGGTGGCACATCCTTTGTAAAGATGGGACATCTTCCAGTGCAAGAGAGACATAGAGCATCGTGCATAAAGGACATAGTAGTGATGACAGTACAGTCAACAAAAAGCCCTTAATAATGCCTAAGAACCATCTAAGTTCACTCTGCTGTGGTTTTGCACCTAAAAGTCAACATTTAAAGGCAAAACTTCTCCCATCACAGGACTCCCCACGTTGCAAATGAGCCTCCAATTAGTTTCATTAGGGCAGCTCGCAGCCAGAAGGGGACTTGCCAAGCCACAAACCCTGTAGCTGGCAGTGCAGCTTTATCTGTTTAGGAAATAGGCACCTTTGCTCAGAGATGCTGCCAAAATATAATGGAGGAGCAAAATCCAGTATGGAAGTCCTTCTGAACTGAACTGAATTGGAAAACTGTGGCTGCAAACCAGTTTACTTTTTTTTTTCTCCCCCCAGCACCTTCCAGTGCTGGGAAGGTTTTAGAAGGACATAAGCAAAGACTTTTCTGATTTGAGATTTTGTTTGCCAAACTCTGTTCCTCTATTTTACTTCTGCACAAGCTATTACATTGTAGCCTTTATTGCAGATAAGAGGCTGGACCGTGACTAGGGTTGAGTCAGTACAGAGTGGATTAATTCTGCTGCAGCAAATGAAGTTTGTCCAGATTTAAAGTGATGCAGGATAAGAGATTCTAGCCTGTTTGTGCTCTTCTACTGACAGAATTAGATAGGGAAGCATGACCATTTTGTGCCTGAGAAAAAATGTATGTTAGCACCCCATTCAGAAATAGTGATCATCCTTGCAATATGGCTCAATTAAATGGTAATTTTAATTGAAACTTTGTGGACAATACGACCCAGTTTTCACTTACTAATTTATGGGTTTGTTTCAAGGTATTCAGTGTTAGCTCTACAGCCAAGTTAAACATGATTTGTACTCTTCTGGAAGCCCAGAAAGTAGACAACTGAGAATTCTTTTAACACCAGGAAATTCTCATTTGGCATAGAACCAAAACAGCCAGCTGTACACAGTGTATGGGACCTGTCAGGGACACTGCTAAGCAAAAAAAGCATGATAAGACTGCAAATTACAGCAACTAAGCTGTTTTTAACATTCCTGCCTCCATCTCAAGTATCTTTGAGTGTAGCACTAGCCAGTGCTGGCGATGTCTAATACAGCTGCCTTGAAAGGGAGTATGATCAAGGAGGCCAGAACAGCCTATGATTTGATGTGATAAATTAAATATGACAGATCATGGTCTCTGCAGTGCTGGGTGGAAAGCTGGGTGTAGAATGCACTGTACTCCCAAGCTAACAACCTTCTCCTCCAGGTGTGGTCGGCACTGGGGCTAAGCTGCCTTAGTGCCAGGCAAGCTTCCTGCAACAGCAGGCTTGGCAGTGTTGCTGTGCCCTCTCCAGGAGCTCTGGCTGGCAAAGCCCTGCCAGCTACAAATTGTACCTTATCATGGCTCAGCTGAACAAAGTTATGCTGGCACGAAGTCCCAGGATAGACTGGGCCAAGCCTTGTTAGGCAGTTGTACTATTGGACTGTACATCTCAGATGCTCAAAAACATGAAAACTTCTGAATTGCTTAGACTTTGCAGACCAAAAGCACCAAAACAGACCTTACACCATCACTATCACCTGGTACTTAAAGAAGTCCTGTCCTTAAAAGAAGTGTAATCCTGCATGTCATAAGAGTTGTGGTACCTCTTGGGAAATATAGCCCTGCCAGGAATACAGCTCACCAAGGGGCTAGGAACATGAAGCACCCAAACTACGACTGCTCAGCAGCATTGCAGGACAGCTTTGGAGTAACTGGCTCCAATTTTCAACTTTTTTCTCTTTATTTTCTTGTGAAAGCAGATGTTTTCCTCATAAATTCCACTGTTTTAATGAAAGTCATTCTGAAGGCACTTTTTCAGCCTTTTTCATTAAGTGCACACATTCCCCTTGCAATACAACACTAAAGCGATACTCAGTTGTCAGCCATGTGATTCTTCATATTTGAGGTCACTTTGACCAGAGGTAAAAGAACTAGGCTCATTAGCTCAGCAATTTTGACCAGACATGTTGATAGAAGAAAACTAAATTAATTTAACCTGACACACATTTACTCAAACCTTTCCACTACCTGAACAGGCAGATGTCAAATATTCTCTGCTTCCCTCTTTGTAGAGAGTAGAACTTCTGCACATTTGATTTACTGTCATTCAGAACTGCCTGACTATACTTTTAAAGAAAATCTGGCCAGGGAGTGAGGCCAAGAGCTCACTGATGGCTCACTCCCCTTTGCTACCTGCTGTTTTGGCCTCCTCAAGACAGTCTCTGGACATGGTCCTGGGATATGTTGCTCCATTCCCTGAGGCTGACATGATGAAGACTAGCCCACATTTATCTGTGTCTTCCTTACAGCATCCCCCCTCTAACATTGTATCAGCCCATCATCGTGGTGTTCTCATGTGGGAGCTGTGTGCTTTCCTCCCATGGTCCCAAGGAACTGAACATAGGTCCTCCATTTCCTGTTAGCAAACCACCACGCTGATGCCTCTGGAACTAAAAAGATGCACAACAAATAACAATTGTGTCTCAGGACCATCACTAACTATTTGAGGCTCACAGGAAATTTAGGGCTGAGGGCTATGTATTGTGGATGTGGCCAGTCTGTTCCTAAAAGACCCCTCAGGCTTGGGGGACAGGGGACAGAAGGAACAAGCACTGGCTAAACTGAAGGTGTTTGACTCATGCAGATGTTGCCACTGGTCCGTAAAGCTGAGCGTCCCCACGCCACTGACCCAGCACTGCCTCGCCTGGCTTGACACTTGCAGAAACCCACGTGTCTGGCAGTATTTATGTGAAAGGAGATGGCTCTGCCACGAGCAGAGATGTCACGGTCTAAGAACACACCTTGGCTTCACGGATGTAAATCCTTCTGCAAACCTACCCATTCATATTCATGCTTTTCCAAGCATGGATTTGTAAACACAGTAAAGAGTGCCTTACTATTACAAACTACACATGAAAGCAGCATGCAGTATCAAGAACAAATAATTACATGTTCTATAACTTTTATCAACTTTAATTCAAAAAGGTTCTGTAGATAATCATGTGCTTTTAACAAATAACATTCAGAGAAACAGGACTGCATTAAGTAATTGAAGAAGAATTGTTCTATACGAAATGTATTGTTAGACTCTGCTGTCTCCTAATTCTTCTTTCAAAACAACCTTTTTTTTTTAACAAATATGTTGAATCTTGATTTTTTGTTGTTAGTGTTGTCTGCTATTCCCATAGCAATTAAAAGCAATTGCAACTAGTGCATGTGTGTGTTAAAAATAACCAACTTCAAATAAGTTCAGCAAGTTATTCTTGTTTTTAAAATGTCTCCATTAAAGTCCATTAAAATATCAACAAACAAACAGTTTGACATGGTCAAGAAATGTTATTAAAATTAAAAGTTTCTTATTGATCGCCAATTTAATTTTAAAAAGCTCTGTATTAATGTGTGACAGTTTAAAAGACTATTTAATACTCACATTTCTGTGGTTTTTGTACATGACTGAGGAATAGAGAAGACAACAAAGAATCAATATTTTTCTCTTTGAAACTAAAAATAATCTCCATTAGATAATCTTAACATTTTGTCAAACTAGGAGATTCAACTATTCAAAACCAACAGTTCATGTAAAGGGCTGACAATACAGTTTTCTGAATGTAGATATTTTTAAGTTAATACTTTCTCAAAGCATTTGAGGGGGTTAAGAAAATTTCAACAGTCAAATTAATGCACTCTCTATTTGAAAAACCTATTATGGTAAATAAGCTTCAGTATGGACACTGGGACACACATGAATTTTTGAAGACTTGCAATCAACTTATATTTACAGCATATCAACTTCATACTTTATTAGTGTGACCTCAGTTTTCATAAAGTGTGAAAATGGACCACCAACATGAAATCTCTTTGGCATTTCAGCTGCAATCCTACCGCTGAATGCAGAATGTAAATTGTTTCCCCACTTTCATTCTCCTAATGAAGTACTTATAGCTTATTATTAATACCCATATGAACTAATGTTTTTAAATATGCATAAATACCAGATGTATTACTGATTTCTTTTCTCCACCATGCAGAGGATAGTTGAATTCATCTGCTGAAACTCAGATTCAAAATGTTTTCATGGAGGAGGATCCACACATAGACCATGCCTGAAGAAAACATTTCCATCAGCCCTTACAGTTCTATGAAAGAAGTTAAAAAAAATTACATCAGAAGAACAAAAGTGAAGGTCCATAGTGGGGCTTCTGGGACCAAGTGCCAAAATCTTTTAGGGGATGACACTAGGAGCTATGGATGTTTGTGCTTAAGAGGAGGCAGCAAGGAGTGAAGGATCTGGGATCCTGGCAGGACTCAAAGCCATGGGAACTTCACCAACTTTAGAGGCCTGTAAACCAGCTCCTCATAAGGAACTAGAAAGGAGTAGCAGGCCAGTGTTAAAAGAAAGGCAACCTGTTATTGTGAAAGGCAACTGTCACTGAAAAAGGCTCACATTCAGCAGGCAGAGCTGTGCTAAGGCATCGCATGAAGGACACTGCGCTGTCCTCTCCCTCTTGGCAAAAAAAGCATCCACCCAAGTGAGTTTCAAGCACAAAGTCCCCCCAGAAAATAGTTTTAATTGTGTGCATTCAGATAAGCAATTATACTAAAGGCTATTATGCCAGTTACCCCAAAACAATATAAATAGTCATCTCGCTGACAGATAAAACACACGGTGCCAAACTCCTTATAACAACAGGACAGGCTATTAATCCCATTCAGTTTTGATGATATAATGCTATGGAATATATTTCTGCCCACATTACTGACAATTACTGCTGCTTGCATGCTGAGAGGAGAAGCTTTGTGTTCGAGGGGAGTAAAATTTCCATGTAAATGTGGGACAAAGGTACCAAAGCCTGAAAAGGAAAGATTTACTACTCAATGTGCATTTTGCCAAAGAGATTTTTTTTTTCAATAGTAGTAATAGGAGAGAAATGTCCTGCCTGTTAACTAATTGGATTTGTGCAATTCGGGCACACTAATTTATACTGAAACGGCTTGCTTGCCTGCCCTCTTTTCAGCCTGGCAGATGGACTAGGCAAAAATGTGAAATTCACTCAGTCATTGCTACTCATAGCCCACTTAATTCACAGGCCTTTGTCAAAACTTCTGTAGTTGAAATTAAAAGAGAGGGTACCATATCTATCATAACCATCTGGACTGAAATCTGCCAATCTGGAACGATTGGACAGAAGCCTAAACTGTACTAAAGAGCAAAACCCTGTTGGGGCTCAGTGGAAAGAATTCAAGTACAATGGAGAGGAGGTGCTCCAGGAACTGAGCATGCTGAGCCCTGATCTCAACTCCTCAGCTCCTCTGCTATTCCTGACACTACAGATAGGTCAGTGAAAAATGCTAATCAAGGCATTAGCATTCTATTTTTTTTGTTTTATTTTTTTTTTTTTACTACTGACAGTATTTATACAAACTGGGAAGCAACTAAGAACATAGCCTGCATGCTTTACTTTGAAAAATGGGAAATTGATTAGGTGATGTCAAAGCATCTCACTTTTGCCTAGGAAAGCTCTTTCTAATGAAAACATAGTGCTAGTGGCTGAGCATGGTTAGTGTATTGACTATGTATTTCGGATTCATCAAAGCTCTGAAGTGCTCAAACTGTGTCTGGCACAGGATAGAGGAGCCAGTCAGAAGAGATGAAGGGCAGGACATCAGTCTGGGTTGGGCAGTGGGTAGGTTTAGCGCTGATATCATCTGCTGATAGCCAGGAGTCTCCACAGATCCCCAGATTCCTCATAAAAATGAGCAGCAGCCCTTCAGAGGGTATTTGTTCACATCTGTAATTGCAAAAAGCAGCTAAGACTTTTTAAATCTACACCTACATCTCCAAAGATATCCCCAGCTTTTTAACCTCCAGAGTGAATTATCATGGCAATCTCCACACTCCACAAAGCTGTTAGAAGTTCAAGGTTGGCTTTTTGTTTGTTTTGGTTTTTTTTTAAGAGTGTCCTACCTGCAGCCAAGTATTGGGAAAAGCAATAGAGCTTATCTCATTTCTTAGAGAGTAAAATTCCTTCAGGTGTGACAGGTCCAGGTTTGTCACAGTGCCACCCTTCACTGTCAAACCAAGTAGTGCATATAAAGGTCTTTGGCTGAGTAAGGGCCAGGCTCTAAGAAGTAAGCAGTATGGGGGTGACAAAGCATATGAGTAGGCATTACCTCTTTGAAGGTTGCATTAATAAAAATCCACTCTACCAGTAAATAAATTTTATTACAAAATATTATTTGCACTGCATGCACATTTCTCATATACATGCTTGTGAAAATTTGGGCTGTATATCTTATCAGATATTCAGGGTCAAATCTGTAGGTGGCTCAATTGACTTGAATAAATCAACTTCAGTTTCTGAAGATGCTAAATCTGATTTTGATATATTTTATTTTAAATACAGCTGACTGAGGGCAGAGTGACTCTATTAAACTAAAATGTTTTCTTCCCAGAGAAGAACTGCTAATTACTTATTTTTGAGCTGATCCATTTAGTTTACATTCATCTGACTTGATTCCAGTATCAAACTTATTTTAAAAGCATCATTGTATACAGTATGGATTGCAGTAGACTAGATTTTTGCTTCTGTACCAGGTTTTTGATTCAATGGGTTTCAAAGGAAAAGAAGTAAGTTCTATAGGTAGACAATACTTTTTGCTCCCTGCAAAATGCTTTGCAGTAGTTATTTTTTTAACATCATCAAGACAGCTATGGTAAATCAGAAGATAGAAGACCTGGAAGTATATATAATACTGATAGTGCTATAAGAAACAGAAATATCCCCATGATATTTGCACATAAATAATGCATTTACATTATTTATACTAGCAAAACTGCTTATGAACTTTGTTAATGCTTTCACTTTATCTATAAATGACATTAGCAGCCGTTGTTATTTCCCAAGGGATTAAGGATTGTGTGTAAACACAAAGCTAAGAAAAAACTCTCTCTGTTAAGTACTCAAAATAGAAAACACATTAGAAAATATTTTTACTGATGTAACATCTGGAACTCCAAAGGAGGCACTGAGTTCCTCTTAGCTACAGAATCAGAGCAAGAAACAAGATTAAAATATGTCAGGGAAAGCAGGAGGCAAATGGACGGAGATGAGGATAATGATATGGGGAGACAAGGTACCAATACAGAATTGCAGTCCCTGGAGCCAGAAGTGACCACCTGTCCAGAGAGAGAAGCCAGCAGTAATAATTTGCAGGTCTCGCTCCCATAAAGGACTTACAAAGTAACAACATGCTATTTTTCACTGTTTTTTTTCCCAAGTAAAAAAGACTGTATAGATGGAAAGGGTTGTGTATTTATGGGCAAAGCAGAGAAGAAGTTATTAAGAGCAGTGCAAAGATAAGGTTAGACTAGGATGATAGAATGTGCTGATAAATCTGAGAGAGATGTTTCCTACCCAGAGTGTTTTAAAGCCCTTGACCACTGTTGCAATACTAACCATTTAATTAGGGTTAGGACACGCAGCAATTTACTGAGAAATAAAGTTTCAAGGTGCCTTATGTAAAATGACAAAAAAACCCACCCAAGTTTTCACAGCACTGTTTCCAGAATGCTTTGACGTGCAGATACATTTAATAAAAATGACAGCAAAGATACTGAAATGCCATGGAAAAAGACCAGAGAAGGAAATGCACTTTCCATACAAGAGCTGGGTTTCTCGGTAGCAATGGCCAATTTTGTGCCTTTGAGCAGGACCTGGTCAGGACCTTCCATCCCCCAGCTGAAGACCCTATGGCCTGGCAGCACCAGCCTGCACAGGGAGCAGACCTCAGCCTCCTCCATCTGCTGAGCCTGCTGCACATCAGCAAAGCACAGCTGCCCCTCTTGACAGGAAATGGCTGAACACATTGCCCCCACTCTTGCAGCATCCTTTCACAGTAATATGGTTGTGTGTTACAGACCCCAAATTTTCTTGGATGGAGTAGAGAAGTCTATGGGCACAGGGAAGTGCCTTACCTCCAGTGCCCAGAGAGGGAGAGCTCTGGGGTCTGGGTGATGCTGCAGCCCTCATGCAACACTGGTGGCTGTTTGGCAGCAGCTGGTGAGCCAAGGACCACAGGTTCCCTGAGCACATCTCTACATCTGCCTCTGCTGCAGAGAGCTTTTTTCCTCATTTAATGAATATTTAAGTAATCTGTGCAAAGTGGGAACACCGTTGGCAAAGCAAAAAGGGTGTTCTGGGATCAGCCGCTCCCATTCACGTTTATAGGAACTGTTCCTGGAAATGGGTTCAAGTTCCCCCAGGCAGTAAAGGGAATTGAGCCTCTCACGTCTCGGGTTAGTGGTATAATTATCTTCAACTGAGTAAAAAGGCAATGGGTTCACCCTTCCTCTTTGGTTTTCTAACCCAGGCTTTTATCTCATTTGCTTTTATTTCAGAGCTTGAAGATGAAATGTGACACAGAGAAACAGAAAACACTGGAACAAGATGCATGGGGTTTTTTCTTTCTTTTGGGGCAAGAAAGAATTTCTTTGTCTTGATTTAAGCCCTTTTTTTTTTGCAACTGATTGCTCTTTGTCAGAGAACTAAAGAATGAATAAATGTGCTATTAATCGCAGTTTGGGATTTTATATCAAGCTCTCTTAGTTTTTTTTTACTACTAAACAAACAATGCACACACACAAAACTTTTTAGTACATTAACAAATAAATGTCACATAAAATAATTATGTTCTATTAAAAGCACAAGTTAAAAAATGCTAAATATCTTCTTTTTAATGACACCATTTTTAAAGGAGAAATATATATACATACATATATATATATATATGTATATATATATATATATGTATCCACAGACCATAGTTGCTTCAAGTGGTGTTTAAGGGTATTATAATTCTTTTGGGAAGCAAATAAAGAGTTGTAGTTGACCTTAAGTTGTTTTTGAAAGTCCTTTAAGTTAAAGCACAAAGGGAAAAAAATCCCCAGAAAGAGGAACCTGCTTTTCCTTGGGCACCTTTCTCTCTTGCAAATTAGTATTTAGCAAATGTCATTAAAGAGTGTTAATATGGCCTTATCTGTCTCAGCAAGACCTGGCAAACTTCACGAGCAGAAAGTTGAAAGCGCTGCTTCTAATTTGTCCTTGTATTCTAGTCACGTTGCTGGTCTTGGCGAGTTACACCAGACTATTAAAATGAAGTAGCAAATAGGAAAGAGGAAAAAAAGAAAAAAAAGAAAGAGGAGAAGAAGAGAACAGAGAACAGGGTCAGATGCAGCACCCACCTGACAGGCAAAAAGAGAGTTAAGTGACTGTACAGCCCTGAAACCACCTGCAAAAGAAAAATCACCCTTCACTTCCAGGAAGTCTTTCCCTGAGAAAAAGGGGACTAAAACAACTGGAAGACACAAAAATTGGCAACTGACAACAATTTTACTATCCAGTTGTCCAAATTCTGTAATGGTATGATGGTGGTTAAATGTGTCACAGATGAGCAGCTCTATGGTGTATTTGACCCAGATTAACAGTCTCCATCTTCACGGATGTGAAGGTGAAACCACGGTTATATCAGGAGAGCAGCTGCAGGGTAAAAGTTTCTATAGACAGAGCCTGGGACAGATGGGAAGAAGGAAGGTTCCCTGCACATGGATGAAGTTTGACCACACACATTTTTGTCCAAAATCGCCAGGTTTCATGACTTCTCCCACAATGATATGTGAAATGGAAGATGTTCATCAAGGTCTAATACAGATCTTTCCCCTAACTGCTTCACTCTGGGGGCTGACAACAACAGCATGCAAAAATATTGGCAGGAAAACACTTTTGCCTTGATCAGTAATAGCCGTATCTTGCCTTATTCTTACCAGGATTCCAAAACGTGTAACTGCACCAAACTTTTCATCTTGTTAATTAAATTGTCATAGGAAAATGAAACTATATGTCACAGGTCAGGCTATTGTCACTCTTCCTTTAAAAGAACTGTTTCCATATAGCTGATGGCTGGAATGACACAGGAGGTACAGCATGTACCAGACTACTGTGTGCTGTGTGGATTTTGACTCCCTTGACTATCTCAGCATTATTTCAAAAAAAAAAAAAACAAAAGGGAAAAAAGAAAAAAGAAAGATGTGATGTCTTCAAAACCACTGTACAGAAACGTATGGGAATTTTTTACTTTTTAAAACAGTGGTCATTTCACAGAGTCTTTATGATTTGTGTAGGACACAAATCAGAGAATTGTTCAGTCATTAAGGTTGGAAAAGACCTCTAAGATCCATAAAGTCCAGCCATTAACCTAACACTGCCAGGTCCAGCAGCACACCATGTCCCTAGTGCCACTAGTGCCATCTACATGCTTTTTGAACACTTCCAGGGACAGTGATTCCACCACTTCCCTGGGCAACCTGCTCCCTGCTCCAGTGCCTGATCACCCCTTGCACAACAAAGGAAGCATGTAATGCTTTCTGTAGAGGGTAGGTCTTGGAACAGAAATGCCCACATCAGGCAGTAAATCATTGGCAAAAATTATTGATCTTTCTGTGCTGGAAGTTAACCATAAAGGCAAGGTACTGATGCTGTAGCACATTTCCACAGGTTCAAAGATTCTCTAACTCCTTGCATATATGCCCTGTTCAACACCCTGAACTGTTTAGGTGACAGAGGAACTCCATCAGGAGACTCAGCAAGATATCTTGAAAAAGACTTTTTTTTTTTTTTGTTACTATACAGTGCTAGCATTTAACTCCGTGTTGTCATGGAAATTCTCTCTTCCCTAAGATGTTTAAAGTAAACAGCCATCTCTCTGCCTTTCTTCAGTTTTCATGAATGACAGCTTAACTACCACAGCTACCACTTATCCACAGGTGGTTTTGGCCATTTAGGGGGTATTTATCATATTTTTTCACTTAAGTCTGGAATAGAGGTCAATGCATTCCTCTCTAATCACTGACCTTTCTTCCCCTCAATTTCTTTTCTCTGCCAGCTGCTAGGGAAAAAACCACAATGCTATCCATTCATTGATATCCATAGATGAAAAGGTATCAGTTCAAAACACCCTACATTTTAAGACCATGTGAAAGTTTGTATTTAAAAAACGTCCAGGTACACACACTTCATATACTTCTTCTGGTAAAGGGGAGGTGAAGAAAGGAGAGTCATCTGTGCATAAATTAGTAATATCAGCTTCTTCCTTCTTTAAGAATGGTATTAACAACATTGATGTATTTGCAGAAAACATGAAAAACACTGAACTCACCCTGTTACTATGTGGGAGTAACTATCCTTAACAAAAAAAGATCTTCTCTCCAGGGTGTCCACTAAGACAGACAGCAATGCAAATCATCTCTTCTTTAGGCACACCTCCCTCAGTCTTGTCCAAGACAAAATACCTTGAAATTCTACCTTAATGGACTAGATTTAAGGGAATCATATTTTTTCTGGGCTCTTAACATTTTAAAAAGGAGATATGCTCAGGAGGATCTGCTATTGACACAAATCTACATAATGTCCTCCTTTTAGAATGAGAGCAAAATTTTAGAAACTAGTGTCATCACACCTCTTTTGTAGTAGCAGAGAAGAAACTGGACCAGTAAACTAGTCAGCACTGCATGCTCAGATAAACTCTTTCCCACTTTCCTGGGATATGTGTGCATTACCACCGTACTGAAAACCAAGGGTCTCCCTAAGGTACCACAAAATGCTTCCAGCAAGCATCAGCAGGGAGGATGCTTCTGCAGGGAGAAAGGCTTTTCAACAGGGCATGAAGCCACGTGCACAGCAAAACAAAACTGTAAAGCTCAGCAGGGAAAGGTGTGGAGCTGGCAGAAATACTTCTGTGCTGCTGAAATGAGTGCTGCTCCCACTCATACCCGAGCTACATTTGCCACATCACAGGTCTCTTCCCCCTGTTTCAGGGTTGCATTAAGAAATGAGAGAGATAGCACAAATTTGCACTGAGAAAGACTGAGCTGCAGCAGCACTGGCTGTAGGAAAATGTAGGTGCCTTCCTGCTGCCTACCTTCATCAGTTCTGGGACACGCTGTGCTGCCCAAATACATCCTCCCCAACCCCCTGCCTTAAGCTCAGCTTTAAAGGAAACTCATTCATTATAATCATATAGAACCCAAAATATTTGTTTTAAGGTAGCTTTGCACTGCCAAGTAACCTTCCCATTTCTTTTCTCTTTGAAAACTAAATCACAGGGTTCATGTCCCAGACTGATGGAGCTACTGGTTTTGCTATTGTAAATTTAACAAAAATATACAACTATTTAATTGCTTCAATATTCAGGTTCTTTACTGTCACCTGAATTTGAGCCATCAGAGACTTCTCTACCAAACATCACTGACTGACACTTTCAGTGTACTCGTGACTGTATGGTCCATTTCCCACAAGAGACCCTCTAAACTTAAGGAGAGAAGGGTGTCTGTCATTTTGATGAGTCCACAGCTTTCTTTGTCAAGTCCTCTGTTCTTCAGATGCCAGAAACACAAGCTTGGAACACTTCAAATATAAAACTGTTCTTTTTGTTGTGTTTTACTATCAACCTAAGTCACAAAGCGTACCACTCAATGACCAAAACACCATTTCAGCCTGCAGCGACATCCCTGATTTATTTTAGCTCAGGGAGTTACTCCTTCAGGTTGAAATACATGGCATTGGACTGAACAAAGCTCAGAAAATTCAACTGTTAAAATATTTTCTATGGTAAAAAATTTATAAAGAATTATTTGACATGAGTGTGATGCAAGTTACCTAATGACACAGGAGAGTTCTGTTCTCTCCAGCTCCCCTGTGCTAGGTCACAGACTTGGATAAGTAAGGTAAAAGCAAGGGTAATGAAGCACTTTCCTCTGCTGCTGAGTCCCATATCTATTCCATCTGTACCTAAGTTTCACTTGTGCTAGGATCAAGAAAACAATGTCTCCTCCATCCATGAGGAATGTCAGGAAAGTTCTTCCAGATCAGTGGATGGATAGTGGCACACCAATGCACTTTGTTAGCCTTTTAAACAGAAAATATCTTTGGTACCATAAAACTAGCAAAGAAATAGAAATAATAAATGTCTCAATCAATAAAACAAAATAGTCTGGAGCAGTATCAAATCCAGAGTTACCATCACCACATAAACTTTGGTCTCATTCAAGGTTTAATACAGCATAAACAAGGTAACAAAAATCAAAATTGTAGGGAATGTAATGGCATCTTCAACTGTTTATGAATGATAACCCTAACCAGAAAGAGGAAGAACAGAAGAAACAAGCAAGTTGGAAAACAACTGTTGAGTTTGCTATACATCAAACCAAATTTTACTTCTGGGTTCTCAGAATGGAGCGTTTCAATTTTCACACTCTGAAACAAACCATATGAGAGCTTTAAATGATCCAGATGGGACGTCTTTTGTTAAAGCTTTTGAAATCAGCACTATAGTTCTCTTTCATGGATGAATTTTGGTTGGTGTGTTATTGCAATCAGTAATGCTAAAATAGTCTGTCAAGCTCTCAAGTAGAGAGATGACAGAAGAGAGAACTAAGGGGAATGAACACACACAAACACCCTTTTAAAACTCATAATGTATCATGGCTTTTTTTTTTTTTTGGAGGACATGAATCAAGAAATAAAGAAAAGGCATACACTCAGGAATGGCCCGGCTGGTAAATCACAGTTCATCATTCCACACACTCTTGAATTTACGGATGAAAGCCTGTGAGAAACAAATAAAGCATATTTCCTATAGATAATAAACTGCAGGCTGGACTCAGGATCCTAAGTATTTTGTAAAACAAATGAAACATTACTTTCTAAACACATCAGTCCAAGTGATACACTTAATGAAAAGATGATAGCATAATTAATTAACCCTAATCAACATGATGTTACAGGAAACAGGTCTTGTCAAGCAAACTTGCTGCTGTTTTCTGACACAACAACGGGCAGAAGTGATCTACAATCCCAGGACAGATTTCTGTGCAGCACCCAGACACATGCATAACTAGCAACCCTGACTGTTTTTAAAAGCACTTACACAAAATCAATGCAGCTGATGCCAAATCGATTAAAAAGCAGCTGACAATGAGTTCATACACATGAATGAAACCCCTCTAATCATAAATGGGCTTCATCATCTGAGAGTAGCTTTTTTAATGGGGCCTACAGGGATCTGGTTACAAAACTGCTTTGTGTCTTCATGAATGATCTGAAAGCAAATACCAATCAATCTTTTCTAACAGCTGGAGAAGAGTCAAAATTCGAGGGAGGGGGGGATAAACACAACTGTGGATTTGCCAATTATTTAAGTAATCTTGAGTTGCCTGATGAGGGTTCTTCTGAACTACAGCAAACCCCTGCAGCCCTATGGAAAATCACAGGTGTACTGGCAAGGATTAAGGAATAAAGGATGAGGATCTGCGGCAGCAGTGAAGTCCTTAGGCAAGTACTGCACCCTGTCCCAACAGCTGCCCATCCATCAGGGGAAAACACTGACAGATTAGAGAGGGCTGAGATTCAAGAAAATGATATAAAATTTATCTGAGAATTGAGGAAATGAAACAATACCAGAAGACTTTCCTATTTGCCCAAGAGAGCTCAGAGGTGAGCTATTTAACACATCACAACCTTTTCCTAGGTAAAAGAATTTCTCATTTGCTTTGCTGTTCTCAACAAAAATGGGGGGGCTGCAACAATGCAGGGGGCACATATCTGTCAGACATGAAAACAACTGACACTAAAATTAAAAATAAACCAAACCTCTTTCTGTTCTTCAAGGCTTCACCAAAGAGATGATGCTGACTAAACCATCCTGCTGAAAGATCGATTTCCGAAGAAAAGGCAAGCACCATATAATAAGGCCTTGAAGGCAGAGATAAACAAGACATGCAGGGAAATGTCCTGCAGCCCTCAGCTGCTGCTTCTGCAAAACCTCATCAGTTGTAACACAAGACTTGCAGGTAGATTAAGTGCTTATTATCTTTTTGAGTAGTAACACTTCTGTTGTAATCATGATCATCTAAGGATATGGGGCGGGCAGGATTGGTAGAGAGATGTACCTTTGGGGAAAAAGCCTGCACACTTTTGGGCACACACACACATCCTTTTACAGGTGCAAGGTAAGACACAGAGCAGAACAGGATGAAATACAGAGGAATAATGACGAAAAAGGAGGTGTTGGTGGTGGTGAAAAAGAGATGGATGCTGGGGAATGGTCCTCAGGGGCCTTGGTACAGCTTCTCCTTGCCCCACACTGGCCCCTGCAACCCCAGCACCAGCTGCCCCTGCCCCTGCTTGCCTCCTGAGGCCAACACCAGAGCTGCAAGGCTCCCTGCAATGCCAGCACTATGCAGCTGCTTTAATAAGTAACTGCACTTAATTCATTAACTCTCCAAGATTAGCAGAAGACGCATGCAGCAGCCAAGACCAACAGAGCCAAATAAATTCAGAGTTTTCACGCCAAGTCACAGAGTTATACCAAGCCAACAGAATTTTTTTTTAATGAGGAAAACATTCACTAAGTACTTTTCATTCTTCAGACCTTTGCAAAACCCTCTGTAGGATTTGCTTTAAACAGGGCTTCTCCCAGAGCAAGCGCCAACAGAAAACATGATGAAGACTTTTTATTTTAATGGCATTATTTTTAATTGCATAAAAAAGTGGATTCTCAGCAAAAAGTCAATTTCAAATTCATCTGTGAATAAAAGTAGCAAAGAGCTGCCAGACCTAGTGAAAAACTGTCAGGGTGGATGTGGGTGGAAAGGAGATTCTTCAAGAAAATTTTCTGATATCAAGTGCCCTAGTTTGAGGGACCAGCCCTGCCTGCATGGGGCATAGCATGTACCCAAAAATGCCACTCCACTGGCCACTTGCAACCTCTTTACGTCCATTAACATTATGGTCACTGCCAAAAGGTTCTGTTATACTGCAATTCCAAACAAATGCAGTCTTGTGTTAATGATTTCATGCTTGCTTAACTTCGCTGCCGGGCACCCGGCAGGTCAAGAGCCCTCTGCGTTCCCATGCATGCACTTTGCATTAACAACTGCTGGCCAGGAAATAAGGAGTTAGAGAGTTTCTGTGAAACCAGTCTGGCCTTAAGATATGTATATACACAAACCCATGAGGAGATACTGCACACACAGATTGTAGAAGGACTTGCAAAGAAACACCATCCATTAGAAGCAATGAGAGGTGGCCAACACGGTCCTTTCTCCTGGGGGTCCTCCTTCCACTCCAGCCCTGCCCACCAAGTTGTTACACAAGCTCATCCCAGCTCTCTGCCCTACCAGCCACTGCATAAACCCATCTCCAGTTCTGTGGCAACTGGGACCTCAGAGGGCCCTCTGCTGTCCTCCATTGCCCCAGGGTGATCATTCACCAGTGCCAGGGCTGCAAACTAGTCAAAACTGAAGAGTGCCCTGGGGCAGACCCTACATCTCAGAGTGCTGGATCCAGCACATACACCAGGCACAGCACCTGTGCACATCGCATCCCTGGTACTGAAACAAAACACCTCGCATTTTTGACAGGAATAAAAATAGCAAGCTAATCCCAAGGACTCAACATTATAGCCGTTCCTTAAGAAACTCCCCCAAAGTCTGTGCTTTGCAAGTGGTAAATGTATTATTTACCTAATGAAATCGTATTACTATTACATATCCAATATACATTAACATGAGCTTTGTATGAAATTTGTATGAATGAATTCCTCTACCTGAGCTAAGACATTAAGATGCCAGTAGATTCTTCAAATAAAAAGCCAGAGGTACGAAGGCTAAAAGCAAGCTCATCTTTTAAATACCAAAAAGTCCCCAGGGAATTATAAAATTCAAGAACTACAGTGCATTATTTCACAAAAAAATGTAGGGAAAAAGTAGTTTTTCTTATAAAAGGTGACGCACAGTAAAGTGTCATTCACACAGTGTAAGAACATAAAACCATGAATAATAACTTAGTATTAAGTACATACAGAAGTTATTAATAGGGGAAATCACAGATTCTCTTTTTATTATGGATTTGGAAAATTCTGAAAAGAACATGAAAAGTGACAGGACCTTATTAAGAGAAGTTTCTCCCAGGTGTAGCTCCTTTTAAAAAGCCTTGAGAGTAAGAATTTATCTGTACCTTCCATGACTCAAAAAACCAGAAATCAGTGAAAATTGGGAAGGAAGGTGATCACGGCAATCCTTGGTGAGGTGGGCTGGGACAGTGCCAGCCTTCTGTGAGTGGCTGCAACCTCTGTGTCTTGGCTGTCCCAGTCCTAGGTGCAACATCCTAGTGACAAACTCCCTTCCTGAGGTGGTTGTGTCTAACATGCTGTGACAGAGGAGCACAAAGCCCCAGTGTCAACCAGCATTGCTGCTGCAGAGGATGCTCCGGTCTTCTTCACCACCTGCAGCTGCTTTTTCCTCTCCTGTCTGCTCCTGCCAGCATGAATATTTGGATGCTGTGCAGTGAGCTGGGTCAGGGAACTAACCCATATGAAAATTAATCCGAGATGAAGTATAATTAATTTCCCTTTGGTTTTGCTCCCTCGTGCAGCTGGGCAAACCCCAGCAGCAGCAGGAGAGGGAAAGGAGAAGGAGAAAAAGCACTGAGAGCAATACATGGGGTAAGGAGATTGAGATCCACTGCCTAGAAGCAGTCTGGCAAGACAAGCATTAAAATGTTTAAGCCAGAGGCAAAAAAAGCTTCAGCTCCTATGTCTCTAAATCCTTAGACAGAAATAAATCAGATGGGAAGTGTATATTTTACATCACCGCCCTAAACTCAGTGGAAGCAAATTTCTAAGAGGTGGCAGCAGAAGAGAGACTGGTGGTGAGTGGGACTAGACCAGACATCTCTGTGGATCCAAATAAATCCTGCTGGCACAGAGAACACAGTCCACACCACCACAGCACTTGGGAGACCCAGTGGCATGTGTCAACACTCAAGGGGACCCCAGAAGTTCAACTGTTGTTTGATTCCAAATGCTCAGCCCACACCTGCTCCACCTTGCTTGGGTGATGCTGCATTGATTGCAAGACAATTCATCCTGTAACAAGGAGTATCAAAACCATAATGCTATCAGTGGATGGAAGTATCCCAGTATACTGCAGGTAAAGCTTTTTTCTTCTCTCTCCTTTGCTTTTCTTCTCCTTTGCTTTTCTCTGTCACTTTCCACCACGCTCTTTTCCCAACCATATCCCTTGTGTGACAACACGATGTTTTAGTTTGTCAGCTTTTTTGACACTTTGGCAAACAAGCCACTCCTGATAAACATGACTTCTCTGCAGAAATTACAGCTCTGCACCCTGTGCCATTTATGGCTGTCATATGACTCTGAGAGCAAACTTTACAGCAAATCTTGAAAATCAAATCCTTCCATTAACTAGCTTTTAGGACTATTATCCTATCTATCCGTTTAATTATTTTCTTGCTCTAATCTATTATTTATTTCTTCTTAAAACCTCTGCATAAAAACTCTCCAATGTTTGTAACCCATTCTCCATAAAGAAAGGGTACATTTCAAAACACCAATACATTCGGGATAGAATTAGAGAGAAGTGGATTTTCATAGCCAACATCCATACGGCACAGAATGTAGCTCCCTGACTTTGTGTCTGCCATTGAGATATGCAAGCTGCTGTCAGGTGTGTAGACTGATGAGGATTACAGTATTGGAGTGGAGGCTCATTATAAACATACTAATTAGTACCATGAAGGTGGCAAATGCAGCACTTCTGACAATGAGAGTACGAGGTCACAAAAGACAAAAAGCTGCTACTTTAGAGTCCATAATTAATAACACTGCTTATGATGGCCAAACCAGTGAAGTAGAAAAAAGATTAAATTTTTTCACTGGATCACTGAATGCTTGCCAGAAAAATGGCACTAAGATCCAGGCAGTTAAGTTTTCTAATTCATAGCCAAGAAGTTTGACCCTAGTTCATAAACCAATAAAATACCAGTATTATATCAAATAGGCTATTTCATATTCAAGAAGCCCTTTCACTAACAGAAGTATTTTCCCAAAACTTACTGACTGCTTTACCCTCTTTCCACAGTAATTTAGAATCACTCTAACAAGAGAAAGTTGTGATTCAAACCAGAAAACTGCATCTTAAGAACTGGCCAAAAACCAGAGTACATTAATCCAGAAATCTTTTCTAATAACTCTAGCATGCGAAGAAGCCTTTTGTATATTTGTTTCTCCTACAGAAATGGTAAAAAGGAAGAAATGAAAGAGCTGGACTATAGATGGTCAAATTTTATATGAGGTACTAAATAATCTCTCAGTTTGCAGATCATAAAATTGCACAAAAATCAGTCTTCGTATTTTTAAGCTGCAGAGTTTAAATAAAATTGAAAAATGCTTCACATTAACATCAAAACACAAAATAAGATTATGGCTTCTGTTTGATAATGGACCTACAAAGCAAGAAAATCACTCCTCTTTAATCTTTCATTTCAGTCTACAATACAGTACAGAAAAAGAATGGTAAGATTGTATGCAGAGGCTGCTATGCAAATAGGGAGCCAAAATCTCATCTGAAGCCAAGGTGAAATTCACAGACTTGAGAATATTTCTACTTTCAGCTACAACTAGCTGTTCTAACTTCACACTGACAACTGTGGAGAATTTGACCTATATTTTCTAAGAGAAATTTCTGCTGTTAATAAAACATGTATTTTTAGATTTCATTCACTGTCTTTGAGCAGTCTAATAGTTTTAAAATAAAAATACTACAAAGGAATTCCCCCGTACCCATATCAATGAACAGCCCTCAGGGAACGCCAGAGCATTAACCTGCCCGATAACTGCATTAACCTTTCCCCGAAGGACATCTTCTCTGAAACTGTGAAAATCTGCCAACGTGTGTCTTCCACCATATCACCTCGTGCCCTTCTGTTGTGAAAGGGCAGCAATTACTGTAAAACAACAATTTAAGGCAGAGACAACAGCACCGATGATTTAATCAGGGAATTTCCTCACAGGCTCTCCCAGTAGGAAGGACTTATAAACACTGCTATCCAGAGTCTTTTCAAAGTCAGTGATAACAAATATTAATTATCTTCCATGGATTACCTTCACGGCTGTGTCTGTAAACTGACATTCAGGAACCGTGAGGATTAATTACAAGTAATGAAGCTCACTTCTGCATCGCACAGTTAAACACAACTCCCTGCAAATGAGTTTGACCTTTCCATCACCACATGCTCTGGAATTCCTTGCTCAGAAGGGGATTACCTGCAGCCAGCATCTTCACATGGGAACCAGGATCACATCTGGGACAGGCTAGGAATCTGGCTCTGCATTTGGGCTTTTAAAAAAACCAAAATAGATATTTGACAGGAGGGCCATGTTTTAGTAAATGACACCCATGTGAACCACTGACAACTTAAGAGGTTTCCTATGGAAAAATTTTGATAACACTTGTGCAGACTTGCACATACATATGAAAGGTGCATCTGCACTAACACACAGCTCACTGTAGAGAGGCCTGGGCTGTGAAGCTTGAAGCAACCCCAACATCAGAATGTAACAAGATCAAGATCACGGCAAGACTGAACTAAAGAATGGATATGTTATTGACAAACTATTCAGTCCTAGTAGCACACTGAAAAACATTCCCATATACTCAAGTGATGCCATTAACAAGCAACAGGATGAAATTTTATCATGTGTTCCATGGTGGTATTTTGGAAAAGAAGCAAGGTCATAGGATTAAACGGCAATATTTTGCAAAATGAACATGAAAAATTGTATCTAATTAATTATTAGTTTGGAGACACAGGACTTTTGTAAGTCAGTCATGTCAAAACACATCTGCATTCTTGCTTGTATCTGAGATGCTGCAGCTTGGAGTTTATGGGCACATAGAATATAGAAGAAAATGTTCATCAACATATTATTTTGTCTCACCATTTGAAAAAAGAAATGGGCTATGAAAGCGGTATGGAACTAGAAAAAAATCAATACTTTAAAGTTTTTCCACAGACATGCTGATTCAAAAAATCATGTCTTAAAAGTCACATTTGACATCAGAATTTAATGACCCTGATAAACTTAATCCTCACAAGCAAAGAGAGTCACTTCCTTGCCCTGGAGAATGCAGACTGCCTCCTTCTTTAACGTGCTCACTTCTGAGCCTGGGAACTGCCTGGTTGCTGACGAGTATTTGCAGGTCAGTTTGCATTTTTGTACTTTAGTTGCTGCCTTAAGTCATCACTCCCAGCAGAGAAGAAACAGTTTTAAATGCCACAAAATTGACAATCTCCACTCTAGCAGAGGAAAGCCACTAAATCTGACATCACTTCTCATCACCTATGCTTTATAGGTCAGACATGTCCAACTGCAAGTTAAGATTAAAAGTGGCTTGCTACTAATCTTAGCACAGACATTAGTGCCGCTCTAATACACTGTCGGTGCAGCAGGGTGGGAGATGAAATAATCAGCTATCTGGCTGGCCTCTGACCTTGGACTGGAAGTGTGTGGGGGTGGGAGCAGCATTAAAAACATATTTAATGATCTCTGCCCATCTGAGTCAAGTTTAGTAATAATTGTAACAAAAAATACAAGTAGTCTGACTTCAAGATCCTTCAGAAGATGCTGACAACTCTGACTTATGTCATTCTCAGTCAAATAAATACCATTTATACAATACCTCTCGAAACTGGCATGTCTCCCACTTTGTCTTGCAGCTGCTAGCATGACTTGGGATTCAATGCTCACAGCAGCTTTAAAAATTTTTCATGAATAATTACACCAGCCAGTTTTCCATATCACTTTAACTTCATCAATATTATTACCTTTGGAGATATTCACTTAGACATCCCACTGGAGCATTTCAAGAAAGGCCAAGGATAACATATTTGGATCTATAAATTTAACATGGAACTGTTTCCGGTGATTTCCCTAAGGATCTGTTCCCTGGGTGTATTTTTTTTTAAACAAAAACAGAGATCCATTACAAATAAAGAAGCAAGATGAAATAGTCTTTTTCCTTCTGTGCATCTAAATGAATGCAGATGTCTGAAAATTATTAAGATTTCTTGGAAAATCAGTGACCATAACGAAAACTTTTTCCACCTCTTGATGAGCAAAAAAGCCATCACTGAGTTGTGAACCAAATTTATAGAGCAGAAATACTTGTTGATTTCATTTGGGGGAAAAAGGTCTGAGGTGTAAGAAAAGCCCAAAGATAATGATTTGCATCATATGGAACCCCTCGGTCCCATTCTCTTTTAATTGCCTTCATCACTACGGACACAATGGGCTTTTTGTTTCATTCTTTCAACTTTTTGGACTGAGTCCTGGTGCCCTATTAACCACAGCACTGCAAATAACAGTGAAGGGATAACTAGCCTTATTAAGAATTAGCTCATTTCACCATTTCTTAGCTCAGGGCATTGCATCTGAACTATCCTGCCAAACCACCCGCTGATAACAAACATGGGAAGACCATGTTAGTGGTAAAAATCAAAGGTCTGACGTATTACCACCATCCCAAACAACCACGGCAGAGCTGCTGGCCGCTCCTTGCTGCTGCTGAAAGGGGAAATGCTGCTGGGAGTCAGCTGAAGGTCGGCTGCTGCTGCTGCTGCTGCCTCTTAGAATGCAGAGCTAGTTTAAGCACAGATGCGATTCGAAAAACCTGCACAGATGGTTTTTGCCAGTGACTCTTCAATAAGTTACATTTATATTCACTTAAGCTTGGTGTAAAACAGCAACATTATCGTTAAAATTAATGAATTCATGCTTTGGTTTCCTGTATTACTTATTTTGCTGTTGACTGACTTACCTATATCAGTACTGTCTATTAGACAACAGAAGGAAAATTTCCACCATCCAGAGTATTCTCAGTTACTTAAATTTCTTCACTAAATAGGAATGTTTATTACCATGAAGGAGTTGTAGTTAAAATAAAGCAAACACGATTTCCTGGGAGAAAGATGGCCAAAGTTTGAAGTGCAAGTACAGACATAATCCTAATAAGGTTATGTTTGGTTCAGACCAGTGGCTCTAGCCTACACATGAAAACAGCCTAATCCCATGCTTGATGCCAATACAGGCTTGGCAATATAAATAATTTAGATATTCAGCTTTAGGTAACCCAGAGCTCAGTTCAGCATGGAAACTGTGACTAGCTCCTACCTTAAGTCATTCAGCTAAAGAAAAAAGTCCATTTTCTAAAGAGAAGCACACTGATGGTATCCACATGCCATTTGTTTTCCATTTCCCTGAACTGCCAGGTGACAAAGAAATCAGTGTAGTCTTATGGGATTTTTCCCAGTCCTCAGGCCTGGCTGGCTGGGAACACCACCTTGCACCCATCAGCACCCCTGTAAACTGTTGGGGAGATCTCAGCCCGGAATGCCTCACAAACCTCTTTCCTCTCCTCTGTTAAATCACACTGACAGTTCACCAGAAGGGCCAGGGCAGCATTCATCACTCCAAATAACACCAGCCACAAAGCACAGCCCTGCAGCTGCCCCTTGCCCTAATCTCACCACTCTGCCTTACATTTGGACTATAATCATGCCTGAACATGTAACCTTTATGTAGCTAGGTTATCCAGGGATTTTTCCTTCAATATTTCTTGAATATTTTATTCCGTGAGCACCGTTCACAGTAATTGAATAATCCAATAATTCTCAGCAGTGACATACAGCTTAGTTTCTTTCTAATTTGAGCATGATGATGCCTCATAAATGAACTGGGGCAAGCCAAAAAGTAAAGGCGTTTCAGGCAGTAATGAAATCTAAAATGCTCACCTGCATCTATTTATTAATGTCACTGCAGAGCAAAAAAGCAATAGAGCATCAAAATGAAAAACTGCATCTGCGGCTCGCCTATCACCTATCACTTACACGCACACGCACACGCACACAGCGTTAATTAAAGGCTGCAGTACAGGTTTCTCCTTATTGAGCCTTTCTGCATTAGTTCATGTATAATCCAGGCCAAGATGCTCTGATAAAAGCTCAGTAGAAAAATGTCCGAGCAGCCTGCCAAGAACCACACAGACTTGGCCTGTGGACAAAACACAAATCCACAACTGTGGAAAGGAAAACAAAAATGAGGACAGAAAGCCAACTACTCTTTCATTTTGTGATATGGAAAATAGAAGCATGTTTTTCAGCAGCTGATCGCTTACATGAAATGTTTAAAACTTGCAGCACAACCAGTTGTTGTTCAGAATCAGAACCATGGACATCACTGGTCTCCTGATTCTGAACATCACTTGAGCAGAGAAAGGGGTTACAAGGACCTCTGAAACAGCCTCCATCCAAGAGTAACTACTGATCTTTGGGGAGCAAAACATTTCCTAGGAGTAAAGACCCCAAGAGATTGTCACAGACTTGTGCTACACCTGTTTAAGTTTCTATTATGAAAGAGCAAGAAGGTATTTTGACACTGAGACAGATTTTTGATAAGAGTGCATACAAAGTACCTCTCTGCACAGCAAAACACCATATCTCTGTATCTCAGGGTTAGCGTTTTGTTAGCAACTTTTTTTTCTGATAACATCCGGATCAGACAGCTTCAGTCTAACACAGTGTCCCTCCTCTAGTTTGCACAGTCCTGAAGAATTTTTATGGTGTTTCACAGCACTCCACTGTTACAGTACAGTGTTTTCCAGGAATTCATATATATTTACTTATAGCTAGATTTGTAAAAGAAAATTTCATGTTGAGCAGCTGACAGTACTATACATGCAATGCAACAGAATGTCTCAATTTTGACATTAGTACGATTTGAGAAATGCTGTTTCAACTGAGAAAGAAAAGTCAAAGACAGGCAGAAAGAATGAGATCATGAGCCTTTACCTTAACAACAACGAACTGCCAGAGTGGAGTAAGACTGATGGTCTGGGTACTACATTTGTAATACATTTGTGTACATTGGTTTTCCAGGTAGACAGGTTACCCAGCCTTCTCCTGAAAGGGAGAATATCTTGGGAGAAAAAGAAACCAAAACAGCTAACCAGAGTTTTACTGTCTTCTTCTTTTCTGGCTGAACCTCCCCAACCCAAACAAGCAGGCAAATCAAACCAAACTAAAACAAACAAACAAAAAACCCCCAACCAACCAACCAACCAACCAACCAACCAACCAACCAACAACAACAATGAAAAAATTTCCATTCTATTCAAGTCTTTTGTTTGAATAAAAAAAAATTATTCCATTTACTTTCTTTTTTATATGTTTAACTTTTTGTATCATTTAATTTATATCAACATAAACAGTTTTGAAAACACTGAACCAATTCTGTAGCTATGTTTTACCTTGAGCTGCAGCCTTTGGTAAATAATGAACTAAGCCAATTTACATTACCTTGATGTCCAAATTGCTGGATGGTCATTGCAAACTAGACCCATTTGGAAAATTCCCCAGAGTAAAAAGGCTGGCTGCCTTCTTTCCTGGCATTTATCTCTCCTGTCATGAAAGGCACTTTTTCACCAACCCCCTTCTCTCTGGTATGTTGTTGCTATGTCTTCTTCTGTTTCCTAATTGAAGGTACAAAATCCATCAGGATAACAGGAGCAAAAAAAACCTACACCATACCTTACTGCATACACTCACTTAATATCTTGATGACCCAAGAAGCATTTATCCTATCATTGAAGTTCATTAAAATACACCAACCAAAGAGGCAATGAGTAGCAAAAAACCTTGACAATTTCAAACTAAATGACAGTAATTAAGTAACTTTCCTATGCCTTATTGTGATAACACCTGACACTGCCTATCAAAAGCCAGAAACCTCACACAAGGGAGCACAAGAAAATTTGACTTTTTGTCATTCACTGCTAAATAAAACCCAAAAAAACCCTGAAAAAAACCCCAAAGAACAAAAAACTAAAACAAACAAATAAAATCCAAACCAGAAAAAAAAAAAAACAAAGAAAAAAGCAAAACAAAACAAAAAACCACCACCACAATGAAGAAACCCACTCACCAAAAATCCCCACAAAAAAGTAGTTCTGTCATATGAAAACAGAAGATGAATTACACAGCTGTTTAGATAATTAATAGGTACTTTACTAGTAGATCATCTTCTGTTCCTGAAGTGGAATTACAAAGGTGGCAAGTCACCTTTGCTTAGTCTTCAAAGCTCTTGGAAAAGGGTCAAATAGGAGGACAGAAACAACTTTGAAAATCACTGCTAGCCCAAAAGCTACCACTGGCCATGGTAAACACAATGACACGCATTAAGGCATGTGTCCTGAAATTCACTTGACTGGAGTCAAAAGCTCAGAAAAAGGACAAGCAAAGCACAAGCTTTCTTCACAGCTGTACAACACCCAAGGGCTGGAGTACTGAGGATCTCAACTTTAACAAAAGGTCTGAAGCAGGAGCTCAGAATTAATGGCCCTGCTCCATGGCAAAAATGTACATGAACTCTGTCAGTGACACTCCTGTTTAAAAGATATACTGCCCAAAGACAAGGTCCACTTTGTCCTTCTTCTTGTAATCAACAGGATTTAAAAAATGCAGAGAACATCTTACAGCCAGGACAGACCACCAGTTTCTCCACTGAGGCTTGATGTAAAGGTTGTGCCTGTCATGCACAACATGTCACATGTCACCATATGACAAACACAGATCTGCTGACATGTACCCTCCAAAGACCCAGGAGAGAGGGAGGATTTTGCAACTTTTAAATGCAAAATCACTAGGCTAATTCTTCCACCTCTCAGTCTTTTTTCTTTTCTTTCATATTATTTCCCTTATATGAATTGTCTGTTTTCTAAACCTCATCCCACTTTTCCATATTCCAACCAAAATTAGGATTCTTCTTTTTTTGTACACTTTTGTACCATTACCGGTATATTTGTGATCGCCTTATTTAGTGCCTTGTTTCAGAGTAAGAATGTGTAATTTTCAGGTTGCTTCTATGTCTTATGCCAAAATGTCTCAGATATCAAAATTTGCTGGAATCCTAGTCCCTTTTCTTACAGCCTGTAGAGCCATTTCTACTGTTCTAGCAATTTTTCTACCCATGTAATAATGGTCGTGCATCTCTGATGCAAATATTTTTTCATGCAAGATTTCAGGAAATGCAATGTCAAATGTCCAGCCACTTAAACAGCTGAATATCTGTTATTTGTAAAGGGCCATTCTGTAATAAAGTGAAAAAGAACCTCTAGCAATATAAATATATATGCAAAGTGACCAGTCATCTTTACTGCAACAGCTGCTGAGGAAACACAGGATTTCCTTGACTTAAAAAAACTGAAGTGATTCCATCAGGTGGAAACCAATTTCTGTATTTTGCTCTGTTTCACTGCATTAACTCTAACAAGGTGAACCAAACCAGGAAATTTTTTTCCCTTTTTAATTTCTGTGACTGCTGTAAATAAAAACCCAACCCATTCCTCCTGCCCACAATCATTTCATTCACCAAAATTCTCCATTCCCATCCAAGCAGCATCAGGGCAATGGCATGCCTTAAGAAAACAGACCTTCAGCAGCATGCTGCCATCACTCTCATGAGCCTTGCCAGGCTCAGAAAAACCTGGGGAGCTGCTGAGGCCAAGCACCCCAACCCTGCTGCTCACAAATCACCCTGGGGCTCTGAAAGCACCTCTGCCTTCTGTGAGAGCAAAAATCAGCACAGCTAAATTATCATCAATACAGCACTCTGGGTGATTTACCAAAATGCAATCTACAGGCAGCTAGCTGCTTGCAAACTGGCAGTTTTCATTTCCAGGTATTAGAATGAAAAAAAAAAAAATCAAAACAACCCAACATTTTTTTTTCCAGGACTGTTTTCCCATGTAAGAGGGACATCTCTAAGGGCTGTCCCAACTATTAACATGAAATCAGAAGTAGTAACACCTGAAATTGTCACTAGGCACTCCCAGTGATGTCCTATGATCCCACATGGAGTCCCATAAAAGTACCCCACAGTATGCTCCTTCCCTGGCCAGTCCTGAACCAGCACACTCAAGTTTGTTAAGAGCAAAACTCAAAGTCTTGCCAGGAAAGACAGTGGTCTAGTGCAGCTGAGGTTCACTTTGCAAGGACTTCTTCCAGAGATATTGTGAAGGAGGGAAAATAAACTTGCATTATTTCATCCTACTGTACTTTATCCCTGGGCTGATCTGATTACCCACCCGCTCCAGAATCAGGAAGTTAGTTAGACCAGTGTCTTTGCCTATTTCCATCCTCAGACCATTCTCATTGCTCATTCAAGGCTCAAGGCTTGTGAGGGCCTCAGAGAATCCCTTAAGGACAGTACAGCTTTTGCCTGCCTAGAATGACCATGGTGCAGATTCTGCATTTTGTTTGTTTTCTAATACTACAAAAGGGGAAAAAAAAAAAACCAACCCTTGAACTGTTTATGAGTCTGCAAGGACACAGGGATCTCCCTGCTGTGTGGCCACAGGTCAATATTCACTTTATTGTTTATTAGTGGTGTAACCTCTTTCATTGACAGATGATAAAGTAATACCAACAACTCCAAGACACTTGGTGAAAACGTTAAATTAAGCAAACAGTGGATGCCAGGTGGAGAAACATTCAATACAGAGTAAGTTACCCATCAGCTTTTTCATCCTAGAATAGTCTGGGTTGGAAGGCATCTTGAAAATCATCTAGTTCCATACCACCTTTTATACCTATTGCCTTGCTCTGACTCATGATTTTGTAGTTCACTGGCCACACAAAGAAAACTGAGGAAATGTTTCAGAAAATATTTTTACAGTATCATTTATTATCCTTCTTAACTCCCTGTTTCAAACTGCATATACATGGGTAAAGCAGCTTCCTCTAACTTGACTTAAAAACGCAATCTAAGCATTGCACAATTCAAAATAATTGCTTGGTTCTATTAATTCCTACATAGTGACTCAGAGTTTACTGAGCTTCCAAGCAATGACATGACACAGTGGAATGAGAAAAGGACTGAGAAGGATAAGGACAGGCTGGGGCTTGGAAAGCCTTCCACAAGAAGACACAGAACAGACTCAGCCTGGGCAGCACGAGTATTCACAGTTTCTTACTGCACAAAAAATTGGTCAGTGAAAAATTATCAGTCAGCAGGCCTGAAATAAATCAGAGGATAATCTTTTTACTCAAAGTATAATTATAACTGAATCTGAATGCTACAGGATGTGGTAATAGCCAAAATTGTATGTGAAAAGTAAAAAAAAAAAAAAAAAAATAGAAGAAATAAGAGGTTTCTCAGAGTGTTGCAGAGAGAAATCCATTACTGACCTCCAAACTACACATGACACCCAGCTTGGGAAACTCCCAAGCTGGTGGCTGCCAGCAGCAGGCAGAATATACCACTGAGAAAGATTGCTCTAAAAACACCCTCCATTTTAGACTCATTCCCTGAGCACCCCACACAGGTCACGGTTAGAAACACGCCACTCAGTGAAATGCTCTTCTGTAGGAAAACCCCTCCTGGTTTTGCATTACGCTCAAAAACTGAACTGCTCTCAAGATGATGGTGCCAGAAGAAAAGCAGCAGTAGTGCCTGGTGTATACATGTATAACACATTTGCATTTTAAAAGCAGTATGTTTGCCACAGCTGAAATATTCTTACTTCCCTCAAGTAATTCAGCACTGGCTTTGAGAAAAAGTGGCAGGCAAAAAAAGTGGAAGAAAAAAAATCCCAACAGACTTAATAGATGGGTGTCTTGGTAAGGTCTAGGTGGCAGAGGCTTCCTCCCTACCTTCTCCTGCCAATGCAAAATCAGTCCTGTTCAGGCTATTGGCCAGAATTTGTACTCTCCCAGCTCATGCACTGAGCATCTCATGGACTGCATGAAGGACACGGCCTTTGGGCACTGAGAGAAATCCACTCCCACCCCACTCTACCTCCAGAAACACCAGCTGTTCCTTCCCTCCATCCTACTGTCTGACCAGTGAGTTCAAGTACCCTCCAGGAAGGATAACATTTCCACTAAGGAAAACATCTTTTGCTTTCTTATCTGCAAAATGCAATGTGGGGAGAAGAATTACACCTGCTTCCCTCCAGACTGGGAAAAACCATGCCCAGATCATCCTGCTTAAGGGCAGCTCTGTGGGTGCTGCTGGCACCTTTAGTTACGATTAAGTGCCAATCTGAGCAGGGAAACACCGACTTTGTTCCTGCCAGGGAGTGTGTAGGTGTCAATGCCAAATCCACAAGTTAATTAAAAACTGTATTTTCTATGGGAAAACAACATAACCAGCATAATAGAGCTATAATTATAGCCAGGTTTCCATTGGCAACTTGTTAATTGATTCTTATTCTGTTTCTTAAAGGAGAGCAGGGCTGCTGTCACGCCCTCTTTGGTTCCCGCTGCTGTAATTTCTCCAGCAATATTCCCAGCAAAATGTCAGTACATTTGTGTGTCTGCTCTAAAAGGGGATCAGCATGGTGTTGCATGATACTCAGTGTCCTAAAAGGAAGTTGCTCTGCCACATGGCAAATCAGTACATGTGTAATTACCTACATAATTTTATACAGAGCATCAAAAAAGAAAATATGATAAGTCTCATCTCTCCTCAGCCCTGCTCTGTTGTCATGGCAACTGGACACTTTCTCTCTCTTCCCCCCCAATCCTTTTTCCCAAGGGACAAAGAAAGCCACCAGAGACTTCACAAATCAGCATACATTAAGCACAAATAGTTTGCCAAATGCATTTGTTCACTGACATCTCTTACTTCAGTAATTGTGTGCATTGTGCTCACTAAAGGGAGCTGCTGCAAACACAGTTGCCTGCTTTCTGCCCAGCACCATCCCTGCAAAACAGCCCCCCCATCCTCTCCTCCACCTCCACTTCCCTACACATACTCAGGCAAACTCTGCCAAGCCAAGCTGAGTGGGTTTTTTTTTCCATTTAGCCATTGTTTTCCTGTTTACATGTGCACGGTTGAATGGAGGTGAGCTCAGTTTGAGTCCACCTATGCTGCCGAGTCCTAAATTTCTATGGTGAGCAACAGGTTGAAGTAAATGCCTATGTCCTGTAGGCAGCCTTTTACATGTGGCACACTGCAGGGAAGAGAAACAAGGTCTGGCGTTCATGACCCAGGTAAGTGGAAACTTTCACAGCAGTGCTGCTTGTCTTGCAAGCATCACATTGGCTGCAGGAGATCTGTGGGCCAGGTCTGGCACAAGTCCTTCCTGGGAAAAGCAGCCGGGTGCTGCCTCCCACCCGCCCTCAGTTGCTTAGTGCTTTGCCAAACTTAAACTGACAGGCTTTTAGTGTCCCTGCCAGGTGTTTGGCTTATACCAAGGGAGCACTTTGCTTTGGTTTTGTTGGGTGTGCCTGTTAAATTCTTCTATTCCTGAAAACAAGGCTGGAGAAAATACAATTTTTGTGGGTACTAAACCCAAGGTCTTCATAATTTTTCTTTGTTTCAAAGTTGAAAACAGGAGGAGAGGGGCATATGTGTTTCTATGAGTAAGATGTACCTCTTTCTGTTCCTGTGAACTTTCCATGGAGTTTTGAGTATTCAAATCCCTCCTAGCCCCACCACTCACATGGAATGAAGACTATCACCAAACTGGATGCTAACACCTTTGCCATATCCATGATACTGGAATGAAGACCCAGGGAAAGGGGTCCCACCAACCTGCTGCACACACCCCTATCAATGCTAGATGCTCCCTGGCCTCCCTGCTGCAGACAGCCAAGGAGCTGCTGGCCACAAGCATGGAAAACAAGACCCCAGTCCCACAGGCAGCACGTGGGCAACGACCAGCCACCCGTGAAAATGCCCTCCTCAAAAATAATGAGGCTTCTCAATGCGTTCAATACAAATGGAGACAAAGTGCTGCAAAGGCAATGATGACCTCCTGTGCCAGCTGTCAGGAGGCAATGTGGGATGTGACACTGAGGATAAAGACTTGCTGGCACCCTGCACCAGCTATGTCCACTTGCGCCAGCAGTCACTAGGCATTGTTCTTGCAGATGTACCAGGCGCTCTCTCATTTCGGGTCATAATGAGCTGCAGATGTGACAGGCATTTCAGATTCTGAATATGCAGCAATGACACACTCCACATAGATCCTTCTGCCTCATTTTTACTTGCTAATTTTTAATAATGACAATTAAACTTCATTGTGAGTGTCATGTACTGTAACGGCCAATTCAGAAACCATCCTAAAGGGCTCTGATTGCTTAAGAAATCTTGCAAATAGCTTTCCAACATTTTTTTATAAAGTGTATATTCCAAAAATTCAGAATTTCAGATTTTCAGAATATCACTTTGATAGTCGTCTAGAGGGAAGTAATAAATAATTAGGAAGCACAATACTTCAGAGATACAGAGCCAATGCCTCAATTAGAAGCATCCCCATCTCACTTTTAAAGGACTTCAAAATGAGCATGAAAAAAAGCTGATGTTATACAGAATATATTTACACACATCAAAGAGTAAGTCACAAGTGAAAGCTTAATTAAACTGAAATTTGGGTTGATCAATTAATTCATGCATTTCAGAAGGGAAAACACCTTATATAACTCCAAGAAACTATGATAAATGTTGGAAAGGCTAGACTTTCCACAATGAGTCAAAAATCAAATCCCTTCAAAGTTCCAGGTTTTACTGCATCTCAAACCTTCATGCTTTTCCTGTAACCCTTTCACATAATGATGCAATTAGCTCCAATTTTCTGGTTGCTTTTGACACAGAGCTAAAGCCACGTACATGATCCAGTGGTACAAGCTCCCACTGTGGTTAAGGGTACAGTGAATGCTGTATTAGAAACGACTTGAAATTTCTTACAGAGTTACAACTCCTCCATATCAAACTCCAGAGCTCACTCTAAAAACTGCTTTCCAGCACTGTTTATTTAACATTAACCATGGCAATGTTAAACGTCTCCTCATTTCAGGGAGGGGCTGCAATAATATAAGCTTTGCAGATGTCTGCAATGCACAAAGCAAGATTCTTGAAAATTATATCTGGCTATCACTGCCTCTCAGCACTCATGAAGACAGATTATTTTCCAAAGTATGTGTTAAAATGCTGCAGAAGAATACTTTTTCTGTTTGCAAACCCAAGAAATTCAATTAAACGACACTGACTTCTATCTTATTCTGCTCTATCTAACTGCAACCAAATTTTACCTAGCTTTACCTGTCTGTTTACTAGTTAAAGTAATAAGCCTGAGGAAAGGTTTGCAGTAACATACTTCATGTAACAAAGATAACAGATCTTTAACAGATATGCACATCATATTCACAAAGGGAACATGTACACACTTATTTTCGTTGCATTCTTATACTTCACATATTCATATCTTAAACATATCAACTGCAAGCTTGGCAAGTGTATGGAAATGGCTTTTGCTTACTAGAAATATCTGGGGGCAAGATTTATGGATTTCTAAAAAATGTGAATCTGTACTTCATATAAAAAAATGACACAAATATTCCTGAAAAAGTATTTTTCACTTCTTTGAGTACTTCTTCCCATTCTATGTGATTTGCTCACTTGCTACAGAAAGAATTAATATTCTGTATTATGAAAGGTTATGGTATATAAAGCCTCATCTCAATTAGTTAATTCTGGTGTCTTTAAAAAGAGAGAAGGGTAAACACTGGGAAAACACACACAGTGCAGAAAATGGATTTTGACTTCAGATTTGGAAGGACAAGCATTCCTCCGTAGCTCAGATCATCGCAGCAGGTTTCCAGGAATAAGCAAAACAAACCCAAACCAAAGCAGGAGGTGGAGTAAATCCTAAAATCTAGGTCAGAGGAAGAAACCAGAGAAATACAAAGCACCATTTTTCATGAGCCTCACAACTGATTGTGTGAAGGTCTCATGTCCTGTCATGCTCATGCATATGTGGCACTAATTGTGGAGAGGAGCCACAGGAATGCTCCACAAAGGGGCTCAAGTGGCATCTTTGGTGAAGCATGGGAGATCACATGGGGGTAATAACATACCTGGCTACACTGCAGAAAGGTCACCTTGGGGAGAATTCACTCACTGTGCAGCCTGCAAAAAACCTTTATTTTCTCAATAAAAAGAACGGCCAAAGAGCAAAAGGGAATCCTGAGAAATTCTGTTCTCAAGGTAAAGCCTACAAATACAGAAACTCTTTACTGCATTTTTTCATAAACAGACCAGACATACAAGTGGTTCTTACACCCCAAATTTTTATGATCCTCTATTTGTGATCTTCATTCTGCTGCTCAGCCACCTGGTTTTACATTTACAGATGGCTTTGAGATCACAGTTTGTTATCTTACTCAAACATAATTAACATATTTCATCCTCCTGCATCAACAGGGATCTGACTTTTCATGATAGAACAACAAAAATGGAATATTTCAGCAGATGTAGCCAGTTATTGCTTTCTGCCATCCACTTAAGAGACATCTTTAATACCTCATTCTATTCTTGCTGTCTTCCAAATAAGCTCTTTCCTATTGTAACAGGGATACAACTCCTACTTAAAGTCACTATAATTTTTCTTGCCTTTGAATAGAAAACCAAATTAACTGATGAATGCATCTGTTATTTTCTTATCTTTTGTGTTCAATTAACCACTACCATTCTGAGTGACAAAAACTGTTTCATACCATCTGCCCACTAAGAGTCTGCTTTAAAGCTGTTTATAATTTATCAATCCTTTTTTTTTTTCTTTATTCTTAAGGTAGTGGACTTGCTTTCCTTCTGGCTTTTGCATTCCTCTTAACTCTGCCACGAAGCTCACAGCACTGTATGTGAAGCAAATAAGAAAGAAAATTGTTGGACCTTGTACCTACTCATTGCATTGCAACCGTACCAAACCAGGACAAGTAAAAATTTAAGAGCTGCATAGGAATGCACAGATCACTGGCATTCCATCAGAAATTTGACTTCTAGTATCTTGCAATCTCTTAATCCTCAAAGGCTGACTTGGGCACTGTGAAGAAGGAAGAGAGGCCAGTTGGATGTGTTGGCCCCACGACCACTTGCCTGCCCAGAGCAGGGGTGTTTTCCAAGTTGTCTGGAAGCAGCCCACAGGGACCCAACAGCCATTTGCAGCCACTCCCTTTCCCACAGCAGGTGTAAATGCAGGCTGAGGGTGAGGCTGGGTGGCAAAGGCACATGTTGGTGGACTGGGCTGACTCTGCCTCCCACTCACACCACCAGGGTGCCCCCCTCACACCCACATGCTGCCTGTCCAAGGCTCATGTGTTCACCTGTGTTTTCACAGGTCTCGAGTTGGGAGCTGTACTCAGTCCTGGGGTAATGGAAGCCCCACTCTTTTCCTGCAAAACTAGCTGGGGCTTGCCTCGGAGGCTCGAGGCTGGGGCTGGCACTGGTCATCCCTAGTTCATATGAGATGCTTCCAGACCAGCACTGAGTGATCCCAACCTCTTCTGATGAGAAGCATTTCTTTATCCCTTCTGTGAATACAAAAGCAAATTAACTATGAAAACCACTGTTCTTTCCTGATCATGTATGTTCAACTATTTACAATCTATTCCCCCTTCTTCTGGCTAAACTTAGAGTGAAGTAAGTCATGAGAGCCTTGATCATCCCCAGCACTTACTTTTTGTTCTGTCTGGTTCTGGCTTTGTTTGCTCCAGACAGCTCTTCCTGAGCCAGTGCCTGGGAATAACTCACTCTGGGGAGTGCTCCCTCAAAGCATGGAGAAGAGAACAGGAATGGTTGTCTACGCTCCATGCAGTTTTGTAATGTTATCCCAACAGGTTTTGTATGCTCAGTTTGGGTCTTACAGCCTTATGCCAGGCCCCAGGTCATACAACGCGCATCTTCAGCTTCATGAAATAAAACCATCGCTCCAACAGAAAAGAATAACTCCAAATAAAAAGAAAAACATAAAACCCACCATGCTTCTGCCTCGGGGCTAGTAGAACACCACATGGGGCCCTAAGGAGAGTCATGGTTAAGTTCTATGTGGGCTAGATGTGCTCTGGAGAGAGCTCACCATAAACAATACGCGTGCAAATCAATTTGTGACTTGGCCTCAGGGCTAAAGGTTAGTCACTGGCTTTCTTCTACATTAGTTAAGTGATCTGAGAGATAAAAGACTCCTTCATGTAGTCTGCCAGCAAGACAGACATTCAGTATTTCAAAGCACGTTGTCCGGCTAGTAACTCCTAGCATCCTTTTTCGTACTTCTTGGAAAGTGTTGTTCCTTGCTGCTTATCAGGAGTCCTGTAACAACACCAGACTGCATTGCCTTTCTTATCTGACCTCTTCTAGTACTTATTTGTTGCTAACACTGAACTTTTAACAATACCAACCCTTACAAAGCAATTGTAAAATCCTTTGCTCTGCGGAGAATGCATTAGTTAGCCCAGGAGGCCAGCTTTCAGGTTTTGTGAAAGCCTGTCTGTGCCTCAGTTCATTAAGTGTGAAAATGAAAAAAAAAAAACCTAAACAACTACTCTCTTAATTTACTCCATTACTCACAAAGATTTTGAGGATGAAAACATCTGCATCCCTTCCCTTTTTATACATTATGATGAGAACACATTCGGCACTTGTATCAAAACTGGACACAGCTTTGTGAGCCTGACTTCATACACCCCTACAGCTGTCACCATGTAATCCAATGACAACACGTCTCCACTCTTCAGTCCTTACAACTGCAAAGTGGATAGTCCTAAGCCTACAGCTGTGAGGGAAGAATTACAGGTGGAAAAGAGCTCAGTAGCCCTGAATGAGTAGTTTGTGCCAGAACAGTGAGGAACCATTAGTAACTGGAGCTTTGTTACTTCCTTCAATGATGTCTTCACTAGCTTCTGTAGGATTTTTATTCAAATTATGTAGGAAAACAGTTCTTCACTATTTCTATAGGAAATAAACCTCCTTTGATTTTTTTTCTCAGTTATTTTCTTCAGTTGGTACCAGAATAATTAGAAACCTTTAACGTCCATGATTTGTCTGTCTTCTTTGTTTTCAAATAAGCTTTTCTTATCTGTGAAGAGACTTTTTCATCTATTTTCTCAAACTGCAAGAGATTTACAATAGCTAGGGATTACAGTAAGTTTGGGTTGTTCTTCATTTATTTTTTACAATCTCAGTGTCTATTGCAGAATCCTTAAATCTTGTCCTTCTGTAGATGAAAATTATCAACTATTATTTTTTATTATTGCTTTTCCTGTTTTATTTGTCCCACGCAAGCTGATTTTTTCATTCCTTTTATAAAAATCTATAAAAGAATAAAATATGTGGAAGAGAGATAACTATATAATGCGTTCCAGAGAAGATTTATCTATAATTTACCAAGTTCATTTCAAAATCACAGCATTCCTATCAGTTTTGTTTCCATCTTCTATAGCAGCCCCCATCAAAATATTACTTTCTTCTTGCAAGGAAAAGCTGTTACCATGGTATTCCCATTATTCCTAACACAAAGATTGGGGGAAAATTTATTAAGCTCCTTAGAAAATTTTCTTAATTCCAATGCAAAGGTTTGCTGGGGTAGTTGCAACAGAACTTGTATCTGTTTTGCAGGCTGAGGGCAAAGGGAGACTGGTTGGTGGCTGGCAGCAGTGGCTGGAGAGACTCCTGCACTCAATACAGGTCCCATCTGTTTCCTTGAATTACAATCATGTTTCGGCAAACACAAAAATTTCAGTGCAGTGTGGTATAAAAAAAGCTTTCCCATATCATGTCTGCTTGCATATGAATTTTAAATTCTCCTGCTACTCAAAAGTGGAAATTTTTTGAGTGAGAACAGCTACATTTTTTGACTCCTTGTTGTGCTGTGGCCTGGCTGAAACCACTACAGAAAAGCAGGGAGAACCATCAGCAAAAAGAATGACATTAGGGAAAGATGATGGGCTTCTAAATACGTGATTAATGGATATGATCACATTTGGAGAGAGTGATCCCACTCCCCGGGAAAGGCAGGAGTACCCAGGGACAGGGCTTGGGAGGCTGGTGGGTTTGTTTCCACCTTTGAATGCTGCAGCAGCAGTAGGGCTACAATAAGATACAGGAATGAAGGCTGCAAAATGCTGGAAGACTCTGTCAGATGCAGCTCTCCACTGCCCAATCTGGCTCCAGGGAGAGAAGGGCACTTCTAAGTCAGAACTTCTCCTGAGGACGCCTTTTGTGCTGGAATCTCTTCAAACCTTTTCCTCTTGAGCACCTGGGTGACACCACCACCTGCAGAGGCTTGCCCAGGTTGTCTGGGCACTCTCAACACTTACGTTTCCTCAAGAATTTGGAAGCTCCCTTTGCATAAGTATGCTGGCTGAAAACACAAACACTGGTCCAGCTGGGTTGGGATTTGTTTGACCCTTCCCCAGGGGAAAGTGGGGAATTTCCCCACAAATGACACCTGCCCCACCTGCCCACACCGATAAGGAGCAGTTGTGGCAACAGCAGCATCACCACACCAAGGAGGGATATGCTGCCATCAGAGGTCCCACCGAGACAATAATAACCCTTCAGATTCCCCAGCCAGGGACCAAGGATGGCCGTATTCCAGTTACAGAAATTTTTCTGGGGATGTTGATTTTGCTTCAATTTAAACTCAAATTAATTCAATTGGAATGACATTTTCAAAATAAGAATTTTACTTGATCTTGTTTTGAAAATGTCAAAAGAAAATGTTAACAATGCAAAATTATAACTTTTGTTTTATATTTAGTCAAAATGGTTCAGCAAGCAGATTCAGATACCCTAAGACTGTACTTCTGGAGAATAACAAGCTGGTAGGACAGCAAATTTTTGCAGAGCTCTGGCCTGGATTTGGTTTTGTGCAGCTCTGTCCCTGCTGCAGACTTAACTTGAACTATCTTCACTTCTGCTTTCCTCTCAACTGATCTGCCACTTTAGAAAATGGCAAAGTGCAAGCATCAGGATTAATGAGTGGGATGATTTTGTTAGCAGTGCAAACATACTACAGTGCTAACAAGATGGTCAACTGAAGTTTTTGGATGAAGGGTTTATTTGTCAAACACACAGTTTCTGAATCATTAGAGGGATTCACAACTTCCACTTGAATTTAAAAAATAATCTGGTAAATATTTGATATGTGTTACATTGCAAAATATTTTAGACAACTCCAACTGCTCTGTTTCACCACCTTTAAAAAAAATAAAAACACAAAGTTTTCTCATCTTTCATTTTGATACACCCTTCACAAGTGCCACTTAGCTCTTGCCAAATGCCTCAAAATATCATTTTGCATCCATATTGACAAAATCACCATCCACTTCCAGTTCCATTGGACAACTAGAACAAGTTTCACAGTCAGAGACTGTTATCTGGTGTTGGCTGTGGGATACAAGCATGACCTCCTGCCTGATGGGTGGCATCCCTGGTGTCACAGCTCTCCCTGTGGTGACAAGGGATCAGTGGTTCTTGTCCTTAAGCCAGTTTTTCTCTTCCTGACCTGGAGGGTAACTGAGCAGCCCCAGCATTTCTTCTAAAAAAATACATGTATCTGGCACAGCTCCACCATGAGCCATTTACTCACTAGCTGGTGAAGCAGATATTTTGTTTTCTGGCTCTCTCCAGACGAACTCACCTCTGAAGGCTGTAGCAGCAGATGAGACAAATGTGTGACAACAAACTGTTAGAGATAATTTTGAAGCCTGGAAGTATTTCTGTGTCAGAGAAAGCCGGCTGAGCTGCTGGCCTCTGCTAAGGCAGCAAGGAGAGGAAACCCCAAGGGATGGCTGGTTTGATTCTTGGAGTTGCCACAGGCTGCAGTACCCACCACCCCAGAGACACCATGGACAATGAACTGTGAATTCCTCTGCAATGTCTATTGTAAGTCATATTTTGGTGAATCACCATTGCTATCCCCTTCTATATTAGATATTCAACATCTACTCCAAAATAATGTTAAAAATAACTGATTGACTTCCAACAAGCAGATGGCTCCTAGATCCTTCTCCATTTTTCTGCACTCCATAAAACTTGGGCTTTTTTTCTTCAATATATATATACACTGTGATATTAAGACATTAGAAGAATTGAAAATACAGCAGTTAAAAACCTGATGTAATTAAATATACCCTCTGAAGAAAAGCTGTAAGCAGTCACCAAAACTGCCAGAGCTGTTACTCCAACATCAATGCCCCAGCATGGTGCAGAAATTAAACAGGTGAGTAAAACTAACTAAAACTTCTTTCAGGCTCCTTCTGCATAGCAAGTAGTCAGATGAATAAATCTTTGGGGGACACAGCTGACTGGATGCTGCATCTCATCCTCCCAACTCCAGTTCCTGCACAGGAGGCTCCAAAATCACAGTAATGTGTACTTTTCCTCTGCTGCATTTACCAGAAAAGTCAGCAAGGCTCAGCCTGGACCTGGGCAGGCTTCAAGAGCTGCAGGGAAAGCTGATGGCACAGCACAGACAGGAGGGAGCCAGATCTCATGTGTACAGCTGCCAGCAGGCAACAGCCTTGGGGGCCTGTACCCAGGCCATGTTTAAAATCTTTTCTCAAAGGAAGCCAGCTGGGTCAGTCAGGCAGCTTGGAAGAAGAGCAGTACATATGGAGAAGCCACTGTCTGTCTAGAGACAGAACTCAGAAGCAGTCTAGGGAGATAAGCTATGAGACAGTGCAGGTTCACCCATTTCCTCTATGGACCTAATAAATTGTGCTTTTCTTGCAGGGGAAAAAATCACCAACCCCCAGCTTATTTATATATGAGCCTGTGTCTCCAAGAAGAGCTTTTCAACCATTTTTACGCATTAACCAGTATTGAGAAACCCCTGAGAACAACCTTATTTGTTCAGATTGGGCTGCGTATTTTCTTTTTGAGTTTCTAAACACTTGCTAAGGAAAACAGGGGGCAAATGCCCATCTGCAGTTGGATCCTGAATTAACAGCTTGCAGCCCATCACCTGGCTAAATGGTCAAGACTGGTGCTTGCCCTCACAGCACCATGTCCAGGCTCTCACAGAGGTCTCCCACCATGAGGAAAGAAGCATAAAGTTCATTGAAATCAATGGGAGACTCTGTTTATAAAGCTGACTGTGTGACATTGCCCTTCGTCTTTGCTTCAGCATCAAGGACATCAAGGCCTTTAAGCTGTGTACAAGGCACGTATGCCTGCCTCCAGTCCCTTGCAGATTGAAAAACTAATGGTGAATTCAGATATATCATCCTAAGTGACAATTAATTGACCTCAAAGTTGCAGCAGCTCCAGAGGCAGTTGCTGGCTCTATTGTTCTTTAATATGGCATTCAGAGAAGGTCAGCAGGCTCCTGCAAGAGACATTTGAAGGACTTGCTGAAGCAGATTGCCATCTCAAGAGAAGATTAAATTATGATTCCTTATACTCCAGTTTTATCTTAGGGTGGGTGATTTGTGTGCGAGGTACAAAAGAAAGGAAAAGGCATCTCAACCTTTCTCAAAAGCTTTTAGTTTTCAAGGGACTTACAACAGACATCATAAAGTTCGCAATACAAGAGCAGCGGGTACAAAGATATCATCTCACCCTTGCCAGATAGCTTTGCTACACCCTGTTGACGTATTACTGTCACTGAAAAAACCAGCTGTAAATCAGAAATGTAGGTCTTGTAGTGTAACCAAACACTGTTAAAGACCTGCTGAGTTTGGAAATGAGAAGTCCTACATTAATGAAAAATTAAAGAACTTCACTCCAAAAATGGAGGTAAAAAAAGCAAGGAAAGGCTCTTTCCCAGTATCCAATTCTTCAAACTCACTTCTAGAGTGCCTTAAGAAAACCAACTATTTGTTTTGTGTCTCAGCATTAAACCCACAACTACCCTGTGCTGGTTTTTGGTGGGAATAGAGTTAATTTCTTTGATTTGTGCTGGAAATGAGGTTGATAACTCAGGGATGTTTTAGCTATCTATGAGCAGGGCTTATGCAGTCAAGACCTGTTCGGCCTCCCACCCCACCCCGCCAGTGAGGGAGCTGGGGATGCACAAGGAACTGGGAGGAGACACAGCCAGGCAGCTGACCCCAACTGACTAGAGGGACATTCCAGACCATATGAAGCTGCAGGAAGAAAGAGGAAGGGAAAAGTGGGGGCCTTCTTTTTTTATTTTTCCTAGGCATTTTAGCAGCCTTGAAACCTAAACCTGCAACCCACCCAGCTACTAGGAATGACAGGGTGGGTAACTGGGGTAGAGGGTTGTGCCAGTGTGCAGTAATGGTCATCACTCCAACTCCAGTGTCCCTGTAAGCACCACCACCCAGCAGAGACTGCTGCTGGTGGGAACAGAACGGACATCAGCTCCAGACCCACGTTGTCTGCCCAGGTTACTTTCTTTGGACATTTTGCAGTCTGCTTTCATGACTTTTTAAGCATCATCTTCTCAATTCATTTATGGCAGTGGTGGAAACTTAAGGATCCTATCTCCTTCCAAGGTCATCTCTTCCTTTAGGCTTTAACAGCTTCTTTCAGGTTTAGCAGTGTAAGTTCCTATCTGCCTTTTTCCACACACAAAGTACATCTGTAAATGAGAAGCTGAGAGCTACACGAGTTCAGAAAAGGTGTTTCAAGAAAAGCAATGGCAGAAGAGGAAAAACAGCAATTTCAGTTAATGAGGGATGCTATGTAGTTTGATGCAGAAGAAACAGAGCCTGACTTTTTTCTCTGATTTCTGTGCACATTTACGTGTGGCTGTGGATATAAACCCCAGTTTTTAATCATTTGTGCACTACAACATACCCATCTAAGCTGGTCAAAGTACAACAGTGGGAACTATGCAGTCAAGACAAATGGCAATTTTGAATTGCATTTAACAAAACAGAAATTTCTTCCATAAAGGTTGAAAATAGCTTAATCCAACTGCTTCTGTGCTAAGATGGAAATTATTTAACATCTTTTTCTTTGGTTATGCAGGCTTCCTCAAAAAGCTATTATCAGCTCTTTATTATGAGGAACATAAAGGGGCTATTTCAGAAAACGGCAAATTAAAATTATCATCAAAGTGTTCAGACATAGGCAAAAGGATGTGATTTTCACACTCATGCCTGTTTCTGAGAGAGGAGAAGCCTTTCTAGTACACTTTGGGTAACATGAAGAATCATGAGAAAATTCCTGGAACTTTCAGAGAACAAGGTGGTAGCTGTAAAGCATTTATAAAACTTAATAGTGGAGCTGGAATCTGAAGTACAATTGACATGACAGAAACAAAACCCATTGACTCATGTGGTCCTTTATAATGCTATCCCTTTATAATTGCTATCCCACGCATTCTATGTATGTGAGGTTCAAATGTACGCAAGAAACTCAGTTAAGGCACTGAAACCCCCCAGAGCAGGAACATGAAAAGTGCCCTATGGCATCTGAATCACTCTTTTTTATAGTCTTGCTCCTTTTGCTGTCCCTGGGCTCACTCTGGCTGGGGAGCCACCCGTACCTCCAAGGCAGCACTGAGATGATGGGCAGGGAGCACTGCCAAGTACAGTGTGCTCCAAGCCAGACACCTTCTTACTTTTTGATGCAAATGTATCTTAAAAAAGTGATGTAATTTTTTGCACCAGACCACAAAAAAAAAAAATTAAAAAGGCAGCATAAGAGTCAATCTGTATATTGGCTAGTTTGATGAATACATCAAAGGAAAAACTATTTCAGAAATACAAAAATCTTATTCTAAAATAATGATGAAAACATATTTACAACATCTGATTAAACAAAAGAAATCAAGTTTTTTGGATAGTACACCGGATCCTTGTTTGTTTTGGTTTATTAATAAATCGTAACAATTATCTTCCATTGCTTTGCTTGTAAGAACTTAGCATCAATATTGTATTTGTTTCCATTAAAATAGTGATTTATAGGCTATCTCTTACACTAAAGCCATTACAGAAAGATCAATTTATCAGTAAACTTTAATGGACAAATAAACTGGAGACAACATGTTCAGTTCAAATCAGATTTAGCTATTATTGGGTTTCAGGCTAAGGACACGGAGAATTGAACCTTTGTATATTAAACAATAATGTAAGCAAATGCAGTTTGCATCTTTGTTTGTTAGCTGGACTTCCAAAAGCCTTCTTCACTTTTAACCCTTTAGTTTGTGCTCAATTTGAAGCAGAAATACAGGAATATGATGTGACAGGGCTATCTTTGTATCATTTCCATCTCACCCACAGGAAAAGAAATCCAGCAGTATTCTGCAATGAGTTAACAAAAAGGTTTTCTTGAAGCTTGACCACTCCAGGAGATTTGCCCAAGCATCCCTGAGGCTTCAGGCAGGAGAGCAGGCAGGTTTCCAAGGAAGGACAGAAGGAAGGACAGCCTATGCCTAGTGACTGGCTCCAGGGTGGGCACCACCATTTTTTGGATGCAAGTCAAAGCAAGTGCTGTCCTCCCTGGGATGGACTCTGGGAAGGATGCTGGAATGACAAGAGGTCCGGCCCCAGGTGAGTTGTCCCAGTCTCTCACACAAAAGAGGACAGTGACCGAGGTTACTGCTATATTGGCCTCAGAGAAAGGCTATTGGACACTTAGTTCACTCAATGGATAGGAATAGGAATTTCCTCTCAAATCCTTTGTAATGTACGAGTGGTGCTCAGCATGTCAGAAGCTGCCAGAGACCAACCTTGCAGCCAATCTGGTCTGCAGCGAGGGGACTTGGCCACTGGCAGCAAGTGCAACCATGCAGCTCCTCTGCACTGTGCTCCTCACGCTCTAGCAAGAGGCAGTGTTAACTGTGGGAAGTACCTCTATATGGTTATGCAAATCTGTACATACTATGCCTTTAAATGCATCTATTTTCCTTTTTCCTAAATGTGTTTAAGGGCAAACAGCAGTGCCTGTCAAATTCTTGGCTTTTCTTTTTATTATTTTTGAAGACATCACAAATATATTTGCTGCGAACTAATTTACTAATTTGGTCTGAGAGATTATTACATGTCCTTTATGGAATAACCACTGAAAATTTGCACTGTAAATACATAGGTACAGTATTTGGTTAGATGAGAAGCTTTGGTTCTCACTGAAAATAATTTGTGTTTTTCCATATGTTGATATATGACCCGCATGTTAGTAACAATGACATCACTGGGGCAGCTAACTGAGTGTTTTGTCACATGAAGTAAGCACATGTGAAAAGCACTTAATCAGTTACAGTCATGCAATGTCTATTTGTGCATCAAAATTATTAATTATTAAACAATGCATTACTAACACCAATGTTTGTAAAAATTCACTTATCCTCACTGCAATGAAGATCAAGCAATTTACTCTTTTACTGCTTATTTCTAGCTGGTCTAAATAGGACACTGGCAATAATGAACCAATTTCAGTCCAAAGCAATTGAGACATCTGCCGTGGCCCTGGGGCTGGGAGCTCGCATCCTGCCCAGAATGTGTTCCATACTGACAAAGTTGTACATCCAAATGAACACTCCCTCAGGCAATGGACAGTGCTGATTACCACAGCACACTGCTGACAGGCATGATGGCTAAGCAAAATCTGGACAACCACAGAAATTATTTTTTTAACTAAAATAGCAAAAAAAAAGAAAAAAAAGAGACAAACGGAATGAGTAATTTGGTATATCTGCAAGTAGCACACTTAAATGAAAAGTGTGGTTAAGAAACTTAACTACAATGGAGGCTTTAATGGCAATTTTAGATATGAACCCTTACATGTGTACAAGAAAAATCTATCCTAAAGAGAGCAAGGAAGACTTAGGTGATAGCTTGTCTGTGTTCTACCATAAATTCAAAATCATGGCAATATCTTTGGTATCCTGTGTATCTGATCCACATGTGCACAACAGCTCTGCCATGCATTGCACATGTCAGATTTATCATGTGGGTCAGGAGCAATGCATCCTGCAGATGCAGGGAACATGATGTGTCTGGAGCCTCTCAGACTGGCAGCCAGTGCCCAGCAGCTGTTGGCTCTGTGTTGTTGGATTTTCAGTTTTTCAGTCTGAGCTACAGTTCACCCTACTTACTGGGCATCCAGAAATGTAGCAAATAACAAAAAACAAAACAAGGAAAAAAAAAAGGCACAGCAATGCGTAAAGCAATAGTCTATCAAGTGTACAAGAAGCAGTAGTGCTGGCAGACATGTGCCTCTTTTGCCTACACCTTTTTACTAGGCAGATGCAATTGAAATAAAAACTGTGACATGAAAAATGCCAAAAAGCAAGAAAGAAGAAACTGGTCAAATTCTATTAACACGAGTGTAAATTAAATGCCTAGCTGCTGTACATGCCTTTGAAAATCTCTGACCTAAATTGAGAGAGAAATATCCTTTGCAGAATACACAGAATGCCAAATACAGATTTTGGATTCATCTATGAAAATAAAACAGATTATGTTACTATCAGAGACAGTACAGTGAAGAATCAGCCCTCCCTTAAACCCAGTTACATATATACATATATAAATAAATCCCTGACCTGCCAAATTTCCTTAGCCGATGTAAACTGTTTTTAAAGATATTTCTATTACATGAATAAACATCACTTCCTATATTTTTGTCAACTGAGTGTAAGGATTTAAAGAAGACAGATCAAGTTTATTTTGGATTCCCTGAGGAAAAACAAACCCATCTGTCCTCACTCCTTCCCCGCTGTTTTACAATGTTCACTATTAGTTATTTCCGTAACACACCTACATTTATCTGTATCTGCAGGAGGAACATTTATCTCACAAACATTCCTGTCAAATGGTTCTAAAGTGCCAGCAGTTAAAACAAAAAAAGTGAATCCCCATAGAAATGAGATTTACAACATAGGAAAGGAGCTAAGGTGAGCTCTAACCTGGTGAGTCTAAAGCTGATGCCATGACATCTCTCATGCAGTGTGACACGGGAACAGACAGAAGAAGTTGAGAAACAAGTATAATGGGCAAAAGAGAAGTGTGATGCCTGCTTTACTACATAATGGTGGGCCTTTTATCATAATGGTGCTTCTTTGTGGTTGGAGACATCACAGCTGCTTGCTTTTTTCTTTCCCTCCTCACAGGTGGCATATGTAAAAGGTGAAGCCTGGCACTACCTGCAACAGAGGTGCACTCCCAGTACAAGAAAGTCCTCAGCACCAAAAGATTTGTCTTCATTGCCACCAGTGCACCACAGGATCACAGTCCATGTTCCTTTTTGCAAGAAAATGCTCCTCTAAATTTGGAGAAATCTTTAAATAGTGTATTATCAAATCAAAATTGCTTAAGCAGAACTGATGGAAAGCCATGTTTACTGACCTTCAAAATCCACCTGTAGGGGATGATGCTCTGCAGAGTTCCATGGCAGCGAGACTTCAGCTTTCTACAACTGTCATGCTGGTCAGAAGAATATAAATGTGCACAGGGAAGTGTTTCCAAGCTCCTTGCTATTGAAGCAGGGACTCAACCCAACATTTACAAATGATCCTGTATCACAAACTTCTATTAACAAAGTAACACAATGCACTGTCATAACAATGGCTTTACACAGTTATTTCCAGGACAACAGCACTTTACAACACAATTTCTGTTGTGCTTTTGCTTTCTGTGTTGGGATTTCAGTTTCATTCCCTCTCATCTCCACTGGCAGTACTGCTGCTCTGATCCACACTGAGGTGTGAGTGTGGCATGTTGCCATCCTGGCAAGAAAGTCAGGACTGCAGTAACTGAGCTGGAAATTTTCTCAAAAGCTGCTTACTGCATGTCTCACCTCTGCAGCATGCAAGCCTCAGAGGCACATCTCTCTTAACACACATTTCCACGTCACTGGATTTGGTGAGTATCTCAAGACAGTTTTGTTTAATGTAGCTCTGATCTGTGCTGTTTCATTAGTCTCAATAGCAACATCTCAACTTACCTGAGCTGCAGGTTTGTGTTTCTCTGCACTGATAGTTTGAACGCAATTTAGCTTGTGCTGCAGATAATCACAAATCCCATCTGTCTTTGCTTTAAGAAAGACAGAGATCCTTCTGCGGAGGATCCTGTGCTGTTCTGTCTGCTAAAACTCATGTCTTGTGGTACCCATTTAAGATGGATGGAATACAGGAAGACAGCTGGAGCAGGCAAGGAGCCCCACACTCTGGCTACATCACCCACCAGAGCCCTTCCACAAACAGCAACATAGATAAGAGACAAGGTTGGCACTGGGCCCCTTTCCACGGCTGCTCACACACAGCAGTGCAGTGCAGACCTCAAGCTGTTCCCCACATCTTTCTGGTAAATAATCTGTCTGGTCAAGACAGCTTCAGCACTACAGAGCTGGGAGGTTGTCAGTGGAGATCCCTACAAGAATGATGTGAATGTTGGCACGGTGTGTGCTGGGAAGAGAAACCCCCAGCATACAAGTCAAGGGCAGGGAAGAGAAGAAAAGCATCCTATCCCATAAGGGCTATCGAAACATAAAGACAATGTAGAAAAAGCCAAGGCTTTTTAAATAGCCTGAAGGAGAATGAGCTGTTTGCAAGAACTATTCTCAGCCTGCCCCCAAGAGATGTTGGACAGATGAGGTATGTTTAGATTCTGCTTCTGTGATTTTTATTTTTTTTTAATTCTATCTGAAGAAAAAGCATTTCAATAAGGTTTGACTGTATCATAAATTTAATGATTAGTACTCTTTCTGTTATAATGCTTACTGTAGCTGGAAAAGATAAGTTTAACTGAAACTGAACGTATATTTGCTTTCTATATGGCTTTGTTCTAAAATCACAGTAGTCTTTGTAAAACCAGTTTCAAGCATAAAGACACAAATTATTTACTTTTTTTCTTTTATTTGCTTGGATTTATTTAAAAACAAAAACATTCTCACCATAAGCAAACACAAACAGCTTGCTTCAAACTTGAATTAAATCCTATTTAAAGCATACCACAAGACTAATTTCTAGTCCTGGCAGCACAGTGATACTGATAACCACATTATGCTACAGAGTCCAACTGTGGCTTCCAGATAAAACAGAACAGATGAGGAAAAGTGCATCTACTTCTAAACAGAAATATTTCCACCATTCCTTAGGCTTATTTAACAAGGATCACAGTATATGGGCTAGTGAATTACATGCTGTTGGCATCAACATTATCCTTTCTACAGAAATTCCATCTTTGCATCTGGAAAGACGAATGGTACAACAATTCACCTTACACTATATACCAAACACACAAGAATCATACCAAATTTCATTTGCTTTACTTCTTTCTTCCATAATTCTTGCAGCCTTCAAGACCACACGACAATTTTATCTAACCCTTAAAGTATTTTCCACCATCATGTAACATTACAAGGTAATGAGTAACCTTTGAGCAATCTTCTACAATTTAATCCAGTCTGCAGAGCACAAAAGCCTGGCCAGCCTCTTCTATAAGTCAGCAATGCAAGTTTCCACCACCAAAAGTAAACTTTGTAAACGTTTGCTCCTACCAACAGAGCAATCACTTAGACACGCCATTCCAAGTCTGTAATTGCTGAAGTGGTTTGAGTGAACCATTCATTAAGGATCTTACTGCTTCAGGTTTCAACAATGTGGTTTGAAATGGAAGGTACCTCAATGTATCCTTGCAAAGCTTGAGGATCCCAGCAGCAGCAGCAGCCCAGATGGTCATCAAAATAAAAGTAACAGCTGAGTGACTTCCACATATGGTAGCACAGTAGTTACAACTCCCAATGATAACATGAAAAAAAACCCTCCTGCACCTTTGACCTGTAATTAAAATCGTGGCTTCATTAACCTTGATCAATAAAATGAGTGGTCACACAGAAGTCAATACCAGGCTGGATGAGTCTCTGAGAAACCTGGTCCTATCGAAGGTGACCCTGGCACCCGTGGCAAGGATGTTGAAACTAGATGATCTTTAAGGTCCCTTCCAAGGTCCCCACCAAACTATTCTGTGATTCTATGATCTCTCTGATACACTACTTTCATGTTTAAAACATTTGTTGAAACTACTGACATACCATATATGCTTTTTCTGTTGAAACTGCACCTCGAGATTAACAAAGGCCATGACAGAAAACAAAAACCATGGTCCTTACCATGGCTTGCTGCAGAACAGAAAACAAAACCCATATCTTCTAACACTGCAAAGTTTCTAGTGGTTTCTAGTACGTGGCTCAAGTGCTGTTGTCACTGCCCAGGCAGGAGGGGACAGACTGTTGAATCATACAATCATTAAGATAGGAAGAGACTTAAAGGTCATCAAGTCCAACTGTTAGCCTAGCATCACCACCATGTTCACCCTTAATCTGTGTCCTCAAGTGCCACATCCACACGTTTTTTGAACACTTTCAGGAAGAGTGACTCCATCACTTCCCTGGTTACAATGCCTGGCAACCCTTTCAGTGAAGAAGTTTTTCCTAATACCTAAAAAAAACCTTCCCTGGCACAACTTGAGGCTATTTCTTCTCTTCTATCACTTGCTATTTGGAAGAAAAGACCAACCTCCACCTCACTACACCTCCTTTCAAGTGGTTGTAGAGACTGATAGGTCTCCCCTGAGCCTCCTTTTCTCCAGGCTAAACAATCCCAGCTCCCTCATCTGCTCCTTAGCAGACTCATGCTCTAGACTCTCCACCAGCTCCACTACTCTTCTCTGGACCCATTCCAGCACCTCAATGTCTTTCTTGTAGTGAAGGGCTCTAAACTGATCCCAGTATTTGAGATATGGCCTCATCAGTGCAGAGTACAGGGGACCAACCACTTCTGTTGTCCTGCTGGCCACACTACATCTGACTTGGCCAGGATGCCACTGGCCTTCTCGGCTACCTGGGGATTTGGTGCCAAGGAACTAAAAGCCAGGCCCCAGGGACCTGAAGACCTTTTCCTGCATGTCCCTAATCATGGCATGCCCACTCCCACCATAGGAGTTTGTGTGAATGCTGGAGTTCATGTGCTGCAGTCAGATTGCATCCCCAAAGGCTGCAGCACCCCAGAACCCAACAGTGCACCTTTCTGTGGTGACACACGTGGAAACCTGTTGATTCTGATCACAGCTGAGCACTGTGCTGCTGAGCACTAAGCTCCCCTGCACACTAATTTAAACACACCACATTCTTTGAGTGTTAGCAACACCATGTGTTTTCCATAGGTGACGAAGGGATTTAGCTCCAAGTAACTGCAGCATACCCACAAGTGCCCAAAGAGTAGTGTTCCCATCATTAAATTGCTGAGCACTTACAGTAGACAGTAAAAAAATTATTCACCTTTAAAGCTCTAATTCAAACTCCACCACTTCCCAGATTCATAGGTACCAGGAATTAGGAGCTGTGTTGAAGTATCACAGAAAATGAAGAGGGCTGGACAACAAGCTGGAAAACAACTGTAGGACCTGGCAGTATTCAGTACGCTTCCACTTCTTATATCCTTTTTAAGACCTCCTTAAGTTCCTCAAGGAACTCAACAGTATGTCATGGCTGGAAGAATAAAATTTCATCTTAGAAACCAAAGAAAAAGCATTAGAAAAATCATGTTTTCCATCTACTGATGTAATCCTGTCGATGTATCCTTGCAAACCTCATTCCTTAACCCCCGGCACACCTGAAGCACATGCCGTGTTTGTGCAAGAGTGATTCCATTAGCCTTACCCAAAGTGTTATCTGTTTGCTGCAAAACTCTGGCTGCTGAAGTGCTCTATGCACTGCAAACAGAGCAGGCAGGCCTGCTCCCTCGAGACTGTATGAACACCTGTCTGCATATTTTCAACAACATACCTAACTTCACACCTGAATTTGTAACTATTCCCAAGGAATCCCATGAGCCTGTAGAAAATAAACATGGCAAAAGAGTGAAGATCTGAAGTCCTTACTGCTTCCTAAAAACATCCTATGACAGGTTTCTGGAAATCAGTGGTTACATAAATAAAAGGAAAGAAGACATCGTCCCCATGTCTGCTGTTTTCCTGCTTTTTCAGCCAATTTCTGAACAACAAATTTACTTAGAGAAAAAAAACCCACACCACTAAAAATCCCAAATAAACAAAACCAAAGCAAACAAATAAATAGCAAGAAACCCCAAACACCATTGCAGGAAAAGCTCATTCAGAACCATGTGCCTCCTTTTTTTTTTACAGACTTCTCAAAAAGACCATTCCACAAGTAGCAAGACCATAGAAAAGTGTTACATGGAAAGCTGCAAACATGAAGGAATCTTCAGAGAATCTCCTCTTGATGAGAAAGAACAGTAACATTAACTTCACAGCCAGAGAAACTGAAGAAAGGGGAGGTCGCCTGAATGACCTGGCAGCACTGGAAAACAGCACTACTGCACTACAGCTGGTTGTTGTTACCAGTAATACTTTTTTGCAAACAGCCTTGTAACAGGGGACTTTGCAGGTTAAATCAGGAACCTGGCTTTCTGGAGTTTATTGTCTAAGTTCCATAAAAAAATGTTATGTGTCCTGTAAACACTGGAAAGCTGATGAGCAGAGCTCTCAGTACAGCCAGCAAAGGACACACCATATCCTAGTTCTAGAACCATCACTAGGTACACTTCTTAGTCATTCAAATGGACCAATTTTAACCTTTTTCTCAGAAATACACTTCACATAATTGAAATGTCCTTCATTTGGGTTTTTTTTGCAACAGCCCAAATAAGGCAGCTAAAGTGAACTTTTAGAAACAGCACAGAAGACAACAAGATTTTATGTGAGGATGCATCTCCTTTACTACTCTCCAAAGATATTCAGAGAAAGCAGAAGGTATTAGAGGAGCTCTAATTTATAAACATTCAGGTAGGGCTGAAGTAAGGCTATTGACCTCTCATTTTTCCCAGCCTAACCAGAAGCTGTAGAAGGGAAACAACAGAAGGTAGTTGCATCAGACGGCTTTGGGGTCTCTTCTCCCTCCTCCCTTTTCCCTAGACAACCTTCTCAATTCCTGGTTAAATTCTGCCTCTGTCTGAAGCTGCAGGCATCCACTTTCAATTTACATTCTGAAGTGGGGAGAAGCCAACAGAGATGGCAGGGGTCCCAAGAACAGGTATGGCTACAGCCTCATGTGATGGATAGTACAGTTCCACCTCGCATCTTCACCCACCCACCGAGACCATCCACCCTATGCAATGATGAGAGACAGCCATTTGTCACACAACTTCCCATGTTTTCTTTTGCCTGTTGGGTGAATGTAAAACCTTCATGTGAAATGTGTAAGTAAATTCATAAAAGAACTGTTAATAAAACCCAGAATATTATTCAAATCCAATGACCTGTCTGGCGTTATAGGGTGACAATTAGTACAGAAGCTAACTGAAGGTTTCTGTAAACACCACAGACAAATCAGTGTCAGCATATTTTCATTAAGTTTTGTTAAACTGACTGAAGCACTCCTATCTTATACCTGCATATATAAAGAATGAAATTCTGCCATTAAAAACTGCCATTGTCCAGGTACATGTATTTAGAAATAAAATTAGTCAGTCAGTGCTTCTTTTGGACCCTCAGGCTAGTAAGACCTGGTACAGGATTAGTTAAACATACAAATAAAAAAATTTATTAAGAGGCTTTCACCTTCATTTAATTCTACTGATCTAGGGCCCACTATGAGCCTAATTAAAAGAGCCTACCACAAAATACTGGAGGGGTTTACATAGCATTTTTAAAATGCTTCAAAAGGGTTGATTACTGTTTTAAGTCAAACAGAAATTTGTAAAGAAATAGTTTGTAGGGTACTTACAATGGAGTTCCATGGTTTGCAGCCATCCTGTTAATGTGAACTGTATAACAAATAAGAATGCACTTCTTTTCTTAACATGAATATAATGAACATCAGCTTTCTAGTATTCAGCATATTCACCATCCTTCCTCTATTATTGATTTAAGACTACATTCTGAACTGAATTAAAACTAGAGCTTTTATACAAATTAATTAGAAACCTATGAATGGAATTGGCTTTTGCTATCCATTAGCAGGTTTCTGTTACACATGAAAAATACTCTCCAAATATCCATTAAGGAACCTGAGAATTTATTCTCCATGCAGGGACTGAAATGTAGCACACCTATAACCGTGGACAAGTGGAAGCCCATTAGCAGTTACTGTCATCATCCATGAGATCAGCTGTGGGGAGATCACAAGAGAGCACAGAGAAAAGCCACACAAAGGAGAAAAATACAATCATTTGTACCGTATTCCCTTTTATGTCATACTACGCACACTAAATAATTAATTACAAATACATCAGTTACAGTTAAAAGGAAAAAAAAAAAAAAAAGAAGGGGGGTGGAAATCAATGAAAAGCTCACAAATGTAGCTAATAAAGAAAGTACAAGAAGCACTGGTGTTCCAAACCGCCCAGGTTAAACGCTGAAGAAAGCACTGCCAGCAGCAATCGCCTGCAGGCATCCCGTGATTAGCGACTGGATGCCACAGAAACCGCTCTGTTGAAGAAACCCTCCGACCTGAGGATCTTGACTCAAGGAGCCAAATGCAAACCGTGTACACCCGTTCCACATGGCTCTGAAAGTCCAAAGCCACACTGCTTGCGCCCAGTTTTCCACAGCAAGAGCACCACAGAGGTCAGAAGGAGTCTGTATTAATTACTCCCCGTTGTTGGCATCACCTAAAATTCCTATTCATTTTTGGATTCTATCTGTAAATAAAAATTTCCATTAAAATGCCTCCGAGGAAACACATTCCCGGGAGTTAAAGATGTGAATCACAGATAAATACCCTGCCTGTTACCATGATTTTTATGTGAATACAAAATGAGGCTTTCAAAAACTACTGCACAGAAAGCATGAATGTCTTTATTCTGAGAGTAAAAATCATTGCTGTAGAAGAGTCTCTCTCCTTCACCCCCTCCCTGGCTATAGCAGAGACAGACAATACATGTTTTTGAGATTTTACATTGCCACAGATTCATTTCTTTGACATTACAGGCGAGACAGCTGATAACTTGCTACCTGAAAAGCTGCTGTATGGGTAGAAAACCACCCAAAAAAGGGAAACAGCTCAGACAAGAGAGTTCACAGTGGTTAACCTCCTGGAACACATTAGCTACACCAACTCCCAGTTGCCCAGACTAAACAACTCTGAAAACCTCTTGATTTTATTCACTAACAGGAAATGATTCAGATACAGTTCTGCAAAGGGAGTCAACAAGAAGAGGTAAATTACGCACACTCGCTGTACTACATTTTATTGTGAAACAATCGAGTATAAAAATTATTCAGCTCTGATGTAATTTTTTCTTCCTTCCTTCTTTTTAATGTTTTTCCCCTTGGTTGGCACATCTAAAACATAACACATGATGCTTTTACTGTAAAACTTCAGTACACATAATTTTTTAAAACACACATATCCTACAGACTCCTGACAGCGTAATGTGTTGCCAGGTGTGAGAGAAACTGGGTTCTCTTACACAGAATGATGCCTGCAGATAAATAATAATGAGAACCAAAGTGCTGTCAGGTCTGAGGCTGCAAACATATAGACTTTCTTTTTCCTTTAAAGCTTGCTTTTCATAAGAGAGATTTACTTACCAGCATAAATGTTAAACACTCACCACTGAACAAGCATATAGAAGCATCATAATCTTTTCTGGCTCCACAACTCATCCCAACTTCTCTATGAAGCACAGCTATGGTCATAAAATTAAAAGCCCTTTATCCCTTGTCAAACTACCTGGTACCAACAACAGGAGAGCAAACCATTTACCTGAAAACAACATCCGCTTCTCTCCTCTTAAATGTATCTGTACAAATAAAACAGCCAGACTCCAGGGTGAACTTTCATGGTAAGTCAGAAAATTCATACCTTTTAAAAAGATTTTAACTATATTGTCCCTATATATGCACATATATACTTAAAGCCACATAAAGCAGGCAGAAGAATGGTATTTGGGATAAACCACCAGTGTTCCTTCATATTTTGCTGATCAGACACCACCTAATATGTTGAGTGCTCCATTACCAGAGGCCTGGAGCACCGCTGAGATCAAGGACAAATTAGAGATCCAGCAGCTTGTCCCTATCATCTGTTCTAGACTTCGTTGATGTGGATTACTGGCAATTATTTCCTATTGTCCTTGTTGTTTAAAAAAAAAAATTAAAAAATTAAAAATCCCAAGGGGCCTAGTAAAAACCCCTTACGGTCCATCATCATTCAGGCTTGAATTAAGAGCTGTAACCAAGTGCTTACATCCCATGCAGCCAGGCAGGACCCATGCTCAGGACTGCTCTTTTCCTGAGACTATTTCTGCAACTCTTCGTGCCAGCAAAGACTTACCTAAAATAAGGCCTAGGGGAGGTGCAGGAGGAAGTGTCTGGTTGAGCAATTTGACCTCATACAGAATTCCAAGGGCTGCAAATGGGTAAGAAAGCAGCAATTTGCCTAGCCATGTGCTGAGACTTGCTGGGAATCAGCTGCTCTTCCAAGTCATGGGAGGAAGCAGCTCTCAAAATGCCAGCTTGTGACAATTTTAAAATACAGGTTTTGCAGCATCCAGATTTCCACAGCTGGATCGATGGTGCTGAGCAGGGAACAGCTCAGCACACCCTGGCACTAAAACCCCTCACATGTTGAGCTGACATACTCTGTTCCCATGCTCAGGTCAAATGGAGTCTCACTGGGGGAGATATTTTCCTGGATATCTGGGTGTATTGTACTGGATTTTTCCATTCCATTTCCTAGGGATCTAGAAACACTAGCAGGGCTCATCCTACTCCTACTGTTTCCTTTGAGTTTTGACCTTACATTTAATAAAAAAATGCTGGTGAGTGACTTGTAGCCTCTGCTGAATCAGGCCACCAAAAGACAGGTGGATCTTTCCAGAATGAATTTTTTGTTGCAGTTGTCTCCCATAAAAGAAGGCTGAAGGCAAAGACTACATGGTTCCATTCACATATATAGTGTTGGTAAGCATAGGCCAAGAGTGGGTCCTGCTGGGTCACAGTGTGTCACCCCTGAGGAAGGAGTGGTCCTTGAGACTATCCAAAGCACCATGTGCACCAAGGCACTTGCTGGTAAGACAACAGCAGCCACTAGGTACAACTAGTAAGCACCAGGCATCCTGCAAGTAAATTTCCAAGCAAGTTGTCTGGTTAAAGCAAGGCTTAAGTTTGGGATCTTTTCCGAAAAATGACCATGAATTGGCTCAAAATACCATTTAAGATGGCCAAATGAGGCTTGGTATGACTGCAGCTAAATGTGTCTGTGAATAAGGGCATCTGCAGGGGAAAACATAGCTGAGCAGACAGGGAGGAAGCACTGAAGGGTCACATATAGCTGAGCCAGTGTCAGGGACAGAGAAACACATTAGCCACCTGCAGAGACAGCAGGGGACAGGGCAGCAGTGGTTCAAGCATATGCTGCCATGTCTGAACAGCTAGTGTGCAGTGCAGGCTTGTAGTGCAGAGAGGTTGTTCCTCTTGCATAAGAGATGAGAAACGAAATTCAGTGAAAGGCACTCCCCAGGGACAGGGGGACTAGGATGACACTGCAGTTGTTTGGTTCACCCTTCCTCCCCTTCCAGCACAGATGTGTGACGAGCAGAGTGAGGGGCTGTGAGTGGGACACACACCAAGCCAGTGGCAGTCTTGGGTGTGCAGAAATGACTGATGACTGTCCATAGGGGGTGTCTGCTGGGCCACACTTAAATGAGTTATATCCTTAACACAGCAGCACCTTTAAGTGCCATAATCTGCATCTTGCACATCCAGAATACAGTCCTTCTGTTCATCTTCCTCCACCTGTTGCCAGCTGTAAAAGTTTAGTGTTCCTATTTCTAACACAATCCTAATGGACACACAGGCAGTAAAAACCAAAGTTCTACAACCAGTTCTTCTGTTTTTACATTTGCTTCAGACTGGAATTCGCACGACTTGCTAACCATATGGTTTATGGGGCTCACCAGCCCTGCAGAGCTCACAGGACTCATCAAACATAAAACTGAAGAGTTTCCTGCTTCTGAATTCTGCAATGCTTATGTTGTCCTATAAATCACTGTCTTCACTCCCTGGCTCCTCATCAGGAGCCAGGATTTTTTCACACCTGAAGTACTTAGGGCTATCAGACACATCTACACCAATGATTATTGTGGGATGGCAAGGAAGGCATGAGTGAAAGAAGATGCATGGGTGAAAGAACAGCTTTGACTTTTTTTTTTCCTGTAAACACAGCAATTCAGTTATTTTGCTAGATGGAGAACCTGGTAGGGGAAATCATCTTGTTGATGCTTAAGAGTAACCTTTATACCTTCCAACCAGAATTGTCACTTCATATCTCAATTTCTTATGAATATTTCAGGAAGTAGGCCATATATAATTAAAGATGCCTACGACACTTGAAATGCTTATTGTCCCTGCAACAGCTGACAAAGAGCAGAACTACATTTTATAGTCCTGCTTTTTTGCATAGCTCCTTCAGCTCCTCTCTTAAGAATTAATCAAGTGGAAGATTTCAACTGTTTTCTTAAACAATTCCTGATAGGAGGATTTAAGTCACAGCCTTGCCTTGTGCTAAATAGATGCAGACAGGTACAGCATGGACAGAGTTCAGCAGCTACTTGGAGGAAATTATCTTGAACCTCAAGTCAAGCCTTTAGTTCTGCAGAGGACACATCAGAAACATGTTTAATTGAGAACACACTACTAGAGTTAACCACAGGCAAAACTGTAGTAACAGAGATTAACACAAGCATGCTTTTTAAAGCTTCTGTTGAACTAGGGCCTTAAGTGAATACCTCACTTAGGAACGGGGAATTATCATGAGAATACTTGCATCTATAACAGGCCACTGGGAACTTCTTTCAAAATGGTTCTGAAATACTCTTGTTTTCAACATTCTATTATCAACTCTACTTGGGAAGCAATGGAATTAATTTAGAAAAATGGTTCAGAAAAACAGATGGGTTGCATGCAATGTCTGGGCTCTTTCAAAACCTGTTTCCTTCCTGTATTTTCAGAAAACTCACCAATACCAAAGGGAATAGTAGTTATGAACCCTATATGCTTTGAATACATAAACCACCTATATTCCAGTCCTAAAGCTGTTTGGCAAGCCCTTACGTTTCTCAGGAAAAGTAGGCTGTATGACTTGGTGACCTCTTTGTTTATAATGTTCATCCATTCAATACTACTGACAAAGTGACTGCTTGCTTTGATGGCCTGTGATGAGCCTCGCCAAGTTAAACAAAGCACTCCCTGCTATTAATCTGCTCTGCTGATTTCTCTCTTATTAGCTGAACCTGTTTGTCAAACAATTATAATAGCTATAAATACTTCAGATTAACTCACAGTAGCCAACAAAGCAAAGACGAACTATAAATTTTCAGGACAGGTCACAATTTCCAAAGTCTGAAGGAAAGAAAGACTCTCACATCTAAGGGGCTGAAGGGCTGCACCTTCCATCTCTGCTTCTAATTGCTGATAGCACAGATATGAACATTAAAACACACACCCAATCAAGAAACTAGCCAAAAGCATCCTATAAAGATTAAGAAAGAGGGAACCTAACAATGCAAGAAAAACAAGTTTACAGTTTTAAGAACTGCTTACTTCTAAATCCACTATCTTCACTGCCGTGACTTGGCACAATCTCTGTTGCATTCATGTGCTGCTCAGTACCTCTGTTCATGTTCCTTGCCAACTGGTGGCAGAGGAGGTGGGGAGTTGGATTAGATTCCCTCCAGACACTCTGTGACTCTGATCTACTTGCAATGTGCAGGGACACACTCCTCCTATTCAGACCCAGATTATTCTACATAGCCCATGAGGCATGTCAGCTCTGTTTCAGTACTTCTTTACAGGTACCTGTTAAGGACCCTTTGGGCTGCTTTCATCTTCCCAGGTGTGCTTGGCCCACAGTCTGGGCTAAAAACCCAGGGCATGTTGCCTCCACATGGTAAGAAGTATTTAATGTGGATAACCCTATTATTTATTCTGAACTAATTTGAAAGGCTTTACTGCATTAAATAAGTTCATAGTAGAAGATAATTTTAGAATTTTTATTAATATGCATTGCAGCTTAGCAGAGGTATGTGTAGAAGTTACAGTCTGTGTATGCCCAAATCAACTTTACTCACTTCAGTAGGAAATGAGACAATCAAAATATGATTCACTGGAAAGAAATGAGCCCGGGCCTTTCCACTGGCAAACAACAGAAAACCAGATTGATCACTAACACCCAAGAGAAAGATGTGTGTGCATTGTACACAAGAAGAAATAGTGTTCCTACTGGCTACAGATGAATGTGTGTCTCAGCAGACCGTTTTCTATCAGTAACATTTGTTATTTTTAAGGCAAAATTAGCAACATTTATATTGAAATAAAATAACAAAACAAAGGTTCACTGAGGCAGTGAGTTGAAGTGAGACCAAAGTTTCCTTAGTTGAAGGGGGACCAAAGTTTCCTTCTTAACAGACTGACCCCTTGCTATCAACCTTCACAGGAAAATACAGCTCCTAAATCAAAACATTTATATTCCTCTATATTTGCTTTTCTTGTTGTTACAGGAGCTGCTTTGCCAGATGGTGGTTAGCAGATGAGCAGTTTCCAGTGATGTGGCTCCTCTGACCTGTATTGCTGACGTACATGATATTTAAGGGCTACTGGTTCAGCAAGTAACCTCTGGGTGGCAAATCCTAACTCTTTCAAAAGGACAGGTGACAACCCCATGAGGAGCACCACCAAAGGAAACCTGTGACAGCTGCAGCAGCAGAGGCATCTATTCCCTCCTGACTTTTCTGGAAGAATTTCAACAGGAGAGGGCGGTGCAGGCACAAGTGAACATCTCCCAGTGAATGATTACAGCCTCTTGGTCTTAGGTTTCAAGGACAGAAGCCACCTTGGTGTCCCTTCTGGGTTCTCTGGAGGGCTGATTGTACTCCATGGTTGGAGCTTACTCTGGACAAGTACTGATTTACAGCAGTTGTATTTTTATTAAAGCTGTCTTATAAACAGCATATGTTAAGAGGAAAGAAATGTTTTTTTTTTTTTTGGGTTTATCCTTTTCCATTCAAATTCAGAGAAGTTTTCAGAAGAACTTGTAGGAACAAGAAATAGACCGTGCCTTTACCACGCCTTTTTCCATCCCACCCCACTCTGCCCCTGTTTATTCATCAATTCTCTAACACTAGCAATATTCTCCTATACCATGACTAAATCAAATGTACCAACTGATTAATATTTTGCAGACTTACTGAACATATCCTATTTTCCCATGGAATATGTATCTAAGAGCATCAGTTTCCCAGTGTCCAGATGTACAGACAAACATCAGGAGAACTTCCCGTACTTTATTGTTGCAGTAGGCACCAAAAATGAGGATCATATTTCAAACTCTCAGATCTCCCTCAAAAAAACAGAGTTGTTTCTATTTCAAGCCTTTCAGGAGGTCTGGGGGAGAAATAGTTAAAAATAAAATAATATTAAGGTCAGCAAAGGCAGCATCATGATTTCCATGTTTTCCATCTTCTCCAGATATGGAATGATTTCTTCTAACAATACAGAACAAAATGCTATTTAGCAAGAGAAGTAAATTGAGGCTGTATTTCATCTTTTTCCTTTGCCAACACAATGGCGCTGTCAGCATTATAACCTTGAATGTCTTCATTTTCATACATTAACCCTGTGAGCCCTGTAAATTTAAGCAGTCTTTTTGACTCACAGAGGAGAAAGTGCATTATAAACTCCTGAAACAATGGAGAACAGAAATTTTAATTAAAGTTCTCCTTGTACACATGTACATATAACCCTCCCTTTAGCAACGAAAAAGCCTTTTAAAATTAGAGTTATCATGCTGAAATAATTAACATAACTCCTGGGAACAATGCATAATCTTTGCATACCAAATGCCAAAATGTCTAAATTAACTGTGTTTAATAAATATTACATTTCTCTTTGAGTACATACACTCAGTTAATCATGCATTGATAGGCAGAAAATATCTTTAAAGCTTTATGTACTGTAACTTAAGCGTTTTAAATTCAATGGTGTCCTGGTCTCTGCAGATCCCTGAAGGGCTCAAATCTTCAGTCCTCAGGATATGAGCCAGCTGGAATAACTTGGAAAAGACCAGGAACTTCACATCAACAGTGCTTTTCCAGAGTTGCTAATCTGAATGTCATCCTGCAGCTCTTGGGTGGATCGATTCCTTATTTCAGGGTATCAACCTTTTGGTGTGCAGAGAGTGAATTTACAGGAAGAAATACTGGAAGTGATAGACTCTATCTCTGTACTTTTGAGGCACCCCTTTTCAAGCCCATCTTCTTCTAATGCTCACTTAAAATCAAATTTCAGTCTCTCTCAATACCCAAAACTGCAGTAAAAAATTAACATCATTATTTGTTTTGTGTGCTTAGTAAGATTTAAATGTAACCCAAAAAAAACCCCAACCTTGACTGCAAAATTACATAGGTGTATGACTCTTCATAGGTGAAGGGAAGACCCAAATGTAAGAGCAACAGAATTTCATTCAGTCTCCTGTATTTATCACCGCTCCTCCACCCTGGAATTGACTACATCCAACCCTTGGTTTACAATATACATAATCACAGCCAGAGGATGATTCAGTCCAGTTAAGGAATGTGTTGATCCACAATATCTACTCCTTCCAAAATTCCAGGTGCACTTGCATCCCAGCTGCAATGGTCCTCAGCCATAACTGTAGCCCCTCAAAGTCTACCAAATTGAAAGACCAGTCCTGGCCTAGCCAGTTGTTTTAATAGACATATGTAATCTTTAGAATCATAAGAATAAAAGCAAGTTATGAGCACTGTTGTACCATTCAGCAGCTAAGTACATAGCAGCTGTATTTAAAAGTAGCCACTATCAGCCGGTGAAAGCCAATTAATTATTTAGATCTATTTATCGGATTTATAGGTCAACTAAAGCTAAAGCTAGTTAATTGAAATCCTGATAACAGATTGAAGCCTGTGCTAGATCCTATACTGTGAAATGCAAAGTCTTTACTAAATAAAGCCATTAAGAAGGATGATAATCCTTGTGGCCTTAAATATGAATAAGGTGCAATGTAAATAATAAAAGGCAAAAATCCAATTTTCATGCAGTGAACTTTCAAATACTCTGCTGTTTCCATTAAATTACCTTTTATTCAACATATTGTAATGGCACTGAGGGCACACCAGGCTTCCTTGTAATACAGTTATTGTTCAGCATAAAAACTGTTTTTTAACTTGAAACAGAAAAGTGAAATATTTTATTTGGCTTCTCTCATATGTCAAATGACATGAAAATTGAGAACAAAAGCTTTACAGATGCAATAGAAGAGAAAATAAAGGAAAAATAAACATATGCAAACAAAAAAATCCCCAGAATGTGAAGACAAAAGAAAGAAACAGGGTACATAATAGTAGTTTTCCAGTTAATTTTACAGCAATTTAATACTAGGAAGTAGAACAGGAAAACAATTTCAGCCACAAAAGTAACTAAACTTGGCTATAAGCCAAACAGAGCTGTAGCACAGAGCAAAGGAGGTGGAACTCGTGTGAAATGTCTGTCACGCTCCATCCAAACATGAGGATGATGACAAGAGCTTGAGTGCATCAAGTGCCACAACAGCACAGTGCTCCAGTGTGGGGGTGTGTGATCACTCCCTGGTTCTGCCGTGCTGGTAGTGGGTCCCTTTGGTCGTGCTTCAACTTCTCATCCACAAAGGAAGCACTGATATTTACTGTTTTCTAGGAAGGATTCTATGGAGTTAAGAAACATTAACTAAAGATTCCTGTATTTATTGAAGAACTGGAAACTGTAACATAAGGTCAAGAATTTACTATTATTGTTCAGAAGAAGAACACCCATTGCAAAATCTAAACAATCAAAGATGAGACTGTATTTATTATGAATGTCAAATGATTTTTCCACCATAAATTTTTCTGCAAATCAAAGGAATTCCTCCAGCAAAGCTGTGATGGAATAAAGATAAGAGAATGACTCCCTTTTTATTCAATTCTGTATTCAATTTGGAAGCATTATACCCAAAGAAACCTTTTAGCACAAAAATACAATTTTCCTTGTAGCATCCTCATACTGCATACATACAACAAGATGTTTAAAGAATCAACAGTAGAGATATGAACTACTGTAACCCCATGAAACACATACACATGCATTTTACAATATTTACTTTTCACTGTCTGTAGCTGTGTCTGCCACATCCTATTTTCTGAGCTCATTCTCCGGTCATAGGAGTCACAGAATCACAGAATGGTTTGGGATGGAAGAGACCTTAAAGATCATCTAGCTCCAAACCCCCTACCAGGGGCAGGGGCACCTCCTACTAAGCAAATTGCCCCAGGCCCCATCTTGTCGCTGTAGAGTTGACTCAGTGGCAATAAAGACTCCATAGATCAGTAGGCAAAAAGAGCAAAAGAACATTTATTAAGAAAGACCCCAACTTTTATAGATGGGTTCGTTAGCTAGGATCATATTGATTAACAGGTTAGACACCCCTCAACCCATTCGTGAGAAGGAAGAAAAACAACTTCTCAAAAACATCTTCAGACAAATATCATATGACATGTATAAACAGCAGGTGCAGAATTGCTTACAATTCTTCTCTGCACTTTCTCACAGCCTCCCAAGACAGTTTGTCAGGACAGCCTGGGAAACTGAGTTTCTTTCTCTATAACCAGGCTGCCAGCATCCACAACATCCAACCTGGCCTTGAACCCAGTTCCAGGGATGGGGCATCCACAACTTCTCAGGGAAACCTGTTCCAGTGCCTTGTCAACCCTCACAGCAAAGAATTTGTTCCTTTTATCTAATCTAAACCTACCCTCTTCCACTTGAAAGCTTGTCCTGCAGCTATGGGCCCTGGTGAAAAAACCTCTATACATCTCTCGTATAAGCCCCTTCTAGGTACTGGAGGGCTGTAATAAGGTCTCCCTGGAGTGTTCTCCAGGCTGAACAAACCCAAGTCTCTCAGCTTGTCTTGATAAGAGAAGTGGTCCAGCTTTCCTCTGGACCCATTCTAACAGGTCCACATCTGTCTTGTAAGGGGCACCCCAGAGCTGGAGTACTCAAGGTGGAGTCTCATGAGAGTGAAGTAGGCTAGAATGACTCCCTCAATCTGCTGGCCATGCTGCCTTGGATGCAGGCCAGGACACGCCTGAACTTCCAGGCTGCGAGCACACATTGTCAGCTCATGCCTAGCTTTCCATGCACCAGTATCCTGAAGTCCTCTTAGGCAGAGTGGTCCTCAGTCCATTTGTAACCCAGTCTGTAGTGAGTGTTGTTTGCCAGAGGTGCAAAACCTCGCACCTGACCTGGCTGAACTTCATGAGGTTCACATGGACCCACTCCTTAAACCTGTCATGGTTCTTCTGGGTGGCATACCTTCTCTCAAGCACATTAATGGCATTTGTCACCAGCACATTTGCAGAGGGTGCACTCAATCCCACTGGCTATGTTATTAATAAATATACTGAACAGTACTGCTCCCAGTAAAGAACATAAGGAACACCACATGGAGTCCACATCTCCACTTGGACATCGGCCGTTCATTTGATCCATCTCTGCTCCAATGCTGCTCACACACAAAATGAAAAGGGAGTGTCAAAGCTCAAGAACAGCTCTGCTCCACAGGCTGTCTGCTGCCCCACACAGAGAGGATCCTGGGACAAAGGGGTGATGGCAACAGGGCAGAGACCATGCCAAGGGGAGATGGCAATGGGGACATTGAGCTGCTGCTGCCCAGGCAGCTGTTAGCAGCAAGGGGCACTAGCAGCACAGGACACCACAGGGGCACAGAGTGGGCCATGGGGGTTCCCTGACCTGTCACCTCCCATCAAGTCTGAGTGAAAACACAACACATGCTCCCACACCCCAACAGCAGGAAACTCCTTCATGGCCTGAACCCACGGGGAACATGGTGACGAGGACAGTCTCCATGCAAGACCTTTATTCCTGGCAAAATAGTTTCCTTTTGCTTCTTGCATGTGCAAAGAAAGCAAACACATGAAATAACAGGGAAAAAGAAAATCTATTCATGGCACACAGAGCAGAAAATAGTAACACCTGACAGACCTACTGTGAAGTAATAAAGCAACTCCATCTGTGCAAAGCATTATCTTGAATAATATTTTCACCAGGTCAATGAAGCAAATTTGAATGATTTGAATGATGTTTCTCAAGCTTTTCTTCCTAGGAAGGAGACTATTGCCTTCCAGCAACACTCCCCAAAATGATTCTACTGAGGTGCTACAATATTGCTACTTACTATGGTAGTGATTTCTCACACCTCCCACCAAACAGAGTCAGAGTCCTAAAGAGCAGATCTGCCAAGCAGCAGATTACTCACATTCCTTCATTAATTACTGAAAAACACCACAAAAACCAGAAGAGTGTATATTTGAAGCTCACTCAGACAAAGCTATTAAGCAGCTAGGATACTGAACATTACAAAGATCAGGATCTCCTCATACAATTACTTTCTTGGGTCTGCAGCTACATGACATCAAAAAATGAAATACTGGTATGGAGGCATCTTTTAATGCTCTTTTAAACTCTTCAGAGGAGGGGAAAAAATCCACAAAAAAAAACCCCAAAGAAACCTTTACGGTTTTACCTGAGATTCATTTTGGTCTTTATCTGGTCAGTGCCAATTGCTTGAGTTTACACACTAATGAGACAACTTCAGTCTTTGCTCAGTGTTTGGCTTCTATTTATTTCACCAGCACTGAAAAGGAATCACTGATTTGGGAAATCGACATCACTGTCCAAAACCTTAAACTCATGAGTTGACTCAATCAAAGAAGCATGTGTTCATCAAAAGCACCAGACCAGCTGAGGAACCTAAATTCTATCCAGGTTCCTGCTATCTCTTATTTTAACTGTGACCTCAGACTCTTTTCACCCCAGCCCCTGCATGACCAAAAAGTGTCCTTGACAATAGCTATGGGGAGTATTAAAGGGAATACACTTCTTCTACATCCAAGATCCTATAAAAACCACCCCTCTTTCACCACAATTTTCATAGCCAAACAAATTGATTCTCAAATGACCAACTTAAATAGGAAAAGCCCTCTCTGGCAGGGCAGCATTCTAGGGTAGAAACTACCCACTACATGAGGAGTATTGCTGAGAGAATCACAGAATCATCATGGTTAGACGAGATCCTTAAGATTGTCCACTCAGCACCACCATAATCACTCCTAAACCATATCCCCAAGTGACACATTCAGATGCCTCTTGAACACTTCCAGAGATGGTGACTCCATTCACTCCAATGCCTATCCACTCTTTCAGCTTACAGAATTTTTTTTTCTTATATCTAATCTGAACCTCTCCTTGTGCAACGTAAGGCAATTTCCTTTCACCCCTTCATTTGACTATGGAAGAATTTGAACTTCTATTTTGTATAAAATCTAACTAACAAAAAGCCAAAACACACGAAGAAGGCTGGAACAAATGGAATATCCCCTGGAATTTTTAAGCCTCATTTGATAAATAACAAAGAACTACAAAGAATTGAAGAACATCAGCCATTGGAAACATCCCCTCTTCTCCTCGGTACTGGGCCCCTTTTATTGTCACCTCTGTGCACCCTGAATACTCCTCCCATGTTCACTGGCCAGAGACAACTGCCCCTGCCCCTGTTTTCTAAGTAAGTCGTGGCCTATGTGAAGAGCAGTCAAAGCAAGCTGAGTCTAGGGAGTGTTAATTCCATGACAAATATGCCATGGCACAAGCCCATCAACTCCTTTCTGATCATGTCCCTGGTGCAGCAGAGGTTAATGAGCTCAGAGAAACAGGGTACCAAGACTTTGAAAGTTCAACGTGGTCTCCAAATCTTATTAGCATTATAATTGACTGCACTTGAATACCAACCCTCAGGCTGTCAAGGCACATTCTCCCTAAATACTCCCCTCATATTTTTAAGATTAGGCTATCACACAAGCCCTACTCACACAGGAAACCAAAATCCAAAATGATCCTCTCTCATTTTCTGCCCAGCCCTGTGCTGCCTTTCAGTATGACTCTACATGGTACAGTCATGCTGTCATTAGCTACCACCAAGCATCCCCCTCTCCCAGGGTTCCTGACCACTAGCATCACCAGTGACTCATGAAGCACTTCATCATCCACATGGAAGGAGTTCATCTTCTGGGTCCTTCTCTGAGCTCATCACACAGAAAAGAGGTGATGATGCTCATCCTTGAAAGGTGGGTTCTGCAATATAGGCTAGAGAGGATGTGCTCATTTGGGAGGTAAAAAATCCAGCAAGTAGGAGTGAAGGCACAGGCAGGTGCCCTAGCCCACTGAAAAGTGAGGATTCATGTGGAGAGAGAAAGAGGACAGGAGAACCAGAGCCCAGCTCCTGGACAGACTGCACACTCCTGATTGCTGGATGTCTTCAATTGGTGATGAAGCACTGCAGGAAGGACACGATGACACAGATCCTTTGCTGGATCTTCTGTTACCACTACCAACAAAGCACTTTGCTTCTGGTACTCCTATTTTTTGCATCTTTTTAAAGGTGGTTGAAACAGTTGGGAGAAGAGATGCATTAAACAGCACAACAAACTCCCCCGAGTCCCTCAGACAATCACAGTGACTTGAGGCACCAAACTTATTTCCTGCTCTCATTTGTGGGGATAGACAAGGCTTGTCTCTCAGCTCTACACACTGCACGAGGCAGCAAATTCAGTGCTGTATCTTGTTGGTTTGGGTTTTTTTAATACAACATGCAAAACCAATTCTTAGCAACAGCAATTTCAACAGTGTAAAATTCATATGAAACAAACATCAAAAGCAGAGAAACTGGGAAGCAAATGGGGCTCTTGAACACCTTGTGGCTCTGAATACCTCTGTACATCTTGTAATGTGCTGCTGACAAGACAAAGGGAGGAAGACACCAACCTTCCCTTTAGCTACTTGTTTCCTGGTTTTAGAAGCCAGGGATGAGGGGTAGATGGCCATTCAACCCTGGCCATTGAGTTGCTGTTTACTAGGGAGCACAAAATGATCTCTCCCTCACTGAACAATATTATTACAGACCATGAAACCTCCACAGTCTCTTCCTAAAAATGGGCTGAATTATTTTTAACAGTAGCAACCATCATAGAAGTTTACACTCAGATAGAAGAGAGACTAACTGCATATAAAAGGAAGTCCTGTGTTTGTGAAAAGAACATATGAAACTCCTAACTAGGAAAAAATGAATTTTCCCTTCTGCAATATAGATCAAAGGTAACATGCATTCCTTTCACAAAAAATGTACTAATTGTTAAAAAGGTGTAATTGGTTCAGATTTTACATTGCTGCACGGCTGTGAAATATAAATAATCAGATGTTTCCCACTAAGATCTAACACCATAATCACCTACAGAGCAGAAGAGAATAAGCAAAAAATTTCATCTCATGGTTGTCAACTAGTATTTTACTGTATTGTATGACGTGTGTGTATGACTCTATTTTCCCGAGGGGGTTATGATTTATTTCAGAAAGAGCATATACAAAAGCATGAGGCTGTCCACACAAAAACTCCTGGCTGAAATGCAAGATGCTCTGGACTGAACACAAAGACATCCTCGCCTGCCTCTTCCACAGCGCTGCACCCTCCCCAAACAGAGCTGGCCGAGCAGCAGCAGCCCTGGCACTGATGCATTGTGCCCACTCAACAGGCTGCAGATCACGCTCCTGCCAGGAAACTCTGTGCTATTTCTGTGTCTCATCTCGTGACATTTTTGCATGAAATCACAAGGAGGCTCAGCAACGAGCATCAGAAGAGCCTGTCACGACATGTCCTCGAGGAACAGGCGCCTTGCAGCACACGGGCACCCATTCCCCTGCCTCCTCTCCAGCCAACCCCTGGCTGGACATCCCTTCTCCCTCACACGACAAGCACAGGTCTGTGTTTTGGGGGTGCAAGAGGAGGCTGCATGTGTGCCACTCCTGTGATCCCTCGAGGACACAGGCTCTGCAACAGGAGTTCCCATGGGCACATGTCCAGAGATGTGGCCGGACCAGCCACTGTGCAGTGACACAGCACACACCCACGTCTGACAGTAATGCACAGTTTACTAGATATGGGCACGAGAATGCATGGAACAGGCCCATCTGACAAAAAGATATACATTCAGGGAAATACATATATATAGATAAGATAGATGGATAGATAGATAGATAGATAGATAGATAGATAGATAGATAGATAGATAGATAGATAGATAGATAGATAGATAGATATACAACACACATACCTATATTTGTGGGTACTGTATTTACAAACAACTAAATGTAAGCTAAATCAAAAACAAAATCTCTCTCCTACTTCACTGCAGTAAAATAATTACAAATTCATAAATTATTGCTATTATTGGAAATAAAAACATATTGATTTGCTTATAAGGACGACAATATTGTAAACCTGGTACAAGCTGAAATAAAATAATTTCAAAACACATATGAAGGCAGCCAGTAAAGAGGCAGCCTGTTAAAGGCTGTTAAAGCTGTTTCAAAATTAATTTAGAAATTAAAAAGTAAATTTATAAAATCATGTCTTTTTATAGTAAGTCACATAGGAGTTTTTTATTGGAATTGGCCTCAAAGTAATCCACAAATAAACATGTTCAGTAATATTTACTGAAATGATCATTTAAGAAAGTAAATATGATAGTGTAGTGCCTGTGTTTGGCTGACTTCTTGGCTGTTGCAGGGAAAGCAATCAGGAGGCAGCACATCAAATACAGCAGTGTCCCCTTCATTTGATCAGTAATATCTTAACCCAAAGGTCCATCCACTACTGCACAGTCAACATTTTAGATCTCTCTTTCCCTCTATTCATCTTGCATCTAAATCCACTTTAATGATACATCAACTGCAGCAACTAATGAACCTTTGTCCAGAAGGGGAAAGACTGTAACAGCTTAATGAGACAGTAATACATATTAAAATCAATATTATTCAGATTATGTATCTATTCTAGTCCTCCCTCTGAAAATAACTGAGACTGTAGGAGAAATGATCATTAGCATTTTGATAACAATCTTGCCAGCCTTCTGTTAAAATACTTTCTCTTTAGAGTAAAACTGGGATTTGTTATCTTATACAAGCAGACCACTCTAAAATTAGCAATGGCAAATTCATATTGGTTTGCATCAGATTTTAAAAAAACTTGGAAAAAATTTAATGCTAACTTGCCTGAATAATCAGATGCTTGTGCTTGTTGCTTTAGCAGTGGAAAGACACTCTAAGCATTGACTAAGAAGCAACCTCTTCTCATAAATACCATTTTTGTGCACAGAAAGGCACTCCTTAGCCATATACAGCATTAGTTTCACTTGTCTGATAAATCATATTCCTGTTGACAGCCAACATGAGGGACAAATTCCTCCCTACCACAAATCCTTAAGGTATCTTCAAAAAAAAAAAAAAAAAAAAGGCTTAATGCTGCAAAGCATGTAAGGGTTTTGAACCTTTGTCCCATTGCCATTGCAAGCGGACAAGAATTCCTCAGCATTCCTGAGTCAAATTATATTATGCAAACACCATGGTGAAAGAAAACAGTTCCATCTCTCCCTTTTTTTAATTAGTGAATCCCACAGCCTTCCTTCTCCTCCTGGCACCCAGTGCTGTGAACCAGACAGCTAAGCCCTTCTGTTTCCAAAATGGGACAAGATGGAAACCTGCTGCAGAAACAGCTTTAAAGTGCTCACGAGGATGTGTGTCCCTCAGAAACCCCTGCCCTCGGTCAACCACATGCAAACAGACCAGTCGCACCAAAAATCCTAACCACTCCGACAGGACAAGAAGCCAAACTTCACCAGGGGCCAGCCCATGCTTTGGAAGGGCCAGAAACTAGTTATAAGACAAAGCCAGGCAAGCTTTTCACTATTTAACCCCTCAATAGCTGGCCTGCAGATGTGGAAGTCTGAGCCCAGTGCCAGGTGACAAGTCCTTCTGCTGACCCCCTGAAGAGTTCTCTCAGCTCCTTTGGGCAGATATTCAGCTGCCCATCACCTGGGTTCACAGGTCACCCCAGCGAACAGCAGTGAGCAGCAAGCACTGTGGAAAAGACTGGGCAGAAAGTATTCTTCATTCCAGATGTTTTACATTTTTGTCTCTGCTTTTGAAAACAAAATGTCTTTTTAATACCAAAAGTAATATTCTCTCCTTCTGTTCTTCCCCTAAGAGCCACCTCACGTACATATATCATTAAATTAATGCTTGTTCTTTCTAACGGAAAAAAAAGTTCAAATTACATACAAAGACAATTAGATTAAACTATTAGACGCATGCTCTGGGTTTTTCTTTTTAAAGCTATTCAAACAATTTTAAAGGTTTTTCAGCAATCCTCTAGCAACATAAGCAAAACTGCCCACAAAGAGGAGGTAACAAGTTTAACATTACTGCTGAGGAAGATGGTAACAGAGCCAAGTGAGTAAAACTAGAGCATCAGCAGCCCCTGCCACCACCCCATATAGTCAGGAGAAAGGCATGGCTCAAGCTGTCAGAGGAATCCAAACTGGCAAAAGAAAGAGGATATGGGGCTGGTACATGGGGAGAACCTGTTTCCCCAGGCCCATCTGCATCATACACTAGAAATAAATTTTTTTCATTGTTTAATTATACTTTTTTTTTTTTTTTTGCATAATGGTCAGCCCAGTAACTTTCCAGCCAAAGTACCAGGCTGCTCCAAGCAAGAGGCTTCTGTCATTAGGAGCAGTTTGGTTTGGTGCAAGACTAGGGATAAATAGGTAGCTTTCAGCTGGCACTGTATTTCCCTGTCACTCCCTCTCCAGCTGCAGAAGCACAGCTGCTGCGGGAGCTGGGCAATGCCAAGGTCATACAACTTTCTCAAATCCTGTAGTTTATCTTTGTCCAGGCTCTCATGTCCTATTAGAACTAATTCTGGGTTCTTCCCATGACAGCTTATGGCAGATTGGGAAAACCTGTTGTAAAATATCAGATTTTAACAGGACTGCATTGAATGTGCTTGCAAAAATTTAGCTTGATATGTGATGAGAGAACGCAGGAAAGCTGAAACCGTGTGCACCCCCAGCAGTTTTGGTCTGTAGAAGTCAAAAAGTCCCTGAACACTGAATGAATCCAGTTCTCTAGAGGTCATCAATCACAATGTTGCAATACTTACAGACATTAATCAGAGTGAAATATTTGTTATAATGCATCCTGAAGCTTAAGGAAAGGCTTCTAAGAAAGAATGATCTACAACTTTGAAAACAAGTGTCATCTCACAGCTGAAGATACTTCAGGTGGGTCACTGAAGAGCAAGAGTAAACTATGGTTTTTATCTGAAATTTAAGCACTGTTTCTTATGAGAAACAGCATGAAATACTGAACAGAATAGTGAAATTAGAGGGGACAGTATAAAGACAACAGTGCAAAACTCAAGAACTACCCAGTCTTTTCAAATTGAAATTGTAATGGGATTATTAAGCTAAAATTATGAGACAGAAGACAAAAATAACTCTACAGTATAAGAAAATGCCTTCTCAGAGAAAGAAATCCTCCATGACATAAATAAAGTATTGTTGTAGCACTTTATGTGGCAGCACATTGATCGTATGGGCACAGCTTCATCTAGAAAGAGCATGCATAGCCTCCCCCTGACCTGCAAGTACAGGCACCCAGCATTACCAGCCAGTGCCTGCAGCCTGTCTGACCTCTTGGGCACCCAGCCAGAGCCAGGAGTCTGCCTGAACACGAACTGATAAGATTAGAAACAAGGAATACAGTGTACTATTACAGTCCATGCGCAGCATACACCGCTGCATCCCTGCACCGACGCTCCCCGCAAACAAAGTGCAGCTTCTCTGACAAGCCCCACACAACGACAGAAAACCATTGTAGCTTCAGTGTATACAGCCAGCACTTTTCAATTTCCCCAAGACCCAGCTTCTCTAGTAATAATTCAGTGTTTGCAGGGCAGTTTCCTTCAGAAGACTGAGAAGCACATGAGGGTGGGCTAGTGCTGCTGGGGTTTTCAGCTGGGAAACGTGATGCCCAGAACGGTCATAGAGCTTGCTAGACATCAGTGATCACGTTCTGCATGTGCCTTGAAACCATAGCAGAACTTTAGGGCAGCCAGGCAAAAATTGCCAGGTGCACAAGATATTTAGGGCTGACTTGAGCAAGTCTATCCAATTGTCTTTGAGTAACCAGCTACCGAACATGGAACCCTGTCATATGCTAAACGTTACCAGTGTTTGTCATGAATCATTCAGAAGGATGACGTGCAGGGATTAAACTTGGCATTCACATTTGACATCAAAAGGAGTCGTACAGTGGTGTGTCACACTGATATAAACTTATAGGGAGGGTTTGGGGCTAATGGCACAAAGCCCTCTCCACTGTCCCACAACTTTTTTAGGAGTGACTGAGCCACTGCTGGCCACCCCAGTTCAGAAGAAAAAGTCCACTATCAGCACTGGCACACTTTGGTCACATCAAGTCCATCATACATTTTTCTAGCTTGCAAGTAAAATAACTTCATTACACAGAAAAAAATAATGAGTAAAAATACTCTGTTTCTGAAAAACATAATGGACATGAAGATGACACTTGCAAATGGCAAATTTTCTGCAAAGTGTAAGTGCTCAGTGAATGATGAATTTTTCTGACACAGCCCCTCAGCAATCCCCTCTCCTATGCTCACTCATTTCTGCAAAGACAGCTTCAGCTGCTGGGGTTTTAAATACTTCTGGCAATATTGTTCACAATACCCTTTAGTATGGTAGTTAGTCTCCTGTGTCAAAACACATTTTTAGCCATCTGCCAGACAAAAAGAAAATCTTCAAGATCAGAGCCTTTGACACGTGGAACATCACTCCTTTTTGGATGGCTTTATGACAAAGTTCAAGAGCTGATCAGTGAAACTACAGCATCAGAAGCAAATAAATCAAAGAGAATGAACAAAAGTAAGGTAAGTCCCTGGGTTTATGTACATTGCACACTACTGAACAGCACTCTAGTCTGTGCAAGTCTGACCATTAAAAATGCAAACTGAAGACTACCTTCTGCCCAAGACAAAGTGTGTCCCCTACACAACCCACTCCTGCTGTAATATATAAACATATAATGCATATAAATGCCAGACTCCATCCACTTCCTCCTGTGTAACCCAGGGTGGGATCTTCACCTGATAGACAATGTAACCAAAAAGGAAAGAAACAGGGGAGCGGAGAAATACTGCGAGGTCTACTCCTTTAATCCCCTAGTATCCAACTTAGGATGAGGCAGAACTCTTTAAAAAAGAGTGACACAATGTCTCTTTTGGAGAATTTCTATAGAGTAGCTGAAAAGCTTGTTCCCTCTGCTTGCAAAACTTGCGTGAAGCCAAGGGCTAGCAAATGGCAGCCTTCCTCCTGAAACAGTGAAACAGCTCTGCAAAGCTGATACACTTGATGCATCCCATCCGTCACTTTGCTCAGGTACGCTGACACATCATTTTCCTTATGTGCACATCTTGCTCTCCACCGGTACCTACAACCCCATCTGGTAACGCACCACATCCCTATCCATCACTTCGGCCATGTTCTCTCTTCTGGGAAAAAGGAGAGATATGTTTTGTTTTACTAGGTTGTTTCTTTTTCATGCAAATGTTGTTCTCAGTTTGTATTATGAGCAAACAAGCAATAAGCCTTGCACCTGGAGTGGAAGACGCCTGGTTTGGGAGGAAATTACTAAAGACTTGCATGCACTTAGCTGGCTATTAGGTCTTAAGAACTCCTGAAAAAAAAATTAAGTGATAAACTGCAATAATTGTTAAAAAAACCCCCAAACCTCACACTCAGTAAAGAAGGCAGATTTACCATAATGCCTCAACAATCTAAGGGAGCCATTTACTTTGACAGAACCTGAATTCCCCAAGCAATTTGACAGTGGTAATGGAAACAGAGGAGCCAATAAATTATAACCTTGTGAGTAATGTGCCTACCATTATAAACCACTCTTAGCCTCCTGCCTATTCCTTGGGGATGGAGGGGAGGGTGCACAGAGTGGTTGGATTTCCTCTCCTTCATTCTTCCAGTGTGCTCTTTCAGCAGATGGACCCTTTTATAATTTCTAATGCCATACTCTGCATTTACATAGCTTCAATGTGAACATCTCAAAATATGCAATATCATTTAGAACAAGAATGTTGGTTTTTTTACAGGCTGAAACAGAGGCATTGGGTCACACCATTACATATTAATAGAATCTCAAATATTGTTCAATCATATATTAGTAGGTATGTGCCACTTCCAGATCTCTCATACTGAAGATGAGTACCACATATCTCAAAACAACTACAGTATTTCAGGAGTGTTTCTGAAGAATGGTCTTGGACAGCTTTAGAACCAGCACCAGTGCCAGTTCACCCCCAGCTCAGTCCTCTTACACTGGCTTTCAGCAGTCTGTACAGACCAAGTCTGTGCCAACTATGGGAAAAGAAAGGCCAGAGACCCGATAAAGAAATACAAACCCCACAGAGTTTTGCCCAAATGATAAATAACACATGTTGATTTCAGAAAATAGCATCTATGCAAAGGAGACTTCTCCAAAGGATAAGGGGCAGAAGCAAAATACAGGCATGACAGCAACCAAGAGGCTGACCCTGCTCTGTCTTCTAAGGTTAATTAAAACTCTCACAGAAACAGATCCCTGGTGTGATTCTAACATATTGGTCCAAAGATCTGGGAAAGATTGAAGTCTGATAGAAGTGACCTTGGCTCTCTGCCATTGAACTTCACAATCAGCAGTTTCCTTCCTAACCAAAAAGCCCATAATGGTATGTCCTATTTTATATGCTGCATTGTCTGAAATGAAAGGTAATAATTAGTAAAATAGTGTAATTTGCATTTAAGCCCCAGGAAGCAAATCTACAGCAATTTCTGAAATATATAAATATATATATCATAAAAATCACTTCTGCTTTCTTCAAGGCAGCTGAGCTGTCAAAGACCAACGCAAGAGAGAAAGGGATGTAATTCTGCTCTTCCATATCAGCCTCAAAAAGCTTGATTCTAGCCTGGATTGTACCATCTATTGTTTAGCACAGAGAGAGGTTCTGCACTCTTGTCTCCAGGACTGCTCAGCAATCAGCTGTATCAGCAGCTCCAAGGAGGATTATTCTCCCCTGCTGCTTTTTTTAAAAGCAGATTAGTTCAGACTTTCTTTCACTGTAATGAACCTTGTAGGGATCAAGCACATTGCATTGATTTCCAGGGTAAAATTGTGCCATCAGTCAAAAGGCCAAGCAAACACTTTCACAGACTCACGCTGTCCCAGCAGACCCACTGCCCCAGAATTACCCATTAACCCCAGCAAAGGGAAAAGAATCGCAGTTGTTAACCATAACAGCCAAAATGTGATTCTCAAGTCGTGTCATTTTGCTGTCAAATTTAGATGGGTAACAACCCTCACAGAAATGGACAACAGAACTGCCAATACTCACCAAAGTGCTATGCAATCAAAGACAGAAAATTACAGACTGCAATATGTTTTTATTTACTACATGATATCTGCAATAATGGCTAGGGTAGCAACGTTTTATAAGCTGACAATTTATGGTAAAATAATGAAAAATCAATTTCCCTAAAAATTTGCAAATAGCTTTCCCCTTCAAGCATTTTCTTACATGTGCACACCACTGTAATATGCAACCTTAACTAGCACCTAAAGATTTGACAACCAGAGATTTTCTTCCTGTTGGGTGGTCACAAAAGTCTAGTGAAGGTGCAAGACCTGCCCCTCCAACACAAACACTGCAGGTGTAACCAGCAGACCCTGCGTCCCACAAGAGACACCTGGCTGGACATCAAATCGGACCATGGGATACTGTACTTTACCTAATGAACGCAAACTTCCCTTGCCATAATGCTGAAACTAAGAAGACAAGAGTTTTCTGCTGTGACAAAGCCATAGCACTAAGCTTAGTTGAAAAACAAGCAAAAAAGAGCAGCAGGCAGCATTGCCTTTACTCTTTAAATTGGACAAGTCATTATTAAATATCTGAAGCTCATTGAAGACTATGGCTCAATAATAAAGGATCTACCCTTCCAGAAATATCGCCTATCATATTTCAATTCCAACCCCAGGACTGAATTTTACGGAATAATGTATGGCGTTTGCCATCATTTCCTGTAGCGAAAAACTTCAAAACACCAGTAAAGGTCTATTCCTTTTTTTTGGGAAAAAAAAATAAAAGTAGGAAATTAATTAATTGAAACATTTACTGTAGCAATACAACTTCACAAGGAATCTCTATACTGACCTTTTCAAATCAAAAGTCTGTACAGTAAACTACAGCTCAAGTGGATTTTGTGAAAGATCAAAGACAATTAAACATATCCAGTATATATATGACATTAAAAGTGACATTAAGTTCACAGTTTTAACACTGTCTCCATTCCCAAGTCTCCTGAAGAGGTTCAATAGTAAATTTTATCAGATCGCATGAAAGAGCAATACAGAACAGTGGGAGGAACTGATCTTGTCCCCTCCGAGCCAATGAAACCTTTGTCATGGACTTTAAAGGGCGCAAGATGGGGCACTCGATTGAAGAGTTCAGTAAGTAAATGCACACGCTGCAGTACTCGCCTTCGACAAATCCACACACCTTATACATAAAAATGAAATTACGTTCCCTTGAGAGGGGAAGCTTCAGCTTCCAACCCTGCCCCGTTCCGGCTGTCAGGAGGGCTCTGTGTGGTTGTAAGCCGCACCGGCAGCGCCCGGGGAGCGGAGGGGAAAATTCCGGGGCTGCAGGATCGCGCCGGGCTCGGGACCGGCCGGACCGAGCGCTTCCAGAGACTTCCTCGCAGGCAGCGCGAGGGTGGGAGCCGGCTCCTGCCCGCACCTGACAGGCACCTGGCGCAGCCCCACACGCCGGCGAAAAGCGCTTTCGAGGCACTCTGAGGTTCATAACTCCACGTAGGGCTCTGCTACACCGGGGGCGGCCCCGGGGCCCGTCGGTGCAGCAGCTACCCCACAGCCGGTATAAACACACCCAAAGGGGGGTGTCCCGGGGCGGTCCCGGCCGCTCCCGCCGCCCAGAGTACTTTGCGGACATCCCCGTCCGAGCCTCCCATCGTTAGATCCGGGGGGC